>OZ010795.1:417735767-418123267 GCA_963932465.1 Maratus speciosus
GAAATAAAGCTATTTTTAGCAGAATCCGGTTAAATAAAATTTAAATGAAAAGATATTTATTTGAAATGAATTTTATAATCTGATTTGCTTTTAAAGGAAGACATTATTCTTCGAGAGACCAAAGTTGATCTAATGTAACCCTCCCTCTGCTCTTGTCCACAAACTTTCGAAGCTGCTTCGGTGACTAATTTTACACATCTCCCTACTGCCTGTGTATGATAAGGAAATTTATAGCAGCTGATATCTTTAATCGAACCACTCAAACTCACCAGCGTTGTGAGATCGTCCGATGATAGAGAAATCGTAATAGACGGTTTCGTTAGTTCACAGTTTTGCCAGTCAATTAAATGGATATAGTTTTCAGCTTCAAAGTTCAAGTCTGGAATAACGAAATGTCGGATGGCGTTATTGGAATCAGCAGAATTTCTTGCTTTGCAATCATCTTCAAATCTAGGGGCCTTATGTGATGTCTTTAATCTGCTAGCATTCCAATAAGGATATTTTCGCGATTTGCGAAATTAGCATTTTGTGAAATTACAGGATCTATAATCTTTCATAGGTTGTCCGGCAAGTAACGGGTGTTTTTAATTATACTACACAAATTCTGGGCACCATGGAAGCATGATGGATTCATTTTAATAGTCAACCAACCGATGCAATATACTTTCACGATGTACTCAGTTAGTATTACAAATTAAGAAGAGGGTTCCTCTGTTCCAACATAGAGTCTCAAAATTCGATTAGCAGTAGTGATCCACTTTGCGTGAGTTATTGGTCCAGGGCTTCGGCGAGATAGGTCGATTGAACACTTGTCTGTTGAAACAGATTGAACTATTTCAAACATATACTTCTGGTCAGTTGAAAAATCGTCTTTATTAACAGCTAGGAGATCATATTTAATTGGCTTAAATTTTGCAACTGGTAATAATTCGCAAGTCTCAAGAGATTTCCCAGTTGGCACACAATAGGACCGAGGATCCGATGTTTGCCCATCAAGATGTTCGAAACGGTGTCTCAGAGGGAGCTCATTGAAGTGAAGAGTACAAGGAAGCCACTGAAGTGGTCTTGGAAATTTGTCCTCTAGCAAACGTATAACACCTTCTTCGCTTCCAGTGTTAAGGACAGTTCCATCACATCCAACTGTAATTATTTTTTAAGTTTCCATTTCATTTTTCTCCAAAAAATCTACAATATCATCCCTTATAGTAGCCGCCTTGGTAGTCGATGGCGTCAAATGACTAAAATAATGGGAACCTGGTTCAATTATCAAATATAAATGTTCTTCATTTACTTCGCGACAGTGAAACATCCATCCCTCTTTGACCTGGCAGAGAGTTCTATCTTTACGTCCATCAAAGTATAGAGCAAAGGCAGTATCTAAACTTGGTATGTCAAATGTTCTACTTATTTGAGATCTAATTTTCCGTTTCTTTCTTCGGATTTTAGACTTATCTATAACTTTTGAAGTATCATCTTCGTTTACGATACCTACGTCCTGGAGAACTGCTGATGCTAATGCAGTAGCCTTGTCAGATACACCAAATGTATCGCTTAACATTGAAGTTGCTGCAAGATTCATCCGCATATTTTGAGATTTGGAAAAAAGGTTTTTTGGTTTATAATCAGCACTTTCAACTGAAAATGAAATTTTATTTTAGATTATTTCAGTCAACTCATCCGTAGAAGAATCATTCTCACACACTTCGACAGTTTTAGATTATTTTTCTGATATTTTAGTCATCCGTTTTTGTGAACGGGCTTTCCTTTCCACTCTCTTTAGTATATGTGAATTACATTGAGCCTCTAATTGACCAATATAACCGACTCTTGTCGTCCGTTGATTTAGCAAAAATGCACGTTATCTTTTTGGAACATTATTTTGTTTATTACAATTTCATTTGTTCAAATCTTTGTATTTACATGCGGCTATATCAAACAACGTTTTTCTTCCATCATTTGCGAAATTATTAAGTTTCTTCTGAAAGTTGGGTATATCCTTATCCCTTCTGTAAGACTTCATCATGTTCCTACATATTTTATGATATATATTTAACATGGCTATGATTCGATTATACGAAACTGTTGGTATAGATTATTTATTGTAGACATTTTCAATTTTTTTAGCTACACGTTCGGCAATAGCGTAGAATTGGTTCTTGATCACCGACGTCTGATGCAAGATTCCACCTTCCTTGGAAACAATAGCGCAATACATCTTCATGGGTTGGTAATCTGCATTGTGTCAATTCCTTCGGGGTTCCAAATAAAGGACATGTGAAAGCCGAACGATTTCGAAACATACTTCCCTTCTTAGATGTTTCCATTTACACTGCGAAATTTAATTTTAAAATCTATTACATCTACCAAAATTTAATGATTCTCACACGTGTACTAACTTTCAACTACAGCACGTCAAACCTTGACACTGTAGAGTAGGAAAATAAACTATAAAAAACAACCAAGTGAAATATGCCTTTTTATAAAGAGAAATAAATGTATGCGCATGCAGTTGCAGGTGTTTCTATCGTAGAGCAGATGTTTTTGGTAGCATTACATCGGTCATGATAAACAATCTGTGTGAAATTAAATTCAACAGAAAATAACATTTTCAGTCTATTAAAAATATAAATATTATGGCTATTAAGATGAAGATAAAAGTATAAAAATGTGAAGCTAAAAATATTAAAAGATTATTGCAATTGGGAAAAAAGAAAAACTTAAATTTTGTAACATTTTTTAGAAATTTTAGTCTTTTTGCGGCGGTAAAAGATATGATGCCACCATAATGAAATTTTAATATTAGATTACCGATTCCTTGAATTATCTATTGCGTTTTATTAGAAATTGTATAGCTATGTCTGGATAATTTAGACAAAAAAAAATACTGCAAAAATCATGTTTTTTGCGATTTTTCGGAACTTTGGCCCGCTTGCGGCGGTAAAAGATATTAACCGATCGGTTTAATATTTTACGAATTGATTCTTTTTAATAAAAGGCAACGTTTCCGCTCTATTACGTTCCGATTAAAAATATTTCGGTTTTTTCGACCCACCCTATTACACAATCCCTTAGTGTTTTAAATTCAGCTCATGTAATACTGAATTTGAAATTAAAAATTTTATAGACATTCGCTCCAGACCGAAAATCTGGTCCATCTCTAGCGTCTATTCATGGTACACCTCTCCCGATTTCCCAGGTAATAAATATAACCGTCCCTGACTTTGCACTGCATATATTCCTTCTGCATTTTAGGTTATTTAAAAGTCTAAATGTTCCCCAAGATTGCATCATTAAAACAAGATTGATCACATATAAACAAAAATCTTTAAATGCATATCTATAACCATATGAAAAAGTTATTTGACTGACCAAAAGCAATAATGTTTTTTAGCTGAAAAAAAAAATATGTTTTTTGAGAAGAAAGAAGTTTCATGCCATACAAAATATCTTTAATTGTCTGGCTAAGATATTCGCAACATCAATGGGACGCAGCATTAACGGAATATTTAACTGGTCCATCTCTCCCGTAATTACCCTAAATTTGTTTAAAATTATAATTATAGAATTTTTAAAGTAAAATCAAATCCTTTCAAAATAAATTTATTTAAAAATGTCTCGCTAACATTGTCAATCCTCAACGCAATTTCTATTCAAGTCTCTGTAGAAAGTTTTATGTATAATTTAATTTTATATTTTACAACAGTTTCCACATCACATAAAATTATATCATTAAACTTTTCCTCATAGCTTTTCATGAAAATAGGTTATGTTAAAGTTTTCAAATTCCTAAATTTCAAAATACTTTCAAACGAAATTATACATAATGACTTCCCTGTGCGCTTAAATCTGGAATTTAAACTTAAATTAGTTAAGGTTCTAAGGTTCTGCGTGCGATTTAATTTTTTTCCACAATGTTTATTTATGAATAACCCAAAAAATATAAGTATACACTATTCGAAATATACCTTTTCTACATGTTTTAAGCTGTAATTTTTTGTATGAACTTAGAAATGAGTACATGTATATAATGGTATGCGGATATATCTACATTATATAAATATTTTAATACTTTTTTAAATTACAAATTTTCGTTTAGTAATTATGAAAGCCGACTTCAGTGTAGTATAAAATGTAGCTGGATTTTATTGTATTTTTTTTTTTTTTTAATTTGTAAAAGAAATAATAAATGAGAGAAATAATAATTGCTCCTCTTTAGACGTTTTCCTCCATATGACAATGTAAAAGGAAATAAGTTCTACTAAATTCTTTTCTATGTTTTATCTTTCCGGATACGGGACAATCTATAAACTACATACTATGTATTTTGGTACTTCTAATATGCAAAGTCAGAACTGGGCATTAAGGAACAACCACCATCATCTGTTAAATAGTTGAAATTGTATTTAGGCAATAGGTATTAGAGATAGGTATTAGAGCGACCTTTTTTGTCGAAAAACGTATTTTTCTTTAAATATTGTTTTCTTATTGATTTTAATTAACTTTAAGAGATATTTTTTTGCCCTATTTCTCCTTAAAGATTTTCCAAAACTTAAATTTCCACTCTTCCATAAATTCCAATTACTGCTTTGTTGTGTCTGTTGCGAGAATTTGTCGTAGAATATTGAAAAGTTGACAATTACGAATATTCAGTATATATCCACCTATTATATTTGGTCAGTTGCATGAAACAATAGTGAATCATAAAAGGTCGTTTATCCAATTAACATTCAAAAATTACTAAATTAAAAAAGGTTCGACTATTATTAGTGTTAATCTTATCTTCCTTCGGAATACTGCCAGGGGTTTAAAAAAAAATAAATGTTTTTTTTTTTTTTTTTTTATGCTCTAGTTAGTGGGCTCAGAAACTTTTTGATGTACCTTTAGTGCCCTGTAAAAATGAGTCGTAAAATTCTTGATTTTACTGCGCACCATAATTTCTTTACAGCTATAGAATTATATATATATATATATATATACATATATATCTTATAATATAATGCGAGCAAAAATTGTGTGTGTGTGTGTGTGTATGTAAATTTTATCTTAAAAACGACTCAAACGATTTTCACGAATTTTTTTATTTTACCATTTTTGCTCGTGATAAGACCATTGGGCTAGGTCACGTGTTCGAGAAAATTCGATTAGTGGGTCATTTTGGGTCGTAATGGGTCAAGGTCTAGCTAATTTTATCTAAAAAACGGCTCAATCGATTTTGACCAAATTTCACATCCAACCGTTTTTCGACACGAGGAAACTTTTGGTCTAGGTCACATGTTCAAGAAACTTCGATTAATGGGTCATTTTGGGGTCACTATGCGTCAAGCCAAATTTATCTAAAAAACGTCTCTAACGACTTTCACTAAAATCTATATTCTACAGTTTTGGATTACGAGAAAACTATTGCGCTAAGTCACATGTTCGAGAAAATTCGTTTAGTGGGTCATTTTTGGGTAACCGTGGGTCAAGCTAAGTTTATCTAGATAACTTCTTTAACGATTTTGACGAAATTTTGTACCCTACTGTTTTCAGGCACGAAAAGACCATTGTGATGGGTCTCGTGTTCGAGAAAATTCCATTAGTGGGTCATTTTGGGTCATAATGGGTCAGAGTCAAGCTTATTATATCTAAAGAACGGCTCAATCGATTTTGACGAAATTTTGTATTTTACCATTTTCGGGCATTATAAGGCTATTGGGCTAGGTCACGTTTTCGAGAAAATTCGATTAGTGTGTCATTTTGGGTCTTAATGGGTCAAGGTCAAACTTACTATATCTAAAAAACGGCTCAATCGATTTTGACCAAATTTCACATGCAACTGTTTTTCGACACGAAGAAACTATTGAGTAGGTCACATGTTCGAGAAGCTTCGATCAGTGGCTCATTTTTGGGTCACTATGCATCACGCCAATTTTATTTAAAAAACGGCTCTAACGATTTTCACTATACTCTATATTCTACAGTTTTGGATTACGAGAGAACTATTGGACTAAGTGACATGTTCGAGAAAATTCGATTAGTGGGTCATTTTTGGGTCAACGTAGGTCAAGCTAAGTTTATCTAGATAACTTCTTTAACGATTTTGACGAGGTTTTGCATTCTGCTGTTTTCGGGCACGAAAAGACCATTGGGATGGGTCTCGTGTTCGAGTAAATTCGATTAGTTGATCATTTTGAGTTATAATGGGCCAGGGTCAAGCTAATTATATCTAAAGAACGGCTCAATCGATTTTAACTAAATTTTGTATCTAACCATTTTTGGGCACGAAAAGACCATTTTGATGGGTCACGTGTTCGAGAAAATTAGACTAGTGGGTCATTTTTGGGTCACTGTTGGTCAAGCTATTTTTATCTAAAAAACGGCCCTAACGATTTTCACAAAACTCTATATTCTACAGTTTTGGATTACGAGAAGACCATTGAGCTAAGCCACATGCTCGAGGAAATTCGATTAGTGGGTCATTTTTGGGTCACAGTGGGTCAAGCTAATTATATATAGAGAACGGCTCAATCAAATTTGACTAAATTTTGTATCTAACCATTTTCGGGCTCGAAAAAACCATTGGGATGGGTACCCGTAAGGCATGGTGACGTCACGGCGACGTCGTTGTGAAGTCACACTGTGACTTTGTGACCGTCGATGTGACGTCACGTGACGTCGATGTGACGTCATAGTGACTAGAATGCGAGGTCGTTATGGCCGTTTTAGAGGTCGTTTGTGACGTCACATTGTGACCACTCTGTGAAGTCACAGTGTGACTAATTTGTGAAAAGTGTGACATTTGTGACTACTTTGGCATTAATTTTGTGACGAACATGTGACGAAAGCGACAATGCTTTGAAGTCACATTGTGACCAATTTGTGAAATATGTGTCATTTGTGACGAACTTGTCATAAACACTGTGATGATTTCAAATGAAAATCAAATTCCAAATTAATTTCTTAAAAGGCGCAAAGGCCAACCTAGTGAAAATGATTCCATGCCGGGACTCGAACCAAGGCCATCAATATAACGCACTGACATTCTACCGACTAAACCACACGGAACGATACCCAGCCTGGAAAATTTCACACAATTACATGTTGGCAAGGCTACAAAAGCAGCACAAGATGGGATATTTATCGTGAGCCACCGACATGGAATAAACAGGAAACTTAATTCAATCTAGCATCGATTGAATCTATATTAATACTTGGAAATTTTTACAGGGAGAACCATTCGCCTTGCATACAATATTTCAAATGAAAATCAAATTTCAAATTACATGCTTAAAAGTCAATTTTAATTTGAAATTTGATTTTCATTTGAAATATTGTATGCAAGGCGAATGTTTCTCTCTGGAAAAATTTCGAAGTCTAAATATAGTTTCAATCGATGCTGAATTTAATTAAGTTTCGTGTTCGCCCCATGTCGGTGGCTCACGATAAATATCCCATCTTATGCTGCTTTTGTAGCCTTGCCAGCATGTAATAGCGAGAAATTTTTCAGGCTGAGTGTCGTTCCATGTGGTTTAGTCTGTAGAATGTTAGTGCGCTATGCTGATGGCACGGGTTCGAGTCTCGGCATGGACTCTTTTCACTAGGTTGGCCTTTGCGCCTTTTAAGCAATTAATTTGAAATTTGATTTTCATTTGAAATATTGTATGCAAACCGAATATTTCTTTGTGGAAAAGTTTTCAAGTATTAATATTGTGATGAATTTTAAAATGGACAAATTTAAAATAAAGTTTTGTTTGAGATATAAAATCGTATCTTTTTACCGTACTTTTTAGCAAAATATAGCTATTTTGGAGTCCTATTCTTCTAAAATAGTTTTAATTTTTCCACTTAAAAAACAATGTTTGTCAACTGACATCTTTTTTTATTAAGTTCTAAGCTTGATCTTGAGTTCAAGCTTGATATTAAGAATGTATAAGATTTTAAGGTGTTGTGGTTGTGATTAATCTTTGCTTTATTAAATACGCCGTAAGCCATATTTATTTAAATTTTTTATTTCCGTGTAAATTGTATTTTGTGAATATGAGCTTAAATAGATTTGGTATGTTCTATAGGAAAAGACTGATCTGGGAAATAGAAAAAACAAGTAAGAAAAATCATGCGTTAAGCATAGATTATAAAACACTTTCCATCACTTCCCGAATGCTTTAAAAAAACTTCGTTATTTAGGGAAATAAGGTAAATAAGAGAACTAAGTAAACATTTTAGAAAACGCATAAAACATTTGAAAAACGCATTTCCGCAGTTACTGTCCATAGCTAAATAGGTTTTCCAATTCTTTTGAACAGCCCTGTATTTGATCTGTAGGTTGATATATATATTATATAATGGGATAATTTAGTTTAGCAAGAAAACGCATAACAGGTTGAAACTCTCTTTCAGCAATTTATACTAATATATGGAAACATACTTTAATACTTTTGTACAACCCTGTAGTTGACCTAGAACCTTCATTACACGCCACCGTTTAGTTAAAATTTAATTCAAACTAAAACACACTTAAAACAGCTGAAATCACATTTCCAGAAATTATAATTTATAGACGGCCATGTATCCAATTCTTTGCATGACCCTGTATACCATTTTATCTATATTATACAACAGTAAATTAAATTCAGTTCAGCGTAAAAATGCACAACTCATTTAAAAACCACCTTTAAGTAACTTGCGCTCATACCCAGTAATCCTTGCGAATACTTTTGTGTAGCCCTGTATATGAATTATATCATTTATATACACCATATACTATGCATAAATATAGTGAATCATAAAAGCGCATATCATAATTAAAATGCTTTTCCAGCAATCATCACAAATGAACAGTACTTCGGATACTATATAGTATCTGAACTATATTATGTGTGCCTGTAAATGCTATATACACTTCATATTCTACATGAAAAATTTATAGTATGTAAACCTCAGCGACGTATATCATTTTCATTATATATGAAATAGATTAACATAATTAGAGTACGCAGCAAACAATTCCCTCCACCGCTATATCATTATGTATTGGAATTTCTTTTTAGCCCTGTAAATGAACAATAACTATTCTTTGCATCTCGTATTCTTCAGAATGCATATTTTAGTACGTTTCATTAATGCATATCAATTTTTTTCTGTATGAAAACGTGTAAAATCATGAAAAAACCTTTGAAACGATTTTTTTCCATAGGCCGTAATGTAACGGAATACTTTTGACTGTACCTGTAAATGAACTAAACATGCTACAAACGTCGTTACACATAGGGACCGTGCTATGGTAAAGGTCAATAACATCTAAAAATTTCAGAGCAATCCGAGTATATTTACGAGAGTTAGAGCGCGGACAGACGGCTAGACAAACCAAAGTCATAAACACTTTTCAACTTTGTTGAAAGGTGTTAAAAAGGAAATATAAAAGTAAAATAAATGATTGAAAGGAAATATAAAAGTAAAATAATGAACTTTAAAAAACATATACTAAGCAGTTTAATCTATAAGCTTCCTATCAGGCATGAAAAACACTTTATTTCAATGCTTAAATATAATATTTTATTTTTTAAGGGTGTAAAGGCTTTTAGGTTTCCAAACTGCTTATTTTCTGATTCATTTTTAAATTCCTTTTTGTTCTCAAACGCATCAAACTGAAAAATTCTCTTATTTAGAAACTACCTAATGTGCCGTGCTTCTCGATTTTTTGATAAATGCAGAAAATATTACAAAAAAATGCTGTCAAAGTAGGCGTTTTGAACCGAATTTTTCACAGCGAAAGATCTGGGAATGAAAAAAAAAAAGGGTCTTACTGAGAAAATAATTATTTAAAACTTAAATTCTAATGAATTGAGGGGAAAATGAAATCACACGGCCTCTTAAACATCTCTTCAAAAATCACCTCAGCAAGTTTCATGTTTTTACTTTTAAAAATGAGTCTGAAAATGTCTCAGAAAATATCGAGCTGTTGAAGGTGGAAAAATATTTTTTCGAATACACCTTTAATGCCAATATTTATGTGTATCGAAAACGTAGAAAATGAGTTTACAATCGAAGAAAATTTAATAACTGATTCTGAATGTCTATAATTAAATGTTTGATTAAAATCGCAAATAGAAAAAAAATGCTTACATACAATTAAAAATAAATAAATAAATATACCAATTTGAAAAACACTAAAAATAATAATTAGTATTTTTAATTGTACTATTAAACAACAACTAACTACAATAGATGAATTAAATGCATTATTAGATTTAGCAATTTCTCAAAAATCTTTCCATATGTTATAAGGAATTCCTATTATTTTATAATTTTGGCAAATGTTAAATCTGAAAACATTGGTATGAAGATTCAGGATTTTAAATAATAATTTAAAATATTATTAGCAAAAAAAACAAAAAAAAAAAAATCTTTCAAAAGTTACGC
This sequence comes from Maratus speciosus, assembly GCA_963932465.1. Classification (NCBI taxonomy): domain Eukaryota; kingdom Metazoa; phylum Arthropoda; class Arachnida; order Araneae; family Salticidae; genus Maratus; species Maratus speciosus. Next base: position 417,746,166 of record OZ010795.1, read on the forward strand.
TATTATAATATGTAAAAAGACATTTTCGCACTATAATGTTAATTTCTAAACTGAAACAGTTTCGTAATATCATACTATTCGAATATAATATTTAACTCCAAAACAATAATGACGATAAATACTGTTAAATGAGTGTTAGTAATCAGGAAAAAAATAAGAAGCCGAAAAAAATTCCACATCACTGTCTCAATCCCAAGTAACTGCAAATTAATGTTTATATTCATCCCACTATGAATGTAGACATGAATTTCTTTTTTTTGAGCGATGGCCGATTAACACATTTTACAAAATAGTGTCGATTAGGAAAATTTTGCTTCAAAACAATCCCAGATCAGTCACTTTCTATATGTATAACATAAAACTATTTAATTCATAATCGTAATATACAAACAGAAATAAAAAATTTAAATTAAATAAGACTTACCTTTTTTTGCTGTAAATTAATAATATCCGAGTATTTTTGCCCGAAAATGGCAGACGTCTTTCTCTTACATTTAAAAAAGCAAAACAAAAGCTGACATTGTAGACTTGGTCATGTTCTTTTTCCGCGTGTATTACAAAAAGTTCTCTGTTTACCCTGCGGTTGGGGTTATATCCGACGCAGACGATCTCCAGCAGCTGATTTTACTGTTTATTTGCAGTCCTAACTTTCAGGCGGAATAGTTTTATGAGTTAGTCTGTAATTAAAATTTTCTATTTGAAGAATTTTCCAATGCATTTTACCATTTCTTTTTTATCACTTTCAAAAAAATTCATTTGAAAACGGAAGTTTATTAGATAAAACACAGCTTAAATTTTTAAAATGTGTAAAAAAAATTTAATGGTAATAATACCACCCCCCTTTTTTTAAGTAAAGTTTGTTTCATGCGTAATAAATAAAAAATATCTTCTTAATAAATAAAAAAAATGTTTTCGAGGATAAAAAATTTTTCTTTGTCAATCTGTCAATCTTTTCATGTTAATTTTCTGCAGAATAAAACAATTTGTAAAATAACTTTTTTAAAAGTCATACCTCTAAAACACAAATTGGAAATGCGAAAAATTAATTATATCATGTGTTTTGCATAAATTTTGTATATATTTTGTATATATATATTTTTTTTTTCGGAAAAGGCTAATTTTATTTAAAAAGGCTGAAAGAAGTAAAATTTTTTTTAAAAAAACGGTTACTAAAAATAGATTAACAGGAAAAAAATATCACTTGAATGCAAATTATAAAGCAATAAATGCATATATGACTAAACTCTGAAGATTCTTTCTGCGTGCTCATTAAAACCTGCAGACTTAACTGTAATAGAAAATGTTTAGTTTGAAACCACAGAAGTGTTTCGACCAGTGGTCGCCAAAAAAGTTAAAAAATTTCCTCCCTGCAAACTAAATATGTAAAGTGTATAGATTTAATATTTCTAATTCTAAATATGTTTCAAATTGCTCCAGCAGATAGCATTTTTCTGAGAAATACTTTTATAATAATAACAATCCGTGATGTATTATTATATTAAATTGCAATGCTAGATAAAATTGAAATCATGAAAAAAGTATACATTCACTTCTTAGATATCAAATTGATAAAATATAGCATGGAAATCTAGTTTGTTGATACTTGTACCGTGCATTTTTCTTTTTCTCCCCTCCCCCTTCTTTTCGTGTCCGAATTTACTATTTGCTGTCCACTAATATTCATTCCTTATGCCGCTGTAACGAGGGCATGTTTTAAATATTTCTCTTCATTTTCAAAAATTTTTGAAGTTAATATTTTTGTCACACTGTGATTTACAATATGGTGGTTTTTTTGTCACATATATGACGTGACGTACGTTACATGCAGTGACATAACAGTGACGTTACAATATTTTTTTAATTGCCGGAAAAATAAAATTTTACAATAAGTAACATGTTTTGAAGAATTTTTATAATTGTTTAAAGTTTTCTAAGAAGTTCACATCTCAGTCACAATGTGACATCACTGAGTGGTGGCATTTTGGTCACAGATGTGACGTGACCACAGTGACTTACAGTGACGTCACAATGACGTCACTGTGACCATGCATGCTATGAGGGTAATGTGTTCAAGAAAATTCGATTAGTGGGTCATTTTTGGGTCACCGTGGGTCCAGCTAAGTTTATCTAGATAACGGCACTACGATTTGACGAAATTCTGTAATATATCATTTTCGGGCACGAAAAGACCATTGGGATGGATCACATGTTCGAGAAAACTCGATTAGTGGGTCATTATGGGTCAGGGTCAAGCTAATTATATCTAAAAAAAGGCTCAAGACGTTTTCACGAAATTTTTTAATATACGGCCGTTTCTGGTCATGAGAGGACTATTGGGCTAAGTCACATATTCGAGAAAATTCAATTAGTGTGTTATTTTGGGTCACAATGGGCCAGGGTCAAGCTAATTGAATCTAAAAACATGCTCAAAACATTTTGACCAAATTTTATATTACGTATACCATTTCTTGGCATGAGAAGAGAATTGGGCTAAGTCACATGTTCGAGAAAATTTGATTAGCGGTTCATTTTGGCTCACAATGGGTCAGGGTTCAGCTAATTGTATCTAAAAAACGACTTAAACGATTTCAACTAAATTTTGTATTCTATCATTTTCCGGCTCAAGAAGACCATTGGGTTAGGTCGCATGTTCAAGAAAATTCGATTAGTGGGTAATTTTGGATCACAATGGATCAAGGTCAAGCTAATTGTATTTAAAAAGCGTTTCAAAACATTTTGACATAATTTTGTATAATACCGTTTCCGGGCTTGATAAGAGCATTGTGCAGGGTCGCATGTTCAAGAAAATTCAATCAATGGGTCATTTTGGGTCCTAATGGATCAGGATCAAGCTAACTGTATCTAAAAAACCGCTCAAAAGATTTTGACAAAACTTTGTACTAACCCGTTTCTGGACAAGATAAAAACATTGGGCTGGGTCGCATGCTCAAGAAAATTCTGTTAGTTGGTCATTTTGGTGATAATAAATCGGAGTCAAGCTAACGGCATCTCAAAAATGTTCAAACAATTTTGTCATTTTTTTTTGTTATACCGTTTCACAGTACAAAAAGACCAGTGAAATAGCTCACATCTGTCGATGAATTGCGGTTAGTGTTTTTTGAATCAACGTGGATCAAGCTTATTTTACCCAGAAAACGACTAACAATTTTCACTAAATTTTGTATTCCACCGTTTTTAGGCTCGAGAACAGCATTGTGATAGGTCGGATGTTCGAAAAAACTCGATAAGTGGGTCATTTTTGGTCACTATGTTTCATGGTCAAGCTAATTTCTAAAACAGCAAGAATGATTCAGTGGGAAAAATATATCGAGATAAACAGAAAGCTAATTTTGACCGAGCTTAGCTCAGTCATTCCTGCTAGTACTTAATTATATACACATACGCAGTAATGGGAACGTATTTAGATGTTTCGATTTTTGCGTTAAATAATTTCACTTGTGCACATCTGCTGAACAGGGTCCTAAACTTCTGCAAAGGGTTTTTTTTTTTTTTTTTTTTTTCATACGTCTAGCTTCCTATAATCTGAATACAAATACAATATGATGAGCTGCGATGCGTCGCTTATATTTAAAATAAAATATTTATCTTCATAATAAATGCAAAAGGTGGCCAGTTCGTAAACTTGTGATACTTTTAATTACATATCGTTCCTTTGTCTTTTAAGAATTCTGTTTTTATTTCTCATATGGATAAATTAATTTTTTGCTAAAGCACATGAGTATGCATTACTCCTACCTGTATTATCTTATCAAATTTGTATAATACGAATTATCATTTTAGGTATTATGAAATACATTATATATGGACTGGAATTACAAGCTGAAAAGTCGTTTTCTCGGCGAAAAAGCAGTTTATATAAAAATATAAATAAGCAAAAATTTTTTATCAACTAATAAAAATTTCTGAGATCTTTTTATAAAGAAAAAAATAAGTCCATATACTTGCTTATAAAGAAAAAATTGAAATAAAACATTTGAATACTTGAGTATAAAACGTTTACCTTTTCATTATTGACCTAATATGTTAATTTAGAGCTGTATTTCTAATTAAAAGAAAGCATAAAGTACATGATTGAAACATATCAGTGGGACTGTTGCTTCAATTATAAACACACACACACACACACACACACACAAAAAAAAGAAAAAAACAGAAAATCTAATAAAAATTTTCTTGTAAACCGGTATTAATGATTAAGAAAAAAATGGAAATTCTTTCAACTGAAATTATTTAATGGGACAATCGAATTTTATAAATAAGTTTTAATTATTGCGCATATATAATTCTAGAACTGTAAACAAATTCTGGTACACAGTAAAGTCTAGAATTTTATGACTCATTTTTACGGGGCACTAAAGGTAAATGAAAAAGTTTCTGTGCCCACTAATTGTAGCATAAAAAAAAGATAACATTTAAAATTTGTTTTTTTAACCACTGACAATATTCCGAAGCTTTGAGTGTTTATACTTCAAGTTTAATGCTATGAATAGTCAAAATTTGTTTAATTTGGTAATATTTTTGTAAAAAATAAATAAATAAATAAATAAATAAATAAAATAACTGTACCAATGATATTTTTATCCTCACAAAATATTTTTTAATGATTAATGATTAATTCCCTTTAGAATACTTAACTTTTTATATCTACAGATTTACAAAGCTTATTTCGTGTGTAACTTTAAAATCCATACCCGAAGGTAGTACAATTTATTGAAGAATCCAAATATGATGTCAAAATTTGGTGTTACTATTAAAAATTTTGAAGTTAGTTGCATTTTTGTTTTATTTAAGCAACTGCTAAAACAAATCTAAATTCAATTGTCATTATTAGACATTATTGATAATCGATTGTTACACATTACTTTTAATATGATGATTTACAGCAACATGAGTAAGGATGAATGCAATTTTAACACGGAAATTACTTTTAAAACCTCCTTTTGGGGATTTGTGTTTTATTATTGTGTTTAAATTTCTCGAGATAGAGATGGATTTCATAAGTTTTATAGATTTTATTCAATAAAGTTTTGGGTTCAAATGGTTTTCTTTGTGCATATGATAAAATGTCTTAAATAATGATTGGTAAAATAGATAATTAATTGGAGAAAGAAAAATCATTTACTGGAAAATTTAATTAGAATATGTGAAGAAATGTTATTAAAATTTTCAATAAAACAAATTTCGGACAACACGAAACCGTTCTTATTATGCAGAAAGGCATACATATTTTCATTTACAATTTTTACTTTGACATTTATAAACTTATATATTTTTTAAAGAGCGTTAAGAAATCATAAGACCACTAACTTACTTGTGCACGTCTGAAAAAGAACGCACAATATACAAATTTTTAACATGTGTATTTAAAATTGATCGTAGAACGTTTTCTGTTATAATTGCTATATTAAAATTTAAGTTACATTTTATTAAAAACTTCTAATTTTCTTATAAATGTAAATAAGGTGACTGCTAAGAAATTATAAGACCACTTAAAGAAATTAGCATATTATACGTCACATGAGAATCATTATAAAACATACGTAAGTTTCTATATCGTGAAAGTATACCCGAGAAATAAGGGTATAGGTTTAAGATAGAGATATTAACGATATATTTGAAGTTTCCGCGGGGTAAAGAGTTGTCTGCGATCGAAGTAAGAAAAAATTGTTTTTATAAGGGTTCTTGTAAACTGAACGAGATATAGCTTGGTTTATGAAGCGTTCTAAAACACAATTCTATTGACAACGAAATAATTAGAAAAAAAAATCAAATAAATCTAAACGATCTAGAAGAAAAAATAATTTTTACAGCACGGGGTGATCTACAAATATTTCCATTATCGACCCAAAAAATGTCTATCAACTCGGCGAAATTTCGAAAATGTCTATCAACTCGGGAAATTCCGAACCATTTCAGCTAAGGAACCTCACACGTAACAGTTTCGAAGAGTCTAAAATCAAATAGTAATGCAAAAGGTATGAAACTGTTGACAAAACTGAGGATAACGAAACATTATAAAGAAGGAAGACTGAAATGGGCTGAAAATATCATCTCATGGGACAAGAAAAGGAAAAAAAAGTGATAATTTCAGATGAAAAAATAGTTAATCTTAACGGTCCAGAGGGAGGTTTTAAACACTATTGGCATGATTTGAGTAAGGAACCGAAAAAATATTTCAGTCAATTAATGGGAGGGGGATCAGTAATGATTTGGGGAGTATTTAGTCATCATGGATCGTGCGATTTAACTCGCATTTCGGGACATGTTAACTCAGCGCAATATCAGGCTATTCTATATGATCATTTGATACCGTTTGGACCTTTCTTAGGTGGTGCTAACTGGATGTTTCAGCAGGACAATGCTTCTTGACATGTGTCGAAATCCACCCAGCAATGGTTAAAAATGAAAAAAAAAATCAAATTTTGTCACGGCTAAGTCGAAGTTCAGACTTGAACGCAATGGAAAACCTTTGGGTTGTATTAAGTCTAAAAGTTTGTGCTAACAATGAATAGTTTTTGTCTGCTAATGAACTAAAAGTAGCCATTGTAAAAGAATTGCACAATATTTGTGTACCTATAATTAATCTATATCTCTACCTGGTCACTCCTATGAAAAACACATTGTTTGAGTTTATAAGAAAAAATGGAGGATCAACATCGTATTAATTTACATAATATTTTCGACACGTGGTCTTATAATTTGTTAACAATGTATTTTCCAAACATTTTTTTTTTTTTTTTTTTTTTTTTTTTTTTTTTTTCTTTTTTTTTTTTGTTAACGTACTTATTTACTGCAAAATTATTGCAAAATAATTTTCATAAATATGTTGTATTTTGATATCTCATGTGTTTAAACTGTAATTACAGGTGTTGGACAAAATTATGGAAACACCTCGTAAAATGCATGCTTCAACGTAAATGATGATTCTCCCCAATCCTGTGGATAGCGGTGTTGTATTTTCTCACTAATGCCACCTGTATAATGCTCTCAATACGTTGCAAGTGTCAGTCGTTGTCAGAATAGTGTTCTGTGTATTTGTGAGCACTTTGTGCATGAGCTAAGTGAATTCTAACTTGGACAAATTATTGGTGCTCGTATGGTGGGTGCTTCCATAGTTTTTAATGTTTCAAGAGGCACCGTAGCAAATATTTATACCAAATATAGGAAAAACGAAAAACATTATCTCTTAAGTCACAATACGGACAAAAGTGTGTGTTGGATAATCGTGACAGACGGTCATTAAATTGATTGTGACGAAAAACTAGTCGTTGTGGGCCACCGTAATACATACCCATCATGGATATACATAATATAAAATATGAGAATAAAATATATGATACATGCTGAGCATTGTATCATGTTACTTTTATTCATAGTTTAATGTACTTGGATTCCCTTAAACATAATTAATGTAATTCCTTAAGCTAATATTACTTTTTGTTGCATTAAAATATCCCAATTTGTTGATTTTCTGTAAGCAAATAAACAGTATTGGTTTACAATGTAAGTCTATGGGAATTTGAAAAATATTAGAGATACCGCCAATTTGGCGTCACTTTGGACAACTCATTTCAGTCACCAAGTTGGGGAAAAATTTGGTGGCATTTGGCGACAGAACAAGGTCCCTCATATGGTAAACCCCCTATAGGTACGGAGTTGCATTAAATGCTTGACATTTACGATAAGCCATATTATTTGCATTTAATCTGATAGTGCGCGATAGATTTTGGTCGGCGGGGTAATCGAGTAGTACCGAATTACGTAAAAGAAACATCCTTATAACTCGAAAAATTATAATCATATTAACTAACAGTTTACTGCGTAAGATTAAGCGTCTAATTTCCAATTGAAATATATCTTTGAATTGAAATTTGAATGAATACAGGATCATGAAAAATGGAAGAGTGTGAAAAATATGATCACAGATTTCTTGGCAACTGTTTTTCTGATCGACTTCATTTTTGATGCAAAATTTATGTTTTTTTTATTGTCTTTTATATTCACTCCTTCAAATAAACAATTTCGAAAATTTTTGTATACTTTTTATCAGAAAGAATATTTCGAGAGTCCAAAAAAAAAAAAAAAAAAATAGTTTCGCATAATCGAGGTTACTGATATTCAATAGGCATGTTCCCATTATTACTTCCTAAGTACACACCAAATTTTAACTATCTATCTCAATGTGTTCGGGAGATAAAACGATTACAGACACACACCCAGACGGACACCATTTTTTTCTTCTAAATATATGTTTTTTAGAATCTCAAGTGTCTGGCGTCGTATAGCGTCGTCGTATAGCGCCGTGTAGCGTCAAGTCCGTCGAATTTTTTTTTCGATTTTTTAAAACGATTACAAGACTTACCCTATGCTACGTATGATGGGTAAGTAATAAGAAGACGACAGCAGCAAAAGTCACTGCTGAACTAAATGTCGAACTCATAATGCCTTTCAGCACCAAAAAATAAGAATTGAGCTCCGTAAGATGGAATTTTCAGGGCATGATAATATGTTTTTTTAGGTTTTTCCATATTTTTTTCAAACCCTGTATAACCTTTATTTACTTCATAATTTTCAAAATCAAAGTGATCTTATAATTTCTTAACGCCCTGTAGTTATCTCTGTATCATACATACTTATATTTCAAATGCATAATTTCAAATTGTAATTGAGTTCTAATACTTCATTTAAATTGTTTTAAATTCTCCATTAAAATTCATTAACATCTGTGGGGCTAAATTTCTAATTAATGGATAAAAAAAATATTTTCATATCTGAAAGCATATAGCTTGGGATTACTTTATTAAAAGTAAAAAATATATATATTAATTATTTTTTTAAATATGTATATAAAGAAGGAGGCAACAATAAATTTATTTTAGCCCCCTCTTCTGACACTAGAACTAATAATTATATTAGACATATTAGATTAACTTGATAAACACAAGATGTATTAGAAAGCAAATTTTAACTATAAAATTTTAATAAATTTTCGACCAACGTAAGTATTTAATTATGAAAATAATTTCGGAATATATTGTTGTAGGTAATTTCCTCTCTAAATAGAGAAAAAAAAATGTATCGTTAGATGTGGAAAATAATTATTTTCCAAGGATTAACCACTTCACCGGCGACTGGTATAGGAAAATACTGCTTTTACCCCCGATTTATCTCGGGGCAAAAAAAATGATGGTTGAGTAAAGCATAATAGATGCATCAAGCGATGTTGACAAGAACACTGAAAAATAATACTTTTTAAAATATTTCCTTAGATATATATATGGATTAAACAAAAACATAATTTGAAGAACAAATTAAAAAAAAATATATATATTATTTCCTACATTGTTTAAGCCCGAGAAGGGACAGATATTAAGTTATTTTTATAATAAAACACTCATACTACAATATATATTAAAACACACATACACACATAAATAACGCCTGCATTCGCCAGTTAAAGATATATATAAATATTATACAGGCATACACACTATAAATACAATAAACCCAACTGGAGTGGAAAATTAGCCAGAGCCAGGAATCAAACCCGGGACCACAGTATAAAAGACTGCTGCTCAGTGGTTAGAGCAGCAGTCTTGCGTAAACATAGTGTGAAAAATGTGTATGTGAATTCGGTTTGTCTGTCCGTGCTATAACTCACGTAAATATAGTCCGATTACTATGAAATTTATAGTGTTATTCGATATCACAATGGCATATTCGATGTTGAAGATGAAATGTATAGCATTATTGATTCAATTACTGGGCCACTGAAAAAATCCCGTTACATTCCGACCTATGGCAAAAAAAAAAAAAAAAAAAAAAAAAAAAAAAAAAAAAAAAAAAAAAGTTTGTAGTGTATTTTAATAAAATTACAGTATTTTAAACATATTAAAATGATTATACATTACTGAGGTGTACTACTAGACTCTTACTGTAGAATATGGTGTACATCGTAATTATCATTCCTTTGAAGGGAAACACACAAGAAACTGGCTATAGAAGAAAATGAGCAATAATCGAACTATTGAAGAATACAAAATATTAATTGCTGGAAGTGTGTTTACAGTTGTGGTATGCATTTTAAACTTAAATATATTTTTTACTATGTGTGTGTAAATTGTATAGACCATATACAAGGGAATACAAAATATCCCAACAACATGCTTTTATTGTCGGAAATTGCTGACTGAAAATTTTAAAATGATTTATGCTTTTAACAGAACTAAATTTTAGCATACTATGTAGTATGCATACATCCATGTATATCATATACAGTATTGCACAAAAAATCGTATATTTTAACAGTTATGCATGGTGATAGCAGAAATAGTGTTTTCAAATTCGTTATGAATTTTCCAAATTCTCCATTTAAGCATCTTATTTTATCTTAGTAAACTGTCACGATTTATTATAGTATTCTGAATGTGTTGGAAAGTGTTTCATAATCTATGTTGTGCAATAATTATATTATATATTTAAAATTCGTTCTTTTTATATTTAAAAGTGATCTTTCATGATTTTCCATTACAATCAGATAAAATAATTAGTTGTATATTTGGTCCAATTAATTATTCTAAATTTGTCCATGCTGAAACGCAAACGGAAAAAAGTAACGAACCAACGATAGGTTTGAAGGACTTTACATAAAATGCCCCATCCACACTGAAGATAACTGAACGCTATTATTATATAAAACTTTTAAATTACTAAATTCCCTTATACTATGTTACTATCTAAATATGACACTAATTACCAATGTAACATTTAAAAAAAATCTGAATTATTTTCGTAGTCTTGTAACATACATCGCTTAATCTTAAAAACCTTATAAGAAAAATATATTTTGAATTTGAGTAAAAATTATAAATATAACGTTTCAATATTTGAAAACAAACCTATGAACATATTTATATCGAACGAAAACATCGCATATCGTCTTTAAAAAGAAAGAAAAGGAAAAAAATCTCAAGATGTTAAACAATATATATTGCTTCAATACATCAATCGATGTCCAGTTTGTTTACTTGGAATATATTAATCATGAAGTCTGATTTTTTTTTCATTTTCACACGGTAAGTTAATTTAAAATGATGGAGGGCATTTTATCAATAAATAAAATATACTTGTTTAAAGAAAATAACATTAGTCTTAAAACTAGTCACATTTTAAAATGCCCCATGCGCATTTCATTTGTGTAAAATATTACAATATTTATTTATAACATAATTTTTATATATTACAAAGGAAGTTGGCATGGAATGTAAAAGCTCGCTAAATGTATAAGTAGATTTTTTTTAATTATATATTGTTTTTTTTTTTCTAAAAAAGAAGTTATTTTCATATGATCATAAATTTCAAGATTACACTACTACTTAAATGCAACTTTTTTTTGCTAACATTTATTTATTATTCTATAGAGGAAATACAGTATAAATTAAAAGAAAATATGATAATTAGAAATGCGCATAAAATGTTTCAAAATTTAGAAATGCTTGAAATATTCAATCGTAACAAAACAGAATTTAAAATAAAATAATCTGCACAAATATATACAGTTTTTACAAATACAAAATTTTATATGTCTGGGAAGAAACGTCAAAATTGAAAAAAATATTTTTGGATCAAATAAATTTAAGTATATAGTTTCATAATTTCCTTAAAAGAAATAATAGATTTATTTGTCGAATTTCCTTATTTTGAAAGTTCACTACCCCTTTAAAAGTAAAATAGAATCCTTTTTCGTGTGTGTTCTACGATTCATATTTCATTCATTCGATGAATAAATTATTCATCATGTTTATTGTTAAATTAAGTCTTGAGATTTAGGGAGAAATATATAAAACATTTTGTTAAAATTTTACTTACAATATTACTTTTAAAGAATAAAAGAAATTTATTTAATATATAAACTAATCACTATACATAAATACGCGTATTTGCAATATGAGCGCGAAACATATTAAACATGGAAATCATTTTAATGGGTTAAAAATATGAAATATTTTTAAGCCTTTTTTCTACCAAACTGTAGTAGAAAAGAAATAGGATACGAAAGGGTTAATAGATTAGAGAAGCAAATTAACACTTTAGTTGTTAAACAATTCACTGTGTGTATCTAGAAACTATATTCATTCTACATAAATATTCTAATCAATTATTATTAAATTTCAAGAACTGCAGGAAATATTTTCATAAAAGAACAAAAGAATTCGAAATTGTTTTTTTTTTAATTTTACACAGGTAACATAGATTACAGAAAAAAAAAAATATATATATATATTTGTCTTTTCACTTCAAAAGTAAATATGCGTTATTCGGAAATACAAAATAAAATTGTATGTTTTTTCATTTAAGCAAATACGCTATGGGATGCAATCAATAGAAATAGCGATTTCGCTTTAGGCTTTCATGTCTCTACGAAAAGATATGGAACTTTCCTCATTAAATGTTTACGCTAGATGTTTCGAAGTTTCTATTAAACAAATCTAATTTGTTTAATGCAAATATCTTTTCCAGAAATGAAGTAATTATTATTTATGTCTAATAAATATATAACTTGTGCGGAGATATTTTATTGAAGTTCCACTGTAACAAATGACGCGTGCCATCGAATGAAAGATTTCTATACAGAGAGTAATGTAAAATTGGTAATATTAAAACTCATACTTTATAAATGAAAGAAAAAATAGATTGTAGAGCATTTTTTGAACTAACTCCCGGAAACAGTGAATTTGTTACCGAAAAAAATTACTGATTTAATTTAACGAATTGCAAATATTTTTCCTTGATAATAGTGCATGCTTTAAATTTTACAAAACAATATCTTTATTCCTAAATATAGATATATATGCTATGTATTAAAAGTTGTATCAATACATCCACGCAAAATAACCGAATATATTGAAATACAAAATATGATTTTTGTGACTAGTTATATAAATTAAGTTCTAAATAAATAAACTGTGATAATAAAGTGAATTGTTTTGACTCAAAATCTATCGAATGTCTTATAATTAAAACAAAAAAATTCTAAAATTTCGAAAGGCATACTTATCGCAAATAAATGACCAGACTTAAACACATGTGTAGTAATAAATAATGAAAATATTTGCGAGAGTAGAAAGTACGTGATTTCCGATATTTGAAACTTGAAATTACTTTTATTAAAATATAATTAAGCTCTTCAGAGTCATTTAATGTATACTCATCCAAGTTTTTGCTAATTAGTAAGATCCGCATCTACAGCATTATAAATTACTCTCGTTGTGAAAATTTCTGAAATTATTTTATTAAATGTTTACTACATATATCTCGAAATTTTAAGCGGTTTTGAAATTTAGAGTTTACTGTGGTATCAAATATTACATTGTAGCTGTTGATTAAAAAAAAATCATCCTATTAAAATAAATAAATATTTACTCACAGAAAATGTCATGAAAGTTCAGTGTTTTATAATTACAATAATATCAGAAAACGTTCAAAATGACTGGCAATTATTCAACTTAATCAATGTGAAACATTTGTAACCGTACTTTAATGGTATGTCAAGGTGTGATGCCGTACCCCAGCCACATAGTCAGAAGATATCAAATGCATAATATATGTCAGTTATATTTTAGAAAAAAGTAATATTTTTCAAATTATCAAAATCGTCTTTTTTTTGGCCAAGTGTCAAAAAATAGAAGATATGTTGATAGTGTTGTTTTGTTTCAGCCCAGAAAGCAGGGATGACAGGGATGACCGAACCGGGAACGCCGCTTTCGCTTTAGAGTATAAGTACAATCCCGGGGGGAAAGCCCAGAAGTCATACAAATATATATATATTTTTTTTTTGAAAAACTAAAAGAAGTTTGTTTTATTGGAGGATATCGCGTGTGTAAACATTTAGATCTAATTACGAAAACAGCCATAAAAATAATAAATAAAATAAAATAAAATTGTAAGTTTTTCATCACAGAAACATATTATTTGTTGAACGAAAGCTTACTCATTTACGTTAACAATAAAATTCAATCTTTTCAGTTCAGTCGTATACCACGTCTTCTTTTAAACAAAATCAATAATGTGCCAAAGATCATTAGTTGCGTAAAAAAGGATTGGAATTAAAATTTGAAAATAAATTGTGAAAAGTAATTATAAATGAAAATCTATTTCATCATTTTCGCAAAAACAGATTGCTCTATAAAATATTTAGTAAAACTACATTTGATAATATATTAGTGGCATTTCGACTCTTCCTGCGTTGTTACTTTCCTAAACTATTAATGATTCGTACTTGCGAGACTTCATTATATACTGCAATTTAAATTCTAGATAAAAATGTCAGAAGAATATGAACGCATCCGGAAGGAAAACGGCGTTGATGCACTCTTGTTTAGAATGACATGCATCATTTCCTGTTCTGTTCTAATATAAAAATATAATTTATATTTATATTTATGTACCTTTATAAATTTCATACATGCCTTTTTGTAATTTCGATTATCGGAAATATTTCGAAAACCCATATTTTGTAAAATTTAAACATTTAAAAATTTAGAAACATATAACAAATTTTTACACTCTGGTGCACTGTGGAATATGTACAGCATTCCTGTTGTGCTTTAATATAAAAATATAGTTTATATTTCTGTCCTTTATTAATTTTATATGTGATTTATTGTAATTTCCTTTATAGAAAATATTTCGAAAGGACTATGTTATTAAAAAAATCTAACATTACAAAAACATTTTTTCTACATTAGTAGATTTATATATAGATAGGTTTATGAAGAGTGTGTGAGAGAGGCTCTCAGCGTATTGAAATATATCATTTATATATTTAAAAAATATCTTTTATGTGTAATACAAATATTTATTTTATATTTAATGTGTGCAAAAACATTAGCAAAATGCTAAATAATTTAGCACTTTGTCTATATACGTTTATTAAAAACTTTATATAATAAATGCAAAAGTTCAATTTTCGAAATTATAATTATTTAATTAATAATAAATTTTTATTGAAAAGTTTAAATTAAAAATAAATTAAAAAAATATATATATGAAAAATACTAAAATTTTGATTCAAACTTTCTTATCTGAGTTATACTAAAGCAATATTATAATATAGTTGAATCTTTCATTTCTAATTATCATTATTATTATGAAAGTAAAGTAATTATAACTCAGAAAACAGTTCGTCTTTTGTAATTCCTTTGGCCCATCTGTTTTAAAATAGGTTCTGAAAAGAACAAAAAAAGTTGTAAATTCTTATGAAATTTCTAATCAGACATAATGATTGAAAATCTTTTATACTTCCGAAGATAGTTTATGATTTTCCAGTTTAAAGTACATTCATTTGTTCTTCTAAAAGAATGAACATTTGGAGTTATGGATTTAACGATTGTTTCTCCTAGAAAGCAGCTTAAAGAAACTTATAAAAAAACTGTAAAATTCATCCATTCATACTTATAACAAAAATTTTCAAACAGACTTCAAAATAAATATATTAAAAATTTTGTTTATCTTCAAAAATAACTCTCTTCAGAGACAAAAATGTGATAAAAATCCTGGAATTTAAAGATATATTTTTTAACTATTCTTTTTTTATAAATAAAAATTATTTGAATGCATATTTGTATGTAAATTATTGCTTATTATTAATATAATTATTAATTGTTAATTATTAAGTTTGGTATGTAATTTAATAGAACATAAATTGTGCACACAGAAAGGTTTTTATATTGGTTTATTTATAAAATGCAATTAGTATTGTGATGAATTCTGAAATTTTTAATCGTACTATAAATAGTTTTATAAATAGCCATATATAGGTGCAATAACTGTTTCACTCTTTTGCAAGAATACAAAATTCATTGCGATTTTAAACTCAGTATTACGTAAATAACAGGGATTCATCTCAAATAGAACGTAATAGCCACAGTAACCAAGAATCGTTACCTATCATGCGATAAAATTGAAAATAATAACGTATGATGGGATTTAATAGAATGAAGAAAACTTTTATTAATATCTTTTTTAGGTAGCTTTCATTACAAAAAGCTACCTATTGCAGCCGTTCGGAGGAAATCGATTAAAAAAAAAAATTGGCATATTTTCATCGATCATGACACCCAGACCCCGAAACCACACTCCGTTCAAAAGTTGATATATCATATCATATATATTATAAAGCAGTAAGCTCTAAAATTTCCGCTCGAGTGTTTTCAAAAACAACCCGGTGGATTTTTTCCGAATTGTATCATTCGAAAGGAAATATTCCCGGGGTGGTTTATGGGAAAATATACAGGGATAGCTATGATTTTTGATAATAAATTTCGTATTTCACTGCTTATTTTGAACGAAAAGGTTGCCAATGATTATCTTTGGCGAAAAGTTTGATGATTAAAGAATTAAGATGGTTTTGTCAGAAAATAATACAAACACCTCGCGAATAAATAAAAAAAAATACTAATATTTAATTTAAAAAACAACAACAAAAAAAGTTTTAATAAGACATAATATTATAAAACGAAAATATTTAATTTAGACATGGAATAAATATTTGTAATGCTTAAAGTATAAATTATTGCGAAACTTTACAATTGGTGCAATATTTGGCGAATTATCGCTTGCGATAGGTTAAAAAATAAATCTGAAAATTCGATTTGACAATTTTGAATGGCAATTTTTTTTTCTCTTTTTAGCTCTTTTATCGCTTGCGCCAGGTTAATAAAAAAGTGTCTGAAAACTTGATGGAATAAAATCTAGGTTACATTCTTTAGTCTTTTTCTTTTTATTTATTTATTTATTTTGTCAATTTAATTATTATTTTTATATAATTCTCCCATCATATGATTTACAGGAAAAACCAGAAGTATTTGTAAAAATGGCGGTATTAGTGAGTTACATGCTACTTATTTATTACCTTCGTCGCCAAACAATGCAATTTTAAGCCAAATAAGACAAAAGTGTGAAATAAGCCGAGAGAAGAGTATTTCGGAGTACATTTTTATATTCAAGCTTAAATTATATAAAAAGCAGTTAAAATTATAATTATGTAATCAATCATTTAAATTTTAGTGTAAATCTCTACCATATACACACATATTCTAAAATAATTTACTTTCAAAGATTTAAAATATTTTTTACCATACTATGGAATACCATTACTATGGAAACATGCGTTTTGTTTTCCTCAAGCATGTGATTTTTATATCCTCGAACTCAGATCATTACTTATTAATTGAACATTGTGTATTATGTTATTTTTTTAACATGCCGAACATATTGACGATTTCACTTATAGGAATATTCACTGCTTTAAAAGTTAGGATATAAGAATATTGTTGAGAAGATTTCTGCAATTATACGTCATTACTATAAAAAATATAAAAAATAAATAAATAAACATTTTGCAATAAATATTGCTTGATAATTTGTCATTTCTTTTTATCTTTTTCTGCATAACTTTCTTTTGCTTAACCATTGTTTAAAAAATGTTTTATTGAATATATTGGACTAATCTACCGGAATCGTGTCACCCGTCAATTAGCATTTTGGATGGCGTATCAAAATTCAAAAGATTAGACAGATTTTGAAATTAGCGATTACTAAATGGTGGCAAATGGAATAATGCCCGTGGACTTATCATTTCAGCCTAGATAGGATTAAATTACCTGGAATTTCGATCAGTTATAAAGCGAATTGTCCTGACGCACACTCTAGCAGCTAAACACAGCAACAAATTAAGAGTTATTTTCATAATCTGGATTATTTACACAACAGGTGGAAGTTTAATTTACTCTTAAATATAAAGAAAATAGCAGGCTTTTTTGTTTGTCCGTGTTATTATGCTCTTTAGAAAAATGCAAAATAAATCTTCGGTTCAGGTATTCACCAAAATGCATATTGCTAAAATTTTTGTATAACTAACTTTATTTATCATTGTCAGATCTTAACAACAATATCTGCATACAATATTGTTGCATCAGTTTTAATGGTCGGCGTGAACCCTTACAATGACGTTGATTACGGATGATTATAAAGATTTTATTGGATGCATGAAGTTTATTTTCCTACAAGATTAATTCACCGAATTTTTTCCCGGGTTAACGGTTACATGATTTCAGCTGGTCTACAAAATGAAAAGACAGTGAAAATGACATCATTTTAGATTTATTCAGGTGATTCATCTTTAAAGACACACATTTTTATGTTTCACTTTTCTATTAAATATGAAAGTTAAACAATCTTCTTTGTCTGCAAATAATTTATTACTTTTTTGGCAGTATTTACTCTGCTAGAATCCAAAGAAGGAAAAAAGTAGTAGCACAAGAGGATGTTTCTTAAGAAATATAAATATCATCTAGTGAGATTGTATTTAAGCTACCAGAATCACATATTGCGCGAGCTGAGAAGCCAGGAGATCAAGGACAAACAAACGAAAATAAACCACCCGAGCATTATTCAAGTTCAATGGTAAATCTCTGCAATCATTGTAATGCATCTCTAATTTAATATTGTCAGATATGAGAACATTTTAATTCCTATTGTCATAACGGCCTCATTTCCCTACCAAAAGTGCACGGTGAATAATCAACTAAAAGAACTGCTTCTTAATAGCTAAATTTTGTCAAACGCATAAGGTAATATAATATCGCAATGGCTTTCGCAACTTTTCAGCAACGCGGAAGGACATTCAAGCTAAAGGTCCATTAAAAAAAAAAAAAATACAAGTTCGAATTCACCATTTCGCTTAATTCAAGGTTTATTTGGAAATACGGACCAGCGCAGCGGGCATAGCCTGCTAGTATATATATATATATATATATATATATATATATAATCTTTGTCACACTGTGACTCTTGTATTTATGAACCGATTTGGATGTAACTTCGTGTATTCATAGTTGATACCAATGCCTCGACCGAGTTCGTTGCCAGCTTCATCCGCCATCTTGTTTGAAAATGGCGGCCATTTAAATTTATTTTTTAAAATATAAAATTTGAAATGTGGTACCAAAAAATTGAAAATTGAAAAATAATATTTTTCTTATGTGTTTGACCTTGATACAAAGATTCCGGAGCATTTTTTGTTTCGTCTATATTTTAAAAAATTGCTGAGTTTTAGTACTTAGAATTTCTAGCTTGGCTGACATTTAGAAACGACCTGACATTTGTCACACGATAACAGGCGTATTTATGAACTGATTTGAATGTACCTTGGTGTATACATTATACGTGCCAATGTCTCGACCGAGTTCGTTAGCCAGCTTCATCCGCCATCTTGTTTCAAAATGGCGGCAATTAATTATTTTTTTTATTTAAATTTTAAAATGAGGTACCAAAAAATTGGAAAATGAAAAAGATTTTTTTATATCTATTTGACCTTAATACAAAGATTCCGGAACAGTTTTTGTTTCGTGTATATCTAAAAAAAATGGCTGAGTTATAGCATTTTAAATTTCTATTGTAGCTGACATTTTGAAACGACCTGATTTTTGTCACTTGATAACAGGCGTATTTATGAACCGATTTGGATGTAACATGGTGTGTACCCAGCTAGAAAATGTTTGCACTTTTTTTGCAAAATAGTATAGATTGTACACAATTTGTGCATAAAAAGTGACTATTTTTGAACACTTCGAAAAGTATGCACCTTTTGTGCAAACTGTCTGTATTTTTTATACATACAAAAAAGTGTATATCCTATGTTGTCAAAAACTGTGCACATTTTTTGCATAAAATAAATTAATATTCCGAGTTCGCGAAAAGTGTGCATTTTTTATGCAAAAAAAAAAAAAAACTGTAGATTCCAATTTTCCAAAAATTATATATTTTTTATGGATGTAAAAATTAGTACTTTTATTTTAAATAGTATATTTACCCCCCCCCCCCCCCCCCTGAAAAAAAAAAAACGAAAATTCTCAATTCTATTTTAATTTTAAGGTAAACGAAATAAATACATTTTACTATGTTTTTCAAAATAAGAAAAAAACAAATTTTAATTATTTAAATTTCAAAATCCAGGAAGAGACAATGGGGCTCCTCCCCCCCCCCTCTTTCTTTAACGGAAATTTCCTGAGTTCCCCTTTATTTTAAGTCGCTTGAAAAAATTAATTTTACTATGTTTTTCAAAATAAGCAAAAAAGAATTTTAATTAATTAAATTTTATAATCTGCGGTACGGGTAATGGTTCACCTAAACCCTCTAACTTTACAGAAAAATATTTAATTCCTCTTTTATGCTAAGTTATTCGAAAAGAGAAAATTTTACTGTGTTTTTCAAAATCATTGCAAATAAAATTTAGAAATAATTTAGATTAAATCAAATTCGAGGGAGGGGCAATAGCTCTCATATGACCCCTTCTACCCAAGTAAAAGTTCTTAGTTCCTCTTTAATGTACTCGAAATAAATAATTTTGCTGTGCATTTCAAAATTGGTGAAAAAGACATTTTATTTAAATAAGTTTCAAAATCCAGGGAGGGGCAAAATGGACCTCTCCTCCCCCCCCCCTCCTTAACAGAAAATCCACAGTTCCACTTTTATTTTAAGTTAC
Organism: Maratus speciosus; assembly: GCA_963932465.1. NCBI lineage: Eukaryota > Metazoa > Arthropoda > Arachnida > Araneae > Salticidae > Maratus > Maratus speciosus. Next base: position 417,766,732 of record OZ010795.1, read on the forward strand.
TTGAAAGAATAAATTTTACTTTTTTTTTTTCAAAATCGGAGAAAAATAAAATTTAGTTAGTTAAATTTTTAAATCGAGGGAGGGGAAATGGCCCTTCTAAGCCCCCTTCCCCCAAAGGAAATTTCTTAGTTTATGTTTATTTTAAGTTACACGTAAATAATAAATTTGACTCTGTATTTCAAAATAGGAAAAAAATAAATTTTAATTAATCAAATTTTAAAATGCAGGGAGGGGCAATGGCCCTCCCATGCCCTATCAGAAAATTCCCTACTTCCTCTTTTATTTTAAATTCTTCGAAAAGAATAAATTTTATGAAGTTTTCAAAATTATCAAAAAGAAAATTAGCTAGTTAAATTTTAAAATCGGGGGAAGGACAGTGGACTCCCCCCCCCCACACACACTCACGCAAACTCTCTCTTTTTGATGATTACTAAATGCATCCCTTATCATCGATCAAGCATAAATTCCAGTTATTATGAAAATTACTTCTGCTTTCAAAAATCAAATGAAAAACGTTTATTTCTTATTAATTTCTTTCAAATTTCTATTTAAACATTTGGGCAGAGATCCAGATACATTTTTCGATATCAGCCAAACGAGATTGACCAATCAGAAGCCTGCATATTTGCAAACAATGAAAAGGTCGCAAAAATACGGGCTTCTGATTAGTGGATTTCGTTTCGCTAACAGCGAAAATCTATCTCGATCACGGCCTTGATTTTTATTTTCGCATGTGTAGCTGAAATTCAACTCAACACTCCTTTCCTTGTGTTTACATGCATCGAGCCACAGCCACACATCGAGCTGCGTGGCGGGCGTTATTAGTAGCGAAATTTGTAAGAAATAAGAGAAACTTTTACTAGAATATGAGCTCAACTGGATCGAAACTTCGGACTTCAAAAAGGATACAGCCTAATACTAGGAAAAAGGGATTGATATCTTCTAAAAATGAAAGTGAAGAAAGTGCAATGGATTCAAATGCCCTCACAGAATAATGGAGATATGAACGACAGCAAGATGGAGGATGACACCGTAGCAAACGGCGTATCTTCAGTTCAGGAAAACAACGTTTATTATTTGGATATCTCACCAAAGGAAATAATACAAGCAGGGCCCGTTTAACACTTGGAAGTAGGGGAAGCCCGACGTCACACAGGGCCCCCTATTACTCTACAAATTGCTTTTTTATTTACTAAATCCCTTTTTCGTATGCTTAAATAATTTGAAATTTTACCCTCAAAGTTTAGAGTAAATAACACTTAATATTAAACTAAAACTAACTACCTATATATACATACTATGAAAAAGTATTTTATTATATTTTTAATTGTAAATAACCAATTTATTTTGTAAATGACAAATATGGAACTACAGTTGAGGATATTTCAAAATATCATTTGTGATTTACAAATTGCCACATAGTAAGAACAAAAAAATTTCAAAAGAAAAAAAATGCATTTTTACCCTGATTGAGTTTCTTTTTTCTAATAATTAGTTTTGAAAAATAAAATTGGGGGCCCTTTCGTATCTCAGTCGGTAAGCACGGGCTTCATGGGCCTATTCCGTAAAGAGGGCCTGAATACAAGTGCTGCAGAGTGATATGTACGAGGAAATTAAAATCGGTACTTTTCGGTTAGCCGGGTGCTAGTATTATGTATACATGTATATATACATATGTATAGATATACATATATGTGGATATATGTGTATATATACAATATATGTATATACATACATGTGTATATATATAATATGTGTATACATACATGTGTATATACATATATTTATGTGTACATAACACTGGCACCCGGCTAACTGAAAAGTACCCTATAATCTTTTTGGAAGCAAATGGGGCTCTCCCAAGCATACACCCGCGTCATCTAAAGAACGGAATTCAAGGAAATATTCAGTCATGACCAAATTAATGAATTGAAACTAACCTGGCGAGGGAAACTTAGCAACGACAAGCTCTCTAGAAACAGCGCAACAAATTTTAGACATCCAAGAATTGGAAGAAATACCGGTATCACCTGTTCTCCAACAAGAAAGCATTACCACGTGGTTCCTGCTGCATGGCATCCCCACAGATATATCGTGTGAAGAAATAACGAAAGACCTGCAAGATGCTACTACACTGCTAGTAGTATAATTATGTCATTAAATCCGCAACAGATGGTGAATAATTATTTTTTTTTCACGCCAAAGTTTCATTTATCGTTCAGGGATCTGTTTAGGAAAAAATTGGGTCCTTTAAAGGACCCTTCACAAATTTTTTCATCTCAAAACAGGACCCTTCACAAAACTTTTTGCCTTAAAAAAGGACCCTTCACAAAATTCCTTGTCTTAAAAATAGGCCTTTTACAAAAATTTTCCAGCTCTTAATTAAACCTTTCACAAATTTAATCATTTAAAAGCAAAATCTGACCTATCACTTTTACATATATAAAGAAAATATATGTATTTTACATACATATATCTTCTTAAAAATATATAAAAAGAACCTGAGTATAACGTTCATTTCAAATTCACAAAATTAGGACTAGATTTTTCACAAATGTAAAAAAACTCTTCACAATTTCACAAAAACAGGAGCCTGACAGGAAAGTCTGGACAGACCCCTGTCGTTTGATCAGCTAAATGTGATTTTTGCTGAATTAAGCTTTGAAATAGTGGAGTTAAAAAAGTCTGCAGACAAGTATATTGTTTACAAAGGTAAGTTTAAATTCTTTATTTAAAGACCATTATCGAGCTAAGAAATTTATATGTATAAAATAAGCGTAAACTTTTGTTTGTTGCAGATCTGCAACAACGTGCCATGTCTTCTCTTGTAATGGTTGTTGATAATGTGCGGAAAAATCTCAACTTTCTTTGATTCATGGAAAAATAGTGAACTTTGTCGATCAGGAACGGGAAAAAAAGGGGAATTTTGTTGAACTGATGTGGGAAAAAAGTGAATTTTGTTGAACGGGTGTAGAAAATCGTGAATTTTGTCGATTAGGAGTGGTAAAATCTCAAATTTCGTTGATTCATGGAAAAATAGCAAACTTCGTCGATCAGGTGCAGAAAAAAAGGAAATTTTGTTGATCATGTGTCGAAAAATAGCGAATTCTGTCAATTGGGTGTGAAAAAATAGCGAATTTCGCTGGTCGGGTATGAAAAGATTGTGAAACTTGTCAATCCGGCGTAGAAAAATTGCGAATTTGTTTGATCGGGCATAGAAAAAGTGTGAATTTTGTCGATAATGTGCGGAGAAATCTCAAATTTCGTTGATTCACGGAAAAATAGCGAACTTCGTCCAACAGGCCCGGCAGAAAAGGGGAATATTGTTGAACGGGTGTGGAAAAAAAGGGAATTTTGTTGAAAGGGTGTAGAAAATCGTGAATTTTGTCGATTAGGAATGGAAAAAATGTCAAAATTTCATTGAATCACGAAAAAATAGCAAACTTCGTCCAACAGGTGCGGGGAAAATGGAGAGTTTTGTTTATCAGGTGTGAAAAAAAGGGAATTTTGTTGATTGGGTGCGGAAAAATTGGAATTTTATCGATTGGCTTTGAAAAAATTGTGAATTTGGTCGATCAGGTGTCTAAATATCGCAAAGTTTTTTTATAGGGCATGGAAATTTACAAAAATTGTCTTCAAAAGGTATACAGTAAATTAAACTTTGAATTGAAGTTAATTAAAAAAAAATATTATATGTTCATGACATAGGAAGTCGAAAAATAGCGAATTCTGTCAATTGGGTGTGAAAAAATAGCGAATCTCGCTGGTCGGGTATGAAAAGATTGCTGAACTTGCCAATCCGGCATAGAAAAATCGGGAATTTGTTTGATCGGGCATAGAAAAAGTGTGAATTTTGTCGATAATGTACAGAAAAATCTCAAATTTCGTTGATTCACGAAAAAATAGCAAACTTCTTCAATCAGGTGCGGGAAAAAAGGGGAATTTTGTTGATCATGTGTGTAAAAAAGGGAATTTTGTGGATTGGGTGTTGAAAAATAGTGAATTTTGTCAATTGGGTGTGAAAAAATAGCGAATTTTGCTAGTCGGGTATGAAAAGATTGCGAAACTTGTCAATCCGGCGTAGAAAAATTGCGAATTTGTTTGATCGGGCATAGAAAAAGTGTGAATTTTGTTGATAATGTGCGGAAAAATCTCAAATTTCGTTGATACACGGAAAAATAGCGAACTTCGCCGATCAGGCGCGGCAGAAAAGGGGAATATTGTTGAACGGGTGTGGAAAAAAAGGGAATTTTGTTGAAAGGGTGTAGAAAATCATGAATTTTGTCGATTAGGAATGGAAAAAAATGTCAAAATTTCATTGAATCATGAAAAAATAGCAAACTTCGTCAAACAGGTGCAGGGAAAATGGAGAGTTTTGTTGATCAGGTGTGAAAAGAAGGGAATTTTGTTGATTGGGTGTCGAAAAATAGTTTATTTTGTCAATAAGGTGTGAAAAGATAGCGAATTTCACTGGTCAGGTATGAAAAGATAGCGAAATTTGTCAATTTGGCGTAGAAAAATTGCGAATTTGTTTGATCGGGCATAGAAAAAGTGCGAGTTTTGTCGATAATGTGCGGAAAAATCTCAAATTTCGTTGTTTCATTGAAAAATAGTGAACTACGTTGATCAGACGCAGGAAAAAGGGGAATTTTCTTGAATGGAAATGGAAAAAAAGAAAATTTTGTTGAACAGGTGTAGAAAATTATGAATTTTGTCGATTAGGAGTGGAAAAATCTCAAATTTCGTTGATTCACGGAAAAATAGCGATCTTCGTCGATCAGGCATGGAAAAAAGGGAATTTTGTGTTTTATCAGGTGTATAAAAATAGTAAATTTTGTCAGTCGGTTGTGAAAAAATGGCGAATTTTGTCAATTGGGTGCGGAAAAATTGGAATTTTATCGATTGGCTTTGAAAAAATTGTGAATTTGGTCGATCAGGTGTCTAAATATCGCAAAGTTTTTTTATAGGGCATGGAAATTTACAAAAATTTATACAGTAAATTAAACTTTGAAATGAAGTTAATTAAAAAAAAATATTATATGTTCATGACATTGGGTGTCGAAAAATAGCGAATTCTGTCAATTGGGTGTGAAAAAATAGCGAATCTTGCTGGTCGGATATGAAAAGATTGCTAAACTTGCCAATCCGGCACAGAAAAATCGCGAATTTGTTTGATCGGGCATAGAAAAAGTGTGAATTTTGTCGATAATGTACGGAAAAATCTCAAATTTCGTTGATTCATGAAAAAAAATAGCAAACTTCTTCAATCAGGTGCGGGAAAAAAGGGGAATTTTGTTGATCATGTGTGTAAAAAAGGGAATTTTGTGGATTGGGTGTCGAAAAATAGTGAATTTTGTCAATTGGGTGTGAAAAAATAGCGAATTTTGCTAGTCGGGTATGAAAAGATTGCGAAACTTGTCAATCCGGCATAGAAAAATTGCAAATTTGTTTGATCGGGCATAGAAAAAGTGTGAATTTTGTTGATAATGTGCGGAAAAATCTCAAATTTCGTTGACTCACGGAAAAATAGCGAACTTCGTCGATCAGGCGCGGCAGAAAAGGGGAATTTTGTTGAACTGGTGTGGGAAAAAAGGGAATTTTGTTGAAAGGGTGTAGAAAATCGTGAATTTTGTCGATTCGGAATGGAAAAAATCTCAAAATTTCATTGAATAACGAAAAAATAGCAATCTTCGTCGATCAGGTGTGGGGAAAAAGGAGAGTTTTGTTGATCAGGTGTGAAAAAAAGGGAATTTAGTTGATTGGGTGTCAAAAAATAGTGAATTTTGTCAATAAGGTGTGAAAAAATTGCGAATTTCACTGGTCGGGTATGAAAAGATAGCGAAATTTGTCAATCTGGCGTAGAAAAATCGCGAATTTGTTTGATCGGGCATAGAAAAAGTGTGAATTTTGTCGATAATGTACAGAAAAATCTAAAATTTCGTTGATTCACGAAAAAATTGCAAACTTCTTCAATCATGCGCGGGAAAAAAGGGAATTTTGTTGATCATGTGTGTAAAAAAGGAAATTTTGTGGATTGGGTGTCGAAAAATAGTGAATTTTGTCAATTGGGTGTGAAAAAATAGCGAATTTCGCTGGTCGGGTATCAAAAGATTGCGAAACTTGTCAATCCGGCATAGAAAAATTTCGAATTTGTTTGATCGGGCATAAAAAAAGTGTGAATTTTGTCGATAATGTGCGGAAAAATCTCAAATTTCCTTGATTCACGGAAAAATAGCAAACTTCGTCGATCAGGCGCGGCAGAAAAGGAGAATTTTGTTGAACGGGTGTGGAAAAAAAGGGAATTTTGTTGAAAGGGTGTAGAAAATCATGAATTTTGTCGATTAGGAACGGAAAAAATCTCAATTTCATTGAATCACGAAAAAATAGCAAACTTCATCGATCAGGTGCGGGGAAAATGGAGAGTTTTGTTGATCAGGTGTGAAAAAAGGGAATTTTGTTGATTTTGTGTCGAAAAATAGTGAATTTTGTCAATTGGGTGTGAAAAAATAGCGAATTTCGCTGGTCGGGTATGAAAAGATTGCGAAACTTGTCAATCCGGCGTAGAAAAATTGCGAATTTGTTTGATCGGGCATAGAAAAAGCGTGAATTTTGTCGATAATGTGCGGAAAAATCTCAAATTTCCTTGACTTACGGAAAAATAGCGAACTTCGTTGATCAGGCGCGGCAGAAAAGGGGAATTTTGTTGAACGGGTGTGGAAAAAAAGGGAATTTTGTTGAAAGGGTGTAGAAAATCGTGAATTTTGTCGATTAGGAATGGAAAAAATGTCAATTTCATTGGATCATGAAAAAATAGCAAACTTCGTCAAACAGGTGCAGGGAAAATGGAGAGTTTTGTTGATCAGGTGTGAAAAAAAGGGAATTTTGTTGATTGGGTGTCGAAAAATAGTTTATTTTGTCAATAAGGTGTGAAAAGATAGCGAATTTCACTGGTCGGGTATGAAAAGATAGCGAAATTTGTCAATTTGGCGTAGAAAAATCGCGAATTTGTTTGATCGGGCATAGAAAAAGTGCGAATTTTGTCGATAATGTGCGGAAAAATCTCAAATTTCGTTGTTTCATTGAAAAATAGTGAACTACGTTGATCAGACGCAGGAAAAAGGGGAATTTTCTTGAATGGATATGGAAAAAAAGAAAATTTTGTTGAACAGGTGTAGAAAATTATGAATTTTGTCGATTAGGAGTGGAAAAATCTCAAATTTCGTTGATTCACGGAAAAATAGCGAACTTCGTCGATCAGGCATGGAAAAAAGGGAATTTTGTGTTTTATCAGGTGTAGAAAAATAGTAAATTTTGTCAGTCGGGTGTGAAAAAATGGCGAATTTTGTCAATTGGGTGCGAAAAATTGGAATTTTATCGATTGGCTTTGAAAAAATTGTGAATTTGGTCGATCAGGTGTCTAAATATCGCAAAGTTTTTTTATAGGGCATGGAAATTTACAAAAATTTATACAGTAAATTAAACTTTGAAATGAAGTTAATTAAAAAAAAATATTATATATTCATGACATTGGGTGTCGAAAAATAGCGAGTTCTGTCAATTGGGTGTGAAAAAATAACGAATCTTGCTGGTCGGGTATGAAAAGATTGCTAAACTTGCCAATCCGGCATAGAAAAATCGCGAATTTGTTTGATCGGGCATAGAAAAAGTGTGAATTTTGTCGATAATGTACGGAAAAATCTCAAATTTCGTTGATTCACGAAAAAAAAATAGCAAACTTCTTCAATCAGGTGCTGGAAAAAAGGGGAATTTTGTTGATCATGTGTGTAAAAAAGGGAATTTTGTGGATTGGGTGTCGAAAAATAGTGAATTTTGTCAATTGGGTGTGAAAAAATAGCGAATTTTGCTAGTCGGGTATGAAAAGATTGCGAAACTTGTCAATCCGGCGTAGAAAAATTGCGAATTTGTTTGATCGGGCATAGAAAAAGTGTGAATTTTGTTGATAATGTGCGGAAAAATCTCAAATTTCGTTGACTCACGGAAAAATAGCGAACTTCGTCGATCAGGCGCGGCAGAAAAGGGGAATTTTGTTGAACTGGTGTGGGAAAAAAGGGAATTTTGTTGAAAGGGTGTAGAAAATCGTGAATTTTGTCGATTCGGAATGGAAAAAATCTCAAAATTTCATTGAATCACGAAAAAATAGCAAACTTCGTCGATCAGGTGTGGGGAAAAAGGAGAGTTTTGTTGATCAGGTGTGAAAAAAAGGGAATTTTGTTGATTGGGTGTCAAAAAATAGTGAATTTTGTCAATAAGGTGTGAAAAAATTGCGAATTTCACTGGTCGGGTATGAAAAGATAGCGAAATTTGTCAATCTGGCGTAGAAAAATCACGAATTTGTTTGATCGGGCATAGAAAAAGTGTGAATTTTGTCGATAATGTACAGAAAAATCTAAAATTTCGTTGATTCACGAAAAAATTGCAAACGTCTTCAATCATGCGCGGGAAAAAAGGGAATTTTGTTGATCATGTGTGTAAAAAAGGAAATTTTGTGGATTGGGTGTCGAAAAATAGTGAATTTTGTCAATTGGGTGTGAAAAAATAGCGAATTTCGCTGGTCGGGTATGAAAAGATTGCGAAACTTGTCAATCCGGCATAGAAAAATTGCGAATTTGTTTGATCGGGCATAGAAAAAGTGTGAATTTTGTCGATAATGTGCGGAAAAATCTCAAATTTCCTTGATTCACGGAAAAATAGCAAACTTCGTCGATCAGGCGCGGCAGAAAAGGAGAATTTTGTTGAACGGGTGTGGAAAAAAAGGGAATTTTGTTGAAAGGGTGTAGAAAATCATGAATTTTGTCGATTAGGAATGGAAAAAATCTCAATTTCATTGAATCACGAAAAAATAGCAAACTTCATCGATCAGGTGCGGGGAAAATGGAGAGTTTTGTTGATCAGGTGTGAAAAAAAGGGAATTTTGTTGATTGGGTGTCAAAAAATAGTGAATTTTGTCAATAAGGTGTGAAAAAATTGCGAATTTCACTGGTCGGGTATGAAAAGATAGCGAAATTTGTCAATCTGGCGTAGAAAAATCACGAATTTGTTTGATCGGGCATAGAAAAAGTGTGAATTTTGTCGATAATGTACAGAAAAATCTAAAATTTCGTTGATTCACGAAAAAATTGCAAACGTCTTCAATCATGCGCGGGAAAAAAGGGAATTTTGTTGATCATGTGTGAAAAAAAGGGAATTTTGTTGATTTTGTGTCGAAAAATAGTGAATTTTGTCAATTGGGTGTGAAAAAATAGCGAATTTCGCTGGTCGGGTATGAAAAGATTGCGAAACTTGTCAATCCGGCGTAGAAAAATTGCGAATTTGTTTGATCGGGCATAGAAAAAGCGTGAATTTTGTCGATAATGTGCGGAAAAATCTCAAATTTCCTTGACTTATGGAAAAATAGCGAACTTCGTTGATCAGGCGCGGCAGTAAAAGGGAATTTTGTTGAACGGGTGTGGAATAAAAGGGAATTTTGTTGAAAGGGTGTAGAAAATCGTGAATTTTGTCGATTCAGAATGGAAAAAATCTCAAAATTTCATTTTATCACGAAAAAATAGCAAACTTCGTCAATCAGGTGTGGGGAAAAAGAAGAGTTTTGTTGATCAGGTGTGAAAAAAAGGGAATTTTGTTGATTGGGTGTCGAAAAATAGTGAATTTTGTCAATAAGGTGTGCAAAAATAGCGAATTTCACTGGTCGGGTATGAAAAGATAGCGAAATTTGTCAATCTGTTGTAGAAAAATCGCAAATTTGTTTGATCGGGCATGGAAAAAGTGTGAATTTTGTCGATAATGTGCGGAAAAATCTCAAATTTCGTTGATTCATGGAAAAATAGTGAACTACGGTGATCAGGCGCTGGAAAAAAAGGAAATTTTGTTGAACAGGTGTAGAAAATCATGAATTTTGTCGATTAGGAGTGGAATAATCACAAATTTCGTTGATTCACGGAAAAATAGCGAAATTCGTCGATCAGGCACGAACAAAGGGAATTTTGTGTTTTATCGGGTGTAGAAAAATAGTAAATTCTGTCAGTCAGGTGTGAAAAAATAGCGAATTCTGTCAGTCGGGTGTGAAAAAATAGCGAATTCTGTCAGTCGGGTGTGAAAAAATAGCGAACTTTGTCAATTGGGTGTGGGAAAAATTGGAATTTTAACGATTGGCTTTGGAAAAATTGTGAATTTTGTCGATCAGGTGTCTAAATATCCCAAAGTTTTTTTTATAGGGCATGGAAATTTACAAAAATTATCTTCAAAATTTATACAGTAAATTAAACTTTGAATTGAAGTTAATTAAAAAAAATATGTTCATGACAGGGTTGCCCTCTTTTAGCCAGGCCAAAAAAAGCCGGCTGGCTTTTTTTGGTTTTAACCACTTAAAAAAAGCCGGTTTTTATTTTTAAAAGTTTGTTTACAGCTAATTTGTTTTAAATTTGGATCAATTAATTTATAGTACACTTATAAATATTTTCTACTAAGAAAATTATAAATTTCTATTAAATTTTGTCAAATAACTGTCTTTAACTGCTAGAAGGCAACTGTGAAGGCATTATGTCTGAAAATTAAAAAAAAAAAAATATATATATAAATATTGAAAAGAATATTAAGTTAGACTCCAAACTGGTGTTTTGAAATTTTATATTACATTATATAACTCCACATATACTACACATTTTAAAGATCATATTTAATTAAACAATGACAAAATGTAGCACATCAAAATGGAAACATTCTTATGTGTCCATATGGAGAGTTAACTTATAAATGTTAAAAGAAAAATTAGAAAGGATATAATATTTGAGGAGAGTTAGGTACATAAGTGTATAAAAAATAGAGCATTTAAACAAGAAAATAAATAAATAAATAAAATTTCTCTAAATAAATTTTCGAAAAGCTTGTTGTTAAGCATATTCATGCATATGCTATTCATAATGTTTTTTTAATAGTGAGAAATGATGTTTTTATTATATGACTATGTATATTTTAAATGTTTATTAGAAATAAAATAAGACTTGTATATTAATAGCTCTTAAAATTAATTAAGTAATAAAACATGTAACTAAGTAACTATTGTCCTCTTAATTAAAAACACTTTAAAATATGTAGTTTATAATTACAATGCTTCATTGTAAAGCCGATTATGGCCAATTTTGGCCAAAAAAAAAGCCGTTTAAAACCAATAAAAGCTGCCGGCGTGGCTTTTTTAAATTTTAGCCGACTTTTTTGCAACCCTGGTTCATGATGAATGTTTATGTGTATTTATAAACGCATGCACACATAGGAGTATTACCCCTAAGCTCACATCATGTGCACATGAGTGCTTTTTTCTTGCACACAGTTACTTGGTACTCACAGGAGTACTTGATGCACCACTCGTAAAAATATTAGGTAGTTTTAGTTTAGCCGGGCGCCAGTGTTATATATACATACATATATATGTATACACACACACATATGTATATACATATATTGTCTATATCACCTATATACATATATATGTAGTATATATATTTATATAAACATGTATATAGACTTATATATGTATCTATAACATTGGCGCCCGGCTAACCGAAATAAAGTACCAAATATTACAAGCATTTAACCTTCCTTCAGCTGTAATTAGAAATTAAAAAATTGTGAAGAATTCATCATAATGTTTTAAAATTTAAAATATAGCTTCACCGTATGTTGTAAGGTTCAATTTTAGGTTATATTTATAGAAACATCATTTTTTTTTTTAAATTTCATACTATTATAAGAATATTGCTCAGCTTTCTGTTGTGCCACTGTTCCATTACAGGTACACCAATAAATTTATGCTTGTTTTTTGGTCTTATTATTGATTTTGCAGTATTGATATTGCAGTGTGAATTATGTATGTGATAGCAATATGTTTAACCCTTAACCGGAAATGTGAAAATCCCGTGCACAAACAGACCACTTAATAATTTATCAAATAGTGAACTTAAACATTTAATCTTTAATAGTAATGCATTAATAGGAGCAATTTTTTAATATAGCAGCCTAAAAATAAGTTTTGAATGCCGGAGTGCGAAAATATTAAGGGCAGATATATCGACAAAACCATCTCACAGATGGTACGTTTCTGGTTAAGGGAACTGGGCTTAGATGCCTTATGTTCCCTCAGCCGTTGTTTTGAATTGTTTGGCGATTTTTTGTTGGTGTGTTGGCGGTGTTTAAAATATGGCAACCTCGATATGTGGAACCCTGTGTGACATATGTATTCTGACGTGTTGTGTTCTGGCAACCACTGAGAAGTGGTGGATTTTGTGGATGGATTTTGATATTGTGTTGTATCGCTCTGTCTTTTTATTTTTATGTTAAATTTATTGGATGTATTTGACTGACTATATGGTTTCTGTAATCTGTTTAAAAGCTTTTGCTGAAGTAATTAAGAAATATGAGGAAATTTTGAGAAGAAAAGTAGGTTTGTTTATTGTGTCTCAATGCATATTCATAAGCCTATTTTGGAAAATGATGGTGGTGTTATGAGAAAGATTTCGTACTGGAGCTTTCAAGAAAGCAGATATCTGTTAAGGTATGTTGATAATCTTATGTATATTTTGCTGCTTTAAGAGTTTTTTACATTTTGAGATTGCTAGAAAGCGAGAACTTCGGAATCTTAAGAATGCTACACCGGGAGAACTGCTGAATGCAGTGATTTTTTTTTTCGGTTACTGTGCGCGAAGCGCTCATACAAGTTACTGATTGCCTAGCGAGTTTAATTTTTTATGTATATTTTGCTGCCTTAAGAGTTTTTATATTTTGAGATTGCTAGAAAGCGAGAACTGCTGAATTTTGAGAATGCTACACCGGAAGAACTGCTGAATGCAGTGATGGTTTTTTTCGGTTAATGTGCACGAAGCGCTCATACAAGATTACTGATTGCCACTTTAGCGAATTTTGTTTATTATTTACATTTTATTTTCGTTAAGCGAAACATGCGTATGAACCGGTGCTTGGTGACATTTACTACTTGGCGGAAAAGGGGTTTTCACGCCAAGAAAATTCCAAGATGGCAGCCGTGTGAACTTATGACATCTGTTCCGGGAACTACAATAATTAAGCCTTTTTGTGGTAAAATTTAGATAGGCAAAAAAAGTGTAAAAAAAAAGTGCACAAAATCTGAGCGTATTTGGCACCACTGATTGTGTATAAAAGGTGCACAACTCAGGTATGCAAAAAATGTGTAAACAAAAAAGTGCACAAAATCCGAGCGTATTTGGCACCACTGATTGTGTATAAAAAGTGCACAATTTAGGTATGCAAAAAAAGTGTAAACAAAAAAGTGCACACAATCCGAGCGTATTTGGCACCTCTGATTGTGTATAAAAAGTGAACAATTTAGGTATACACTTTTTGTGCACAATTCAGTGTGCACTCATTATGCATAAGCAGAGGTGCCAAATACGCTCGCTTTTTGTGCACTTTTTTTTTTACACTTTTTTTGCAAACTTTTTCTAGCTGGGTACATAGTACATACCAATGTCTCGATCGAGTTTGTTGGCCAGCTTCATTCTCCATCTTGTTTCAAAAGGGCTGCCATTAAAAAAATAATAAATTTTAAATTTAAAAAGATTTAAGATTTTTTTTATGTGTTTAACCTTGATACAAAGATTCCGGAGCAGTTTTTGTTTCGTATATATCTTAAAAAATGGTTGAATTACAGCACTCTGAATTTCTAGCATAGCTGACATTTTGAAACGATCTGATATTTGTCACGTACTAACACGTGTATTTATTAACCTATTTCGATGTAAGAAGGCATGTGGATAGTATATCGTAATTTCTCGACCGAGTTCGCTATCCAGGTTCCTCAGCCACCTTGTTTCAAAATGGAGGCCATTAAATTAAATAAAAAAAAAATTATATTTAAAGTGAGGTGAAAAAAAAAAAAAAAAAAAAAAACTTAGTAATTGAAAAAGGTTTCATTCATAAATATTTGACCATGATATAAGGATTCCGGAGCATTTTTTGTTTTGTCTTTATCTTAAAAAATGGCTCAGATATAGCAGTTTCAATTTCTAATGTGGGTGACATTTTGTAAAATCTGATTTTTTGCCTGCGAACGCACTTGTATGTATCAAGCGATTCCGATGTGAGAGAGCATGTGCACAGGAATTACTAAGGTCTCGACCAAGTTCACACGTTAGCGTCATCCACATTCTTCTCTTAAAATGGCAGAAACTTCAAGATATCGCCGAATTTGGCAACCAAATATAAGTTATTTTAAATAAAAGGAGCTTGCATAAAGCTGAAAAATTTCGCGAAATTCTCATTCGTAATGATTTAGTATTGATAAAAATTAGTGTTGAATCTCGTATAATTGGTTTCCACTAAATTGAGCTTCTTGTGTTTGAATAATATAAGTTCTCTTTTTTAAAATTAAGTAATATGAAAGCTACCTCTTCCTCCCAGCACAGGCCAGAAGGCCTTTTTAATTTTAATTCAATTTTCATAAAATTTTACATGACACGACAAAGTTCTGCAACGTTCATAAACATTAAATTTCAAACCATTAGTTTGGGCAGTTTTTGCACTGATATATGAGGACAGAATGAATGTATATGAAGCATTTTACGCTCATTCTCAGTAATACTTGCGAATTCTTTTGTGTAGCCATGTATATTTTCTGTAGAATTTTTGCACACCACGAAGTGAGCTAAAATTTAGTTAAACGTAAAACGCATATCATAACTATAAGCACACTTTCAACAATCATCCTTTATAGATCACACTTTGGATACAGTATTGCATCGAAATATTTTATATGTCCCTGTAAACGGATGATAAATGCGATGCGTATCATATTCTATAACAAGCATGTTGTAGTACGTCATAAAAGTAATACATATTCCTTCATTTTTGAAATACTTCGACATAAATTGCTCTGCGAACATTTTACCCCGTAGATCTTAACGTAAACTAACTCTTTTGTGTGACCCTGTAAATAAATTGTTAAATATTTGCACATATTCTACATCTAGGTTCTGAAACGTAAACGAAATAAATGTGTTGCAGAAAAATATGAAGCTAAGATACATTTTATTTTTTTAAATGTTCTTATTACTTTGTATAAGGGAGATTCTCAAAAGGTGAAATCATTAAACGTTAACTATATGTAATTTTTAAAATTTTCAAATTTAAGGCCACATTTTTTAATAGTATAGTATTTTGTCTATAAATATAATATATAAATATATTAATAGTATGTCTAAATAAATATACACAAACATTAAAAGACAGCAACTATTCAGGAAAATTAATGATTAAAGCATTTAATTAGCAGTTGTGTACGTTACAAATTTTGGACATTTGCAGATTTTGGACGTTGCTCTTAGTATTTAAAAAATTCTTAAGTCTAAGAATGTAGTAAATGTGCCTGTATACATATATATATATATATGTATAATTAACTTTTTGTTATCCAGTAATAATAATAATAAAATCAAATGCTTTGTTTCGTACGTTACTTTCGGACATAACAAAATACAGAAAAATTCTTTATAGAAAAGTCCTTCTATCTTCAAAATAGCAATAAATCAGCCTGCCATCTCTTAACGAATTTATCAAAAAATCATCCTTTTCCTTTATGCATTCGTTGTTTACCATAAGTACCACCTGGAAAAAAAGTTAAAACTTTTTTTCTTGGTGGTACATTGGAGCAGTTAACGTTATGAATGTCCGAAATTGGCCTCTTTAGCATAAAATAATAAAATTTTAAGATATTTATACAAATCTTTTACAATAAATTATGTCATTTTCTATCTCTGAATAGAATTAAAAACTCAGTGTAAAAAGAAGTAATTATAAAGTCAATGATAATTAAAGTTATGTTTGAAAGTCTTAAAGTTATTACTTGTGTCCAGTGCCCACCTTTTGAGAATCGCCCATAACAATCCAACTCTGATTTTTCAAAAACTTTCTTCCTGATTTTCTATTATTGGATACCTACAACTATACATTTCAAAGGATCATTATCGTTTGGATTGGAAGTTGCCTAAAGATAACGCGCTCGCAAGCTAACAAATGACATCTCAGATTTGAAAAAAATTGATTATCACAGTTTTTCCTCTTACTTAAAAACATATTTCTTATATTTATTTGGATTTCTTTTTTTTATTAAAACGTTCACTTCAGATTTTTTTTAGATATATCTCAGATTTAAAAAAACTGTTTTTTTTTTTTTTTTTTTTTTTTTTTTTAGCAAATTAACGCTGTAATATGTATTCAATTAAACAATCTATTAAAAAAAACTTCAATAAACTGGTTATGTAATATACACACATATTATATACTATATACATACACTTTTAAGTGAAAGTGTTAGAAACGTGAATTTCTTCATTTTTATATGACAAATAACTTCGTGGTTTCTTGAAAACACTTTATTTACCTTTAACATAAAATATTATGAATTTTTATTTCAAAAAATTGATGAATAGAACATTAAAAGTTAGAAAAATTTTATAAAGTGAAACCTTTTTTTCATTATTTATTTATATCTTCAGAAAAAAGGAAGCTAATCTAATATTCTGCGAATGTAAAATAGGAAATAAATTTCAAACAATGTCATCGACAGAAAATGAATATTTTCCAATATTTTAAACTCAATGATGTTCTTTTGAAGTATAAAAGTATAAAAATAAATAATTTGAAAGAACTTGCGGAAAAATAATTTGCATAGATAATTATTAGAACATACATTTCTTTTTGATGATCTGATTTGTGTTCTGTTCAGTAATTAATAAATTAAAATTTTTGTTTTCATCAATTTTAAACCATTCCTTTTTTAAAGTAGCTATATTTTTAAATACTCATAAACTCCGATTTTTTGTTTATGGGTTCTTAATATGTATAAGTTCTTTTTTTTATGAAAAACTTTGGTTTAGCATTTGAAATTAAATATTAATTTTAATTTTTAAAAAAGCTCAATTTTTAGTTAATTGACTGCGCTGGAAAAATTCGGTAGGATGATACGAAATTCAGACTTTAGAAGAACAGTTTGCTTTAGTTAATTGTGGTATTACTTTAATTTCACTAATTTTGATATCATCAAAGTATATGCTTAATTATTTTATTTCATTAAATAGAAAATGTGGCAAATACCAATGTAGCAACGATAAATAGTATCAATAATAACATATATGTATATATGAATCTATACTAACATTATAAATCGGTAAAGTTTGTTTATTAGTAGGAGTTTTGTTAA
Organism: Maratus speciosus; assembly: GCA_963932465.1. Taxonomy (NCBI): domain Eukaryota; kingdom Metazoa; phylum Arthropoda; class Arachnida; order Araneae; family Salticidae; genus Maratus; species Maratus speciosus. Next base: position 417,783,974 of record OZ010795.1, read on the forward strand.
TCTATGGAACTACCGAACCGATTTCAGAAATACTGGTATCAAAATGATGGTGTTAGTCCACGTACGAACATTGGCTATATCTTAAATCGATGCCACTGCCCCAAAGAGGTGTGGGAGCAGAAAAAAAAAAGGTTATAAAAATGCGATTTTTGTGCTACTGAAAGGGCGAGAAACAGGAATTTTGGAATGGTAGTTACTTAAAAGATATAAAAGATCTCTAAGAACATTTCTTAAAAAATCCGAAATTTAAAAGGGGGGAAACTGCGCAAAAAGTGTTCAAAATGGCAATTTCTACGCAATCTCAGAAAGTACCAAACCGATTTAAAACATAATGGTGTCAAAATGATGATGACAGTCCTTGCGCCAACATACGCTATATTTTATGTGGGTTCCACTAACCCAAAAAGGGTGCGGAAGCAAAAGACGTACTAAAAATGCGATTTTTGCGTTACTGAAGGTCCTAGAAACATGAAATTCCGCATGGTAGTTACTTATCTATACTCCTATTATAAAGAGGAAAAAATTGTTTATTTGTCGGAGATAAGCTCAGGAACTACCGAACCGATTCCAAAAGTAATGGTATCAAAATGATGGTGTTCGCCCAACTTAGAACATAGGCTATATTTTATGTCGGTGCCACTACCCCAAAGGGGGTGCAGGAGCAAAGAACGTTCTAAAAATGCGATTTTTGCGTTACTGAAGAGCCTAGAAATATGAAATTTGGAATATTAGTTACTTATAAGACATAAATGGTGTCTAAGAACAGTTCTTAAACAATTTGAAATTTAAAAGGGGTGAAAATGCACAAAAAGCGTTCTAAAAAACGTTCTAAATGGTAGTTTCTAAATAATCTCAGAAAATACCAAACCGATTTAAAAAATATTGGTGTCAAAATGATAGTGAGAACGTTTGCTCCAAGATAGGCTATGTTTTATGTCGGTGCCACTACCCCAAAGGGTGTGTAGGAGCAAAAAACGTTCTAAAAATGCGATTTATGTGTTACTGAAGGGCCTAGAAATATGAAATTTGAAGTATCAGCTACTTAGTAGATATAAAGGATTTCTAAGAACAGTTCTTAAACAATTCGAAATTTAAAAGGGGTGAAAATGCGCGAAAAGCGTTCTAAAAAACGTTCTAAATGGTAGTTTCTACACAATCTCAGAAAGTACCAAACCGATTTAAAAAATAATGGCGTCAAAATGATGGTGAAAATCCTTGCTCCAACATAGGCTATGTTTTATGTCGGTGCCACTACGCCAAAGGGGGTGCAGGAGAAAATCGTTCTAAATTGCGGTTTTTGCGTGACGGAAGGGCCTTGAATCGTGAAATTTAGAATGATAGTTAGTTATGAGATATCAATGATCTCTAAGGACATTTCCTAAAAAATCGAAATTTAAAAGGGGGGGTCAAAATGCGCAAAAAGCGTGTAAAAAACGTTCTAAATTGCAATTTCTATGCAATCTCAGGAAATACTGAACCGATTTCAAATATAATGGTGTTAAAATGATGGTGACAGATCTTGCTCCAAGATAGGATATTTTTTATATATGTTTCCACTAACCCAGAGGAGATGCAGGAGCAAAATGAGCGAAAAGCGTTCTAAAAACGTTCTAAATGCCGATTTGTCACCAATATCTCAGGAAGAATCAAACTGATTTCAAAAGTAATATTAAGAAATTGATGCTGACAGCTTTTTCTCTAACAGACGCTACTTTAAGTCGGTATCACTATCACCTAGACGTTGCAGGAGCAAAAAATCGTTCCAAATTTCGATTTTTGTGATCGGTAGAAGCTAGCAACTTAAAATTAGGCAAGGTACATATGTATTACATATAAATGATCTTTAAGAACAGTTTTGAAAAAAATGGAAATTTAAAAAGGGGTGAAAATGCGCGAAAAGCGTTCTAAAAACGTTCTAAATTGCGATTTCTACTCAATCTCTGGAAATTTCAAAGCTATTTCAAAAGTAATGGTTGCAAATCAATGGTGACAGTCCCTGCTATAACATAGGTTATATTTTATGTTGCTGTCACTACCATCTGAGGGTTGCAAAAGCAAAACATGTTCTAATTTGCTTTTTTTGCATAACTGAAGGGTCTAACACTTTGAAGTATGGCATGTTATTTACTTACAAGATGCAACAGCTTTCTATGAACTGTCGAAAGAAAATTTCAAATTTAAAAAGTTGAAGTGAGCGAAAAGCGTTATAAATTTCAATTTTTATGTAATCTTTTCAAATACCAAACCGATTAAAAAAATAATGATAACAAATTGTTGGTGATAGAACCTGCTCAAACATAAGCTATATTTTATGTCTGTGCCACTACCACGAGAGGGTTGCAGTAGCTAAAAACTTTCTAAATTGCGATTTCTGTCATACTGAAAAGTCTAGAAACTTTAAATATGGCATGGTAGTTACTTATAAAATATAAATGTCCTCGAAGGACTGTCGAAAATAAATTCGAATTAAAAAGGGTTGAAGGGAAGGGGAGGTGCGAAAAGCATTCTAAAAAAGTTCTAAATTACGATTTCTACACTATTTCAGGAAATATAAACCAAATATAAAAGTAATAGTTGCGAATCAATGGCAACAGTCTCTGATCCTACACAGGCTATATTTTATATTCTACCACCTGGGATTCAAAGGAGCAACAAACGCTATAAAAAGGGCCTTTAAAAGCTTTCTAAATTACGTTTCTGTGGAATATTAGGAAATAACAAACCAATTTCAAAATTAATGTTGGCAAATTAATGGTGACAGTTCCTATTTCAACATAGCCCTTTATGTTGAGAGAGGTGGTAGGACTTGGAATTTGACATGGTGTTTAATTTTAAGATGAAAGAAGATGATTACTAAAAAATTCAAAACTTCAAATGAAAACTGAAATGAGCGTATTAATTGAGCATAAAAGTTTCAAAATATTTTCTAAATTATTTTTTATTTAGTTTTATTTCGTTTTATTAATTTAAGTCTCATTTCTGCCTTATGCAGTGTAACAATGATGTTTAATCAAACTGTGTTTTAAATAGTAATTTTTTTAAATTATTCCTAAAAGTAATAAGTACCTTTTTATAAAATAAAATATTAACTTTTAATAAAATAAAAATTTAGTTAGTACCTTTTAATAAAAATTAGACATATAAATATCACTTGGCATATTTCAAATATTACGCGAGCAAAGCCGCGGGGTTTGCTAGTTAGATATAAATTATCTCTAAGAACTTTTCCTGAAAAAAATCAAAATTTAAAGGTAATGAAAATGCGCGAACAGCGTTCTAAAAAATGTTCGAAATTTCGATTTCTACGCAATCGTAGGAAGTACCGAACCGATTTAAAAAGAAAAAAAAAAAAAAAAAAAAAAAAAAGTTGTGTGAAAATCATGCTGTCAGCCGTTGCCCCAAGATAGACTACGTCTTACGTCTGTACTACCCCAAAGGGGGTGCAGGAGAAAATAACGGTCTAACAATGCGATTTTTGTGTTACTGAATGGCCCAGAAACAAGAAATTTGGCATGGTAGGTATTTATAAGATGTAAATAATGGCTGAGAACCTTTATTAAAAAAATCGCAATTTAAAAGGGGTGAAAATCATTCTCAAGAAAGCTCTAAATGGCAATTTCTACGCGATCTCAGGAAGTATCATACCGATTTCAAAAGTAACGGAATCAAAATGACGGTGTTAGTCCCTGTTTCAATATAGGCTATATATTATGTCCATGCTACTTCCACAAAAGGGGTGAGGGGAAAAGACCGTTCTGACTTTTTGATTTTGTGTTACTGTAGGGCCTAGAAACATTATATTTGGCATGGCAGTTACATATATGATATAAATGATCTCTAAGAACTCTTCTTTAAAAATTCCAAAATTAAAAAAATGAAGTGAGCGAAAAGAGTTGTAAAAACGTTTTAAATTACGATTTTCATGCAATCTTATGAAATACCAAAATGTTAAAAAAAATAATGGTTGCAAATTGGTAATCATAGAACCTGCTCAAACAACACGAGCTATGCCCATGCCACTACCACTAAGGGGTTGCAGGAGCGTAAAACGTTCTAAATTGCGATTTCTGTGGTACTGAAAAGACTAGAAATTTTAAATATGACACGGTAGTTAGTTATAAAATGTAAATACCCTCTACGAACTGTCGAAAATTAATTCGAAATTTAAAATTGGTGAAGCGAAGGGTAGGAGCGAAAAGCAATTTAAAAAGGACTTAAATTACGATTTGTAAAATACTTGTATGCAATCTCAGGAAATAATAAACCGATTAGAAATGTAATGGATGCTAAACAATGTTGATAGTCACTGATTCTACATAGGATATATTTTATGCGCGTGCCACTAACACCTGGGATTGGCAAGAACAACAAACTCTCTAAACAAGCCTTTAAAAACTTTCTAAATTACGTTTTCTATGGAATATTAGGAAATGCCAAATTTAATGTCGGCAAATTAATGGTGACAGTCTCTATTTAAAAATAGGTATTTTATGTTAGTGCCACTACCTACAGAGACGTGGTAGACCGTTAGACAAAAAGCTTGGAATTCGACATGATGCTTAATTTTAAGATGCAAATTCGTACTAAGAACGGTTTCTTAAAAATTCAAAACTTCAAATGAATAACGAAGTGAGTGTATTAAATAGACATGTAAGCTTCAAAACACTTTCTAAATTATCATTATTTAGAATTAGTTATAATTCTCCTTATTTATTTAAGTCTCATCTCTGCTTAATGCAGTGTAATAATGAAGTTTGGCCAATCTGTGACTTGATTAGTATTTTTTTAATTATTCCTAAAAGTCTAATTTCCTCTAATAAAAATTAGATATTCGAATATCACATGGCATATTTCAACTATTAGGCGAGCAAAACCGTGGGTTTTGCTAGTATATTATATTTTTGTACAATAAGTATTTTACAGACAAATATAAAACAGTTACATATAGTTTATTATCATTTAAAATTTTTAATCTTTTAGCACATGAGGCTTTATATGTTATATTGGAAATTTTTGTTATCTTCAGACATATGTGAAAATGTACTGTGTTTTGTATGCTTGATGAAATGTACACAAATCGTACGATAACGTTTTATTTTTAATTATTTTGAAGATTTGATGAGAATACTTCAGAAATTCAATAGTTTCAACTACAGCCAACAATTTTGACAATATATAAATCAATTATATATTTACGTAAAATTTATTTTATAGTGATTAAAAATTGGCAGTATTAATATAGAATTAAAATCAAAAATGTTTTAACTATGTTTTTAAAATCGCTATATTTAATTACTTGCTTTTCAATAAAGAACAATGTATTCTATAAACACAAACGCAATTTAGATTACGTAAGAATGCAAAGATCGTTCACAATTTTAAATTAAAATTTTAAATTTTATTAAACTATATTGACTTAGTTCTTATGCAAGATATAATTATGTTAAAAAATCCATAACATTTAGGGAAGATTAATTAATACTTTCAATCAATAGGGATGTCAGTGATAGAAATTATTTAGAGCGAGCAATAAATACTTGTCTGAAAGCGAAATCCTTCGACAAATTATAAAGTCATAATAAATATTTTCATCTAAATTAAATCTTCTCTCATCGAAAAATGTAACCTTTTGCAATACCAGTTAATTTTGAAAGCTGTCCCCGGCCATTCAACGCACAGTTTGATGTTGTTTCGACAAACATGGCCTCTTGTTCATTTTCACGTACAATGTTGCTACTATTTCATTTCAATTTCATTTTATTTTTTTAACATCTGTTGTGAATACTTCAGAAATAATTTTAATTTATTTATTATTAATAATAATTCATTAAATAATTTTAACTACAGCCAACGATTTTGACAGTATATAAATCATTGATTTATTTAGTACTTAAAATTTATTTTATAGCGATTTAAATTGGCAATATTTATATAAAATTAAAACAAAAGTATGATAAGTTTTTTTAAATTCGAAATTTTTGATTACTTACTATACAAGTGATTAATTGCAATACAGACGAATATACTCAAAATACAAAAACGATTTAAATTGCCAAGTAAGTACGCAATGGCTGCCGACAATTTTAAACTGTGTTTTAAATTTTATTAACTTGTATTTTATTTATGCGCTTTGGACAAGATATAATTTTGATCAAAAATCCATAATCTGTGGGAAAATGAATTAATATTTTCAATAAAGCAGAAAAACGGTGAAAGATCTTATCTAACGCGAGCAATAAATACTTGCCTGAAAGCGAAATGCTTTGACAAATTATAAAGTCATAATAAATATGTTCATCGAAATTAAATCTTCTCTATTCGAAAAATTTAATATTTTGCAATACGATTTCAATTCTAAACTGTGTCCGGCCTTTCAACACATAGTTTGATGTGGTTTCGACAAACATGGCATCTTGTTCATTATCACGTACTGTGTAATGTTGCTGTTATTAAAAGCACGTGTCACAGTTGAGAATATTTTTTGTTTTGTTTTGTTTTAAAACCCGCATTATTATTATTTTTTTAAGCATAAAGATTTTTCATACGCATTTTAATGGATAATAGTAATACAGGTGACCAGTAAAACATTTATTTTTATTCAAACCACGCCATTTTTATCAAAATAATATTTTTTTTAATTCACTGGCTTTCAACGAAGACATAAAATTCCATAGATTAGTTTACTATTGAAAATTAAGAAATATTTCAAAGAAAATCTGCATTTATGTAATTTATGAATTTGAAATATTTAACAGAGATTGAATATTTAACAGAGACAGATAAAATTACTTTATTTTCCCTCATGTTTCAATCCACTATTATTGATATTAACAGCTTTAAAAGTCGTTAAAAATCTGTTGTTTAAAAATTTGTATTAACTTTCTCCAAGCTCTCGTATCGAATGAATTGATGAAATTCTTTTGTAAAATATGTATATTTGATGTGAAAAAAGGTGCAGTTCTTCTACAAAATGGAAACATTTTATCACAACTAAGTATGAATAATGTTATTTTTACTGAGCTTTTTGGTTTAATGTTGCGAGATTAAAATACATGAAATGAAAGATAATGTGAAAACAAAAAGTTTTACGTCATATTTTGTCAAATTTTACACCAAATAATAAAAATAAATGATCCCATGCAATAACGTGTGGGCCAAACTTCAATCCAGTGAAAATATCATTAAAATATATAAAGTAATTTTTGTCAGATTATCCATTAAATGTAAATACTTGATAGTTTTAATATTAATATTCAAGGATGTAAATGTGACGGAATTTAAAAATTAATATACTACGAAAAGCATATACAAATCTTTATACACAACAATGCACATTATTATATTAGAATATAGATACTCAGTTATGCAGTTTCAAAATCTACTTTATGTTTAAAATTTATTAAAAAAAATAATAAAACAAAACCCTAACTTTAAAGAAGATATAACAGTCTTATTTGTAGTTATATACATTTCTGCAGTCATCTGAAAATTTCAAAGACTATCTTTATATAGTAAATGATTTCAAAAACAGCACTGTTCATTTTGCACATAGTGAAATAGGCTTATGTGTAGCGTAAAAAATCTCAGTATGTTACGAGAATAAATTTTCATCGTGATATATTGTATCAAAACAACATGTTTAGTTTCTGCAACTTATATTAAAATTTCCACTTATTAAAAAATAAAATAAAAACCGACTTATATTCTCGCAATTTATGCGTACATTTAAAGAAACGTATTTACAATCTGAAAATTTTCCGATCAGCTATATAAGTGCTAAATAAAATGTATATAGCATAGTTAATATGTATGTATATGTCTCATATTGTGGATATATTGCATATAGCATTTGCAGTCACCATTAGTGATTTAGAAAGAGTAACTATAAGAATGAGATTTGAATTTTCTATTTAGGAAAATATACATTGGTTTCAAAATACATTTCTGAGTTGCTAACTATTCAGACTCATTAGCTTTGCCTTTTGTCGATATCAAAGAATCGTTTTTGTATCAATATTTTAATTTAATACAGCAAATTAAATACAGGGAAAATAAGGTAAATCCAAGTCGTCGATTAAAACTATACATCTTAATTTACACTCAAATTGAACGGTGCTTTAGAGGTTATTTGTTAAAATGCTTAGAGATTGGAGGAGGTGTAGCAGTCAATCCGATATCACCATGCAGGCATTGATATTGTTTCTATGTTATTTTGTTACTGTTTAATTTATAATTTTTCCATTTGTTGTTATTTTTCTACACTTCAAAAGTATTAAACATTTAAAATTACAGAAACTTTTATATTGTTATTTGTAAATAATTATATATATATATATATATATATATATATATATATATATATATATATAACGATAACATTTTCGATAGCATTTAAAGAGGCATTTTTACGGTTTGCTTTCCTTTCACATTTTCTTGGGGTATAAAAGAGTAGTTTACGTGTGTAATTAAGTTGAGTTCCATATTATTATCAAAACATTCCCATTCCTTTTTGACTGCATAAGAATTTTTTGTTATAAGACAAGCATACCCATGTGATTTCAACCTACCGATCGTATAAAAGGGTAATTTTCTCTTTTTTAAATTATTGTTTATGTTTTAATTTAAATGTAGTTACGAATTCAAATATTTAACATTATATTATTTTACAAGTACCGTCCAGAAAGTTTACGTTAACTTACATTAATCCTGCTGGAAACTTTGCCTTAAGAATCAAACAGTAAATGGGCATGCTATTTCTCACTTCTTTTACCCTTGGAACATACTGCTATAAAGAAATAAGTTACAATTCATTAAATAAAGTTTTCGGTGTAAATATATTCAAATGATTAAAACGTCAAAAAATCCTCATTTTGGATCAAAACTATCTCAAATAGTAATGTTGTGAACCAGTTTACAGATTATATATCTATACATATATGTATAATATATAACCATTAATCACCGGACTCTTTCAATTTTAGACATTTTATCGAATATTTTAAGATATACTTGTTGAATTTTTCTAGATATTTAGGATTATGAAGAATATGTTTCACTTCATGTTTATAAATGGCGATTTGATTGGAAGGAAAATTAGTGGTACAACAAAAAATTACAGAAAACTAGAGAACTAGAATTCTGCTTTTTAAGAATTTAATGTTGCCCCTGATGAAAATATATATATATATATATATATATATATATATACAGTACAGTCTCGATTATCCGAGTTAATCGAACTTATACCTTTGGAATTAATCATTTTCTTCTGATGGACTGATGGCTTCTATAATTATGAAACAGCCATTATAAATGAAATGTTAGGTGGAGAAGAGGAAAGAGCAGCCGTAAAAAGTTAAAACTCTGATTTTCTGGTTAGAATGGGGCGGATAAAATGGCCATAATTAAAAAAAAATTATGGCCGTTTTTTTCCAATTCTGACCAGAAAATCAGAGTTCTAACTTTTTACGACTGATCTTTCGTATTCACCTATCACTTCATTTATAATAGCCGTTTTATAATACTAGAAGCCACCAGTCCATCAGAAGAAAATAACTCCGTTAATGCGTAAACTCGGTTAAGCGGGACTCGGATAATTGGGACTCTATTGTAGCTCAATTTTAAGACTTAAAAGACACGATTTTATTTATATGAAATGACGTAATCCGAATCCACTCATGAATTCCTCATTTACGATCCAATCATAAACATGTACAATAAAGTATGGGTAGGACCGCACTATCTCAGAATAATATACAAATGCAGCAAAAAGAAATCAATTCATTTATAGTTTTTCAAAATAGAACGGTTTTTAATTACCTTTTTTTCAGTTTTTATGAGAAAGTGGCAACAAGATGATATAATTGCAATTTTTCAACTATTTTCTTTTTCCTGGCTACAGAAGTGGAATACTTGAGTTGCCAAAATTAAAGAAATGGTGCTAAAAACTACAAAAAAAAAAAAAATAATAATATCTCAAAAATGAATAGTTGCACTCAAAAATTGCATTTAAAAGTACTTTTTTTCCCAATACTACATAATAAAAATTGAAAATGTGCGATGCTTAAACGTTTAAAGAATTGTAGTAGAGATTATTCCGTGCAATGATACATATCCTCTATTTTACGGCTGGCTTATAAAACGTAACACTATTTCTTGAAGATGACACATTAATACGTGGGAGAAAAAAATAGCATACCGGGAGGGGGGTGCTAATAATAATATTTGTGATCACCCTGAAAAATAAAGTGCACGAAATGATCTATCGCTATAGCTTACGAAAATGTGGATATCGTAAACGTGTGTATTCATTTGCGTAAGAATAGCTTATATGATAATGGAGATATATGGAATTTTTTTAAGTTATAAAACATTTTCCATGTATTTTGCTTATATCGTGCAGGGTTTTTTTTTTTACGAAATATAACGCAGTTTTAGATAATTTGACAAAATGTAGTTCAATTAATAGAGTGTAATTGAAGTATAAATATATTAAACATTTGATGAAATATGAGCAATTATAAGTAATATTTTTAATCTGCGTTTACGCGCATGATATTTTTTTTTCATCATTTAATAGTCAACTCTAAGGAACAACTCATAAAAAAAAGCCAGTTAAAAATCTTGTAAATTAAGAAAGATATTGGAGATAGAGTGAGCGGACTTTTAGTTGTTCACTAAAAACAGCAAAATGATTAGGGGTTATCCATAAACAGTCGTTTTTATTTTCATTTTTTATTCTTGCTTTAGTTTTTCTTGAAAAACCACCAGAATGAACCAGAATGAGCTTATTCCAAGAAAATATAAAGAAGTATCAAAATCTAAGCATTTCTTCTAAATCTACTTGTCGACATTCATTAACTCTTTTGCTGAAAGGCATTTAATATAAAATGTTAATTTGTGGAAATTCAGTTATCAGTCAGCAGCTTTTAGAATAGCTAAAAATCTGCTCACTCTATCTCCAATGTATTTCTGAATTTTTCCGATATTTTACTGGCATTTTTATATTAGTTGCAGAGTTCACTATTAAATCATGGAAAAACTATATTTCTTATCATGCGCGCATGCGCACATGCAAAATATGCCAAAAAACTGATCATATTTCATCAAATGTTTAAGAAATTTTCATTTCAATTACACTATATCATTTCTATTGCATTTTGTCAAATTTTCTGAAACTGGCGTTAACTTTTGTAGAATATCCTGCATGATATAAACAAAAAGCATGCAAAAAATTTTTGAACTTAATTAAAATGGATATATCTCTATAAATATACGTGCTATTCTTACACAAAGGAATACACATACTGTAAAATATCGGCATTCTCGTAAGGTACAGCGAAATAAAATTTCGTGCGTTTTATTTTACAGTGTGATCACAAATATTTTTTTTCTTTGATTTTTTGTTGGTCCGCTAATTGTTCTTCTGATCAAACCACCTTTGATAAATATCAAGTAAAACATATTCTTTAAAATCCTGAGGTTCCAGAAAAATACGACAAGAATATCTTTAAATATTTTACAAAATGCCTAAAACTGAAAGTGTTTAGTGATTAAAGGCTCTATTATATATATATATATATATATATATATATAAGTCTCATGAGAGATAGACTACAACTAGTCGATAGGGAATCACATAGCAATGCATTGTCGGAAACGCTTTTCTGGTGCTGTAGTGATGATACAAAACACATGAAAGTAAGACCACGAACTGGGTGAGGAGATACATTTATTTTCACAGTGCATTAAAAAACTAAGAAATAAGAAGTAAAAGAGAGACAGCGATCATCATCAAAGAACTTGTTCAAAATTACCGTAATTCAAGGGCCGTGTTGCAAGCCTCACAGCTGAAAAGCATGGAAGATCTAATGTTTTCGAAATTACCGAGCGTGGCCCGGACTACATTATCGCTCCTGAAACTTTGTAACAGCTACGCTGAAACAAACTTTATATATATTATATTTATTTTAATCAAACCCAGGTGATAATATATCTCAAACGGAAATTAAGGTTATTTTCGAAAAACAAAATGTGTCACATATTACCAATCACCCCTATTTTAAATGATCTAACGTTTCTAATAAACATTCACAGTTGCCTTCTATGCATGATTAGTGTAATCTTCATAATATACTTTTACTATTATTATTGGAAAAAATATATATATAATATTAATATTTTTATTTGTACTTATTGTAAGGGAAAAAACCGTACATGTTTTTTTTTTTTTCGAAAAATGCACTCTATGATTTATGAATATTTAAGTAATACAATTGCATATACCGAAGTTTATATATAAATACTTCTAATATGAATTGTTAAATAACTTTTAAAGCAATAAATCTGTTATCTTTATTATATATTTAGGGAGAAAAACACATGTTTTCTCTTAAAAGCATTATTCGCGTAATTCTAGTAATTTCACGTTATTTTTTTCCACAAGAGCATTTACGGTAAACAACAATTATATCAAATGGCATTTGCGTGTAATATAACGATTTTAAAAAAGTCAAACATGCATTTTAGAAGTAAAGAGATCAACTAAAATATGTTTCGCTATTAAAACGGTTGTTTAAACTATGCTTTAAAAAAGAACGCAAGCACAAAACATTAAACACAAGTTTTGAAAGGATGAATATATTTATTATTTTTGGAAAAACAAGACAATATTTTTATAAGTAGGATGAATTTTCATCGTTTGCATCGAAATAGGCTTCGGCTTCAGTAACAAAATATTTTTCAAACAAACAATATAATTTCGGAGAGTACTGATAAAAAACTGAATAAATATTAGAAAATTAAATTTTCTTATGAATGAGGTTATTTAATTAAAAATAATTTTAAATTTCATATAATCACATAATACCGCACATGTGAACTGTATGAACACATCATATTTTTTTCTATTTTTATTTTCATCCTTATCCTTATAATATTATAAATGCCAATGTGTGTCCGAAAGCTTGAATGAATTCAGCGTCTAAACGGATGAATTACTGCTTTTGTATTTTTGATATAGATGGATTAAACCCGGAAATGAACATAGGCTATGTTTAATTTATTTTATTCAAATATTTTCCTTAATAATCCAAAATATCATTATTTTTCATACACATTGGATTGACATTTTCCCGATAAAATTTAACCACCTTTCTTTTTTCGTTGCCAAAAAATAAAAACCCAGAATAATAATTTAATTTCCAATTGAAACATTAAAACGGAAAGTTTCAAGTATTTTTAATTATATAAGGTTCATGTATTTTGAGTAAGTGCAGAAAGAAGGCAAATGTGACGTCATATGTCGAAAATAATACGAATATGGTTTGATGTTGAAATAAAGTGCGATTGTGTTATGGTATTAAGTCTTATTATTTAAAGAAAATTGTTATCAATGCTTACGGTTTATCGTCTGCGCAAAGTTAACAAAAAGATTCAAATTTTAATTTAAAATTAAAAAAAAAAAACTTTTGAAGAGGAAATGGATAGAAAATGTCAATAATATGCACAGTAAAATTCTCAGTGTCGAAAATGACGTAATGATTAGCAGGAAATATGTATTTTCATTCTTAAAATGTAAAAAAATTAACAAGGTTACCTGAATAAAACAATTTTTTGCGAGTGTTAATTCTTAAAGCTGCTCATTTCAAGAAATTTAAATAAAAATTACTTTCTTTTTAAAAGAAATTTTCATTTTCGTTCAAATAACATAAATTTTTAATATGATTGCGTGGTCAAAATAACATTCAGTATAAATATTTTAATTGGAGAAACGTTTGTAAATCGTAGTGTGGCAGCTCAATTTTAATTGTACATTTCTTTTAGCTTTAAATGGGTAAAATATTTGTTGATTTTTTTAAAAAGTAGCTCTTTTTAATGCTCTTTTTTTAAGCGGGCTCTCATGTCAAGCACACAAGTCGTATGTTTGTAATTCAATAAATAAATAAATGCACTTTTTATAATAGTTTTTGTGAAGTATGATAGATTGAGATAAATATGCCTTAGCTTTTAATACAACGTCTAACTGAATTTAAAATGTTTATAGAAATTTAAAGATAGGAATGTCTTCAGAGCGAAAATTAAATTTGTCGAGAAATTCGCGTAATGCAAGAGCATTGAATATATCAAAAATTAACGAAAGTTTTCCTCAAGCGGAATTACGTAGACGTGAACAAGATTATGACATAACAGCACATCAGAACTTTGTGTCAGCAGTAAAACCGAAACTTCTTTCAGAGCAAAAGAAAGTACTTGAAAATATTTTAGAGCACTTGAAAAGAGAAGAAGGTGCATTAATTTTCTTAGACGCACCAGGTGGTACTGGTAAAAAAAAAAAAAAAAAAAAAAAAAAAAAAAAAAAAAAAAAAAAAAAAAAAAAAAAATTCTGAATTTATTGCTCGCTGAAGTTCGCAAAGATAAAAAACATAGCAATAGCAGTCGCATCATCCGGCATTGCTGCAACTCTATTGAACGGTGGACGAACTGCACACTCAGTCTTAAAATTACCATTGAATTTGGCAAATGAAGAAACCCCAATGTGCAACATTATTAAAATCAGCAGCCGAGGTAAAATGTTTCGACATTGTAAACTTTTAGTGTGGGACGAGTGCACAATGCTGCACAATCATGCAATCGAAGCTCTCGATAGAAGTCTGCAAGACATAAGAAGTAATTCAAAACTTATGGTATCTATGGTATCTTAAACTCTAAAGTATGGTGGACCAGCTTGCAGGTGACATCCGGTAAACATTGCCAGTTATTTTTAGAGGAACACCCGCCGATAAAAAGAACGCATGTTTTAAAGCATCTCCAATTTGGCATAGTATGCAGAAATTGCATTTAAGCACCAACATGCGAGTACAATTATATAATGACGCAGAATCAGGGCAGTTTGCATCAAAATTATTAAAACTTGGTCAAGGAGAACTCGGAACAGACGTTGATGGTAAAATACATTTTACAAAAACTCTTGCAATATAATTAATTCAGAAGAAGAACTCATTGCAGCAGTTTTTCACAATTTCGAAGAAAACATGAAAAATGAGTGTATATGTGTATGTATATGTGTATGTACATTTAACACTGGCCCCCGGCTAACCGAAAAGTACCAAATTCCATATAGACTTTAACAACATATGCAAGAGAAATACACTGCAAAAGTGATTTTCTTAAAATAGTGCGAGACTATAAAAATAGTCTCCAGTAACAGCCCTGATTTCACTTAATTTCTAATATCCTATCCCATCTGAGATCCTGAACTCTTTTACAAAAAATATTTACATATTTAAACTCTAAAATATATATAGATTTGAAATGTGTAATAAAAAAATTGCAATTTTTAAACCTATTTATATTTTTAAAAAATTACGCAGCGGGAGGATTAAATGTAGTTAACATAATCCCTTAAGCTAATATTTGTTTTTGTTGCAATAAAGTATCTGAATTTGTTGATTTTCTGTATTCATGTAAACACTATTGCTTTACAATGGAAGTCTAATGGAATTTGGCGAAATATTAGAGATATTGCCAAGTTGGCTTCCCTTTTGGCAACAAACTTGGCGACATTTGGCGGCAGAACAGGGTCCCCCCCTATTGTAACCCCCTTATAGGTATGTGGATGCATTAAATAACCAATAATAATCAATCAATAACCAATGTTCAATAACCAATGAGATGCATTTCATTTGGGCGTTGCATTAAAACAATTAACAAATAATTGCGATTTTTGTGCCACGCACGATAGCGTAATATATAAATAGATTGTCTACTATAAAATGTGATAAAGAATTAGTTTGTTATATATGTTTTTAATAATCGGAAGGAGAATGCTTTGCTTAATTAATTAATTTCTTCTTCTTTTTATGTTACGTGAACGACGTCAGCTAGTATAAAATAAGTTAGTTATGAAACCGGTAAGCATATACAGATGTATATTTCAATACATATGATACAAAATATTAAGTTTACCTCAAAATTGGTCAAAAGTCTTTTTTTTTCTTTTTTAAGTATTAAATGCTATCCTGTTTAATTGTGGATATTAATGACACCTCATTTTTAGTATACGGCAATAGTATCGCAAGATTTTGTTAATACACCTATCGCAATTATCTACACAAATAAGAAATTTGAATTGCGTTTTATCCATTTTCATATTTTGTTCGCTTTCATGTTTTAAAAATGTTAAGGCTTTTTTTTTTTTTTTTTTTTTTTTTTTTTTTGCATTTGATATAGAGATTTAAACTACTTAAATTAAAATTAGATTTAAACTACTTAATTTAAAATAGAGATTTCATCTTTTTTCATCGATTTCATCTGGTCAAAAGTCTTTTTTTTTCTTTTTTAAGTATTAAATGCTATCCTGTTTAATTGTGGATATTAATGACACCTCATTTTTAGTATACGGCAATAGTATCGCAAGATTTTGTTAATACACCTATCGCAATTATCTACACAAATAAGAAATTTGAATTGCGTTTTATCCATTTTCATATTTTGTTCGCTTTCATGTTTTAAAAATGTTAAGGCTTTTTTTTTTTTTTTTTTTTTTTTTTTTTTTGCATTTGATATAGAGATTTAAACTACTTAAATTAAAATTAGATTTAAACTACTTAATTTAAAATAGAGATTTCATCTTTTTACACTATAAATATAATTAAATGTATAACAACTTAACACCATCTAATAATATATTATTGCTAATTGATAAAAGGCGTAAGATTAAAATTTTAAAAACAGTAAAATAGTTTTATTTTACTGTTGACATGTCTTAACTCAAACAGAGTCATTTTCAAAACAAAGAACTAATGATATTCTGAAATTGTACGGTCTATGATACAATGAAGTGCAACGCTATTATTCAGTTTTTAATTTAATGCACGTCACTTTTTTTTTATTTTACTTGGGAGTTTTTCTATTTCTAAACCCTTGGGTACCTCGAGCCACAGTTTTGGTAAAAGACGGTGGTGCCCCAAAATAAATGTGACCGCATTCCGGTCCCAGGCTCTTTCAAGCTAATTTGCCACTGCTCGGAACTACATGTGAGACGAGCCCCGCGACGCACCCGAAGGTCGCCGCCAGACAAGGCCTTTCGAAAGCTCCGGCCAAAACGACGCACTGCCCAGCGCATGTCACGCCGGTTATTCTCACGAGAGATGAATCGATCAAATACGTTCACTACCCAGCTAGAAGAGCCAAATAGTCCCTTCTCTTGGTTCCCGACACGGTTCGCCCCGACGGCCCGCAGGAACTGTACACCTACAAAGGGGCAGGGCCCACAAACCTACACGAGGTTTCCAGAGCCGGAGTTACTTTACGGAGGGCTGACAAGATCAGATACCATTTTAGACATATATGCGAGCCAACTGATAGGAGGGGAAGGTGCTCCTAGCTAATAAGCCGCGGAGGGTCGGAGAAAGTCCCTCCTGACGCCAAAGATGACGCCTCGCTCAGGGGATCATGAAGGTGCTCCTAACGGACCCCGGGGAGACGAAGTAACTGCTCCTCTGACGACAAAGTCAGCGCCTCGTTTGGGGTTTTTGCCCAATCTCCCCGCTCACCTGCGGAACGCCTCGCGGCTCAACGCTAGGAGTCAAAGGAGAAAAGACTAGGTGCCGTTAGCGACCCCAGGCGGGCACGGAAAGCTCCACCTAGAAGAGGTAGATCCTGCCTCGCTAGGGGGTTGGAGGTTCCGGAGTCCCGCCGGTCCCCGACAACTCGACTCCACCCGAGTGTGGAGAAGCCGTGGTAGACCGGAAAGAGCCCGGCCACCGATAGCTTATTTCACGGCCTTCTAGGGTACCTACCCAACAAACACCTGACTTCGGGCCGCATGGCGTATTCGTTGCGGCCAAGGTGAGTTAAGGCCATTTGTAGCCAAACAATACTGTGCCGTAAGTGACGCGCCGCTAATGACGGCAGCTATCACCAAACAGATTAGGGATCGGAAGCGAGAAAACAGTTGCGTTTATTTTACCGGTCAGTCATTGAGGGCAATTTCCGGCAAGCATTTAATGTATCCTCATCGTTTAGACAGTAGAGGGCTAATATTACCTACCAGGCATATTTATTTAAAGAGAGGAAATGTATTTTTTCTTCATTTCTTTTAAATTAATCTTAATTACTTTAAATGTGGGTTTTTGTAAAAATATAAATACGTTATGAGATTTATATTTAAAGCAGCAAAATAGATTAGATATTTTTTTTTTAGTTTTAACATATTTTTACAAAATATAAAATAATATTTCCAAACTAATCTTCGATATCTTTGCATGGATATTTTTTTATTGTCATACTGAAAACAATGAATGTAAAACAAAATAATATAAGATTTAAAGTTGTGAATTTAGTGTAAAGGTAAAAAAAATAAAATTCCTTGCCTCTATTAAATTCCTAATGCTTTATGCATATTTATTTGCTTTATTATCATTATTTCCCTAATAAAAGTTATAGTTAAAGCCATATATATTTTTTAATAAGCATAAAAATAGTTAATTCAATGCCAGTTACATGAAAACCAATGTTAAGAAAAACGGAAGAATTACAGAACAAATTTAGATTAAAAAAAATAATAATAATAATAAATAAATAAAATGTCAGTTACAAGTGCTATTTGTTTAATAATAATAATAATAATAAGTAAATAAATAAGTTTGACTGTACATTTTTGCGAGAACGAAACACATATGTATATATGTATATATGAAGTACAAAGAAAGTCGCAAGCCAATGTTAAACCTATGTGTAGGGTTGAATTCAGGACGCTTTTCACCGGGAGGGATTTCTGCGGCTCTATGGGGGGGGGGGGATTGTTCATATTGACCATTAAAAACACAAAATCTCAAATCTCCCGGGGGAGGACATCTCATTGCTCTGGGGGAAATATTCCCCCCCCCCCATCGCCACCTTCTGAATTCAACACTGTTTATGGTAGCGTTCTTTTCAAATTTGTAAAAATGAAAATAACTTTATAAAACAAAAATTCTGCAACCAAAGTCAGAAAAGTAAACACTAACCCCGTTAGAATTTAATCTCAGCTATTCAAAAATATATGACTTGAGAAATAAGTGAAATTTATTTATCATACTTTTAAGGACTTCTCATAAAAATATCCTCCATCCCTTCCCCCCAAAACAAATACCGCTTTCGTATCGCTAAGGCGGTAAAGCAAGGTCAAGGAGAATCTTTCCTAGAATTACTCTCCACCCCACCCAGCTTTGGATTTTTTTTACCGCGTCATTCGTGCTATTTGTGTACGGTGATAACAACTACAAGTGGTCACTCATTTAATTTCAATATATAGCATTGTATTGTACGTTTGCGTCCGTCCATAGGTATTGATTCGGTAAGTCTTTAAGTTATGTTTATTCATTGCAAATTTATTAATCGCAGAATCTATCTTTTGCATCATTTGATTTCAAAATTATTGTTTGATACTTATATTAAAGTTTTTCTGAATACTCAAGATTTTTTACTCATACATTTTGTATCTTTCGGTTAAATTACATTAAATAGTTTATTTTATTTTATAGTCTTTATGAATGCACAAGAATTTTATAAACATATTTTGTAATCTTCGATAAAGTAGTGCAAAATTCTTATCAATAGTTATTTTTCTTTATTTAATTATTTTTATTAATTTTTAAGTGATTGCCTAAATAATTTTTAAACGTTATAATTATCGGTATTACTTTCTTTAAAATAGTTTGTATTAGTGCAAATATAAAAATGTGACTATTTGTGTACGGTTTATAAAAGAAAGGTGTTTTATTTTCTTCTACCAGGAGAAAATATTTAAGAATTTATACACGAGAAAATTTGATTAACTAAAATTTTAATGAAATTTAGAAATATCAAGATTAATTTAATATATTTTTAAAATCAGTATTAAACTATTATTTACATTTCTAATAATTATAAATAATTTTCAAGGATTTTGAAAAAGTTGATAATATATTTTTTTCTAATGTTTGTCTATTAAACTGCAAGAGAAATTTCTAAATATTATCTCATAAAAGCAAAATTTAAAAATATATGAGGAATATTATACTGTCATTTGTTTACTACATAAACATTTAAACTTATTTTTATATAATATTTGAATGAAAAATTATCAGAAATGATGCAAAAATTTAGATTATAAGGCTTTAATAAAACTTTGATGAATAAGCATAATCTAATAGATTTACCAACTAACCTGTGTAAAATATAGTGAAAGCCTAAGTAAAAATAATATCACAAACATGTCACAATTTAATATAAAGTATATAATAAACTATGTTAAAATCATGTATATTATTTAAGCATAAATTCGAAATTTATTCTTTAAAATAAAATACTTTTAAAAAGGTTAATTGAATGATAAAATGTTTTGGCAGGTTAAAAAAAAAATCCTATAATTGTTTAGATATACTTATCAAGAAAATCAAGTTACTTTAACTTGAACTTTTTCAAAAATGTTCAAAATACAATATTTGATAATGAATTAATTGATTAGTTATTTCTTCGTTTATATACTTTATAAATTTTTATGAAATGCAACAATTTAAATATGCATTGCATATAAATTTTGTAAATATGTAAGTGAAGAAATAAACAAATAAATGAATGCATTATGTGAAGTATTGTGTTTGGAATTTTTTTTTTTAAAAGTTCAAAGTGAAAGAATTTGATTCTCTTGAAAAGCGTACCTAAATAATTATAAGATTTCTTTAACCTGCAAAAATATTTTATCATTTAATTAGCCTGCTAAAAAGGTATTTTCTTTTATATAATAAATTTTGATTTATACCTAAACAATCATTATGGCACAACCGTGGCTAGTGATTACATTTTAAATAACCATAATAGGCTTTTTTGTGGGCAGGTTTGGGCTAAATTTAATTTATTACAACCATAAATGGTAGGACAAAGACTAGCTTCTGGTTAGCTTTTATTTTTAATGGTCATTAAAATAATAATTGTGGGCAGTTTAAGGCTATCTAACACTTTTACTGAAAAGTTAGTGGCACGATTGAGGGCAACTTCTTGTACTTACGGCCAATTTTCTTGCGGCCTTATTGTGTCCAGCGTGACACTTTTTTTACGGAGCCGTAACTTTCATTGATAACGGGCCTCCATCGAACACTTTCGACCAAGGCTAACGGACCCATCAGTGGTCCGAAAGTTGTGTGTTTGTTGGGTAGGCACGAATGCCCCTGACCCCGTGCAGTGACCGTCCGCTACCTGTTAATGCGTTCAAAAATTAGTTTGAGCCACCGCTAGATCCTCACCATTGAGCGCGGCAACATCCAGTAGCGCACAGACAGGCAGGATCTGGATCGAACCAAGAGTTCCCCCAAGGTTCGAAGCGCTGCGGAAATAGTGTTTGTTCAATGGCGGACCTGCTGGCCGACCACCTCCCAGGGTTTACGACAAGACATCGAGCAACCAGAGCCATACTGACCTCCCTCTGCGAGCGCTCCCTGGTCAACGTGGGCACCACCAAACCCTACCCACCTTAGGGTCGGCTCACAACTGCTCCAGCGGCGGATCTTGCGGGATGAGCCACCTGAGACAAAAAGCACCTCAGGCGCTGTCCGAATCCCTCGCCCTTCGGTTGCTCCGGGAGACCCTTCATGGCGATCCCGTGAGCCCCGTCGTCACTAGCGAGTCACCGAGAACTGTTCTCTACAATGCGCTCTCTTACCTTAGGCTTCCTCCTAGTAAATTAGTGGATGGGGTCCTACCACATTTGCTAGTCTTTGCCCAGCGACAACGTCCGGGCGTAGACTGGCACTGGGATCGACTTCGGGCCGTCGCTATCCGGCTTACCTCGAGAACCGAGGCCCCGGGGGGGACCTCAATACGAGACGCCGAATCTGTCTCTCCAACCCCATGCACGACGCCCATTACCCGTGGCTGTCGGTCTCATTGCCTCTCGGCTTTGAGTCTCTTGTGGAGGCTGTGGTTCGTCCCCATCCGGCCCCCTCGCTTTCGTGTACAACGAACTCGGCCGGGATCCGGGTCTTCTCTCCAACTCAAGGGATCGATTCCGGACTACCCGGAGTGGCGGCCACCCTCAGTTTTG
Source organism: Maratus speciosus (assembly GCA_963932465.1). NCBI lineage: Eukaryota > Metazoa > Arthropoda > Arachnida > Araneae > Salticidae > Maratus > Maratus speciosus. The sequence goes on from OZ010795.1 coordinate 417,806,037, forward strand.
GTAAGGTGAACGATGCTGTATCGTTAGATATGTTATTTTTACGTGTTAAAATTTTTATTGTTTCTCTTATAATGGATGGATAATATTGGCTGGAGTGGAAAATCATCTTACCCAACAAACACACAATTTGTGAGCTACTAAAGGGGAAGTTAGCTTGCCTTTGCCAAAGTGCTCGATATGGGCCCCGTTATCAATCCCCGTAACGGATCCGTAATAAAAGTGTCATGCCGGACACAATAAAAGCCGCAAAAAAATTGACAATTATCCTTTTACACGCCAATGTTCAATAAATGGAACATCAACTTCAAAATTCTGCGAAACATACAATTTTATTCTTATTGCTCTATAAAAATTATTATTTAAAAAGAAAGTATAGATTGATTTTTTGGCGCTGATATTACATAATAAATAGTGTCTAAGGGGAAAATCATAAATTCTGTCTTTTTTTAGACTTTTCGTCAGACAAAATTAAAAAATCCATATAAAATTCAAAATTCAACAAATGTTATTATAACTCAGTGATAGTAATTAAAAGTGATCATTTTATTCGTAGAACATAATTTATAACAAAAAGATTAATTTTTATTGTACCTTTTAGATAACAAATTTGCATGTTCCAGAAATGGAACATTGGCGTGTAAAGGTTTATTTTTTAACATGATAATGTTCTTTGATTACAGTGCGTATAAGTACTGATAAAAAGTTTCCGAATACTAGACATTTTAGTAAATGTCGACGAAAGATGTTTTTACGAGTTTGACCTATTTTATTCCCTTGCACACCCCCAACCCCACTGCCCCCCCCCTCCCTTTCACACACGTTCTCCGATCTGAAACGGATTGCTCATAGAGGCCACAAAAAAAAAAAACAAGTGTGTTTGTGATAGTTAGACGTTGTTTATGACTCAAATTGAGAGCCAAGATAAAATCGGAGAGGTGATATTCGAAAATAAGGAATTATTATTATTTTACTTCCTTGTGTGTTTTTTTTCAGTTAGTCAGGAAACGTCACACAGATCAGATGTCTCATCCAGAAGCATTTTATACAGTAGAAGAGGCACTTGAATACGTTTATGAATTATCGGATGATTCTGAAGAAGAATGCATTGCTATTTGTCAACTATTTTCCGAAAAAAATGGATCTTTAGTAGATGAGGAAAATATAATTAAGACCATTTTTTAACCTGTTCTGCCAGCAGATGTTTGTGGTGAAATTGAAATGGGTACACAAGTAGATAAGAATGAAATTTCTATTGAAGACGGATTTGATCTTGAAGTATCTTCAACGTCAAAATGAAGACTGAATTTGAACCGAAAACTAATGTCGAAAGAGAAAAATATCCAACATCGCTGAAAAAAAAATGCATAACTTGAAAAAATTCTAAAAACAAATAGCATTGCAAATATATCTGAAATGTTTCCTTTGTTGGTTACTTTATCACCAGTTGAAATATTTAACAAGTTCTTTCCAATAGAATATCTACTGCATTTAGCAAATATAACAACAATTTATGCATTTCATAAAGAAAAAGTTCTAAGTGTAGACGAAAATGATATAAGTCAAAAATTTGAATTATTGTTGTTTAGTGGATGTCACCATGTAACCGGAGAAGGTTTATATTTGTGCACTCAAGAATATCTATCACTCCCAATTGTTTATACAGTAATGCCTTGAAATAAATTTAGAAAACTAAAAAAAAATCATGTTATAGATAATACCACCTTGAAATTAGGAGATGAATTGGGAAAGATATCTCACTTTTATGCAAATTAGAAAAAAACTTTCAGCAGTCTGGTATATTTCATGCCATTTTCGTGCTGTATGCCAGAAGAACCCTAAAAAAAATGTTTTGGATGTGAGAAAAGACTGCATGAGAAATGCTTTCCGAACTAAAATGGACAGTAGAAGGAACATAGAAGTTAAAGCTAAGGACAATAATAATAGGGGAGAGTAGCCATATTTGGACCACCGCTTTAATTGGACCGTTGCCATTCTGCCGTTATTTACAGAAATAGACGTTATCTACCGCTGAAATCCTACTCATCAGTATGACGTAATTTATGATTAAAAGAAGGACCTGCGTATCACGTACTGTTTTCAGACAATTTTAAAGAACCTAAACATAGCTGTTTTGATCTAATTTTTTCCTACTAAACGTAAGTGAATATTTTAAAACTAAAGTAAATTGTTATGTTTTCATATACATATCTAAATTTATCTATTTATTGCGCTTATTTTTCATGCGGATTTCTTTGATTTCCTTTTTTGTTTTTAGTCTTGAGATTATCTGTTTTAAAAAATGGCGCAGTTGCCTAAATTTGATCAATTTACGATGCTTAAATTGGACCAGATATACGGTGATAAATTTGAAAAGGAAGTAATAAATTTCAACGGCTGTACGCTTTCTACACTATTTTTTTTATTTTTTTATATTTTATAATGAATTAATATCTCCATGCAAGGTTTTTTTTTTCTGTATATCTGGATCGATTTCTTTATACACATTAAGCCTATATAAACGTAAAAATATCTTTGCATGTTTTGCAATAAATTTTGTTTGCAATTTCTGTTATCTTGTATATAATTCTATTAATTTTCTTTGAATTCTTTATTCCTACGGCATATTTGATTTAAAAAGTTGAATTCAAACATTTTCCTCCTGGAGAATATTTGCGTTCCCGTGAGGGGGGGGGGGGGAATTTTTACAGTTCTGATGGTTGAAATTACACTGTTTTGCCATTAAAATGCATAAAATATCACACCTTCCGGGGGGAGTGGTTATTTCATGGCTTCGGAGGTGGGGACCCCTATATTCAACATTGTTTGAACATATAATGCTTTGTGTTTGATTAATCGTAGCGTACTTTTTTTATAGCATATTTTAAACACATTTTTAATATAATTGAAAAATGTTGAAAACGAGATAGACAAATTGTCTGGAAGGAAAACACCCGTGACAGCAAAAGCTGCTAAAGATATAGGAAACAAAAATGAGAGAGTAAGTTGGGAAGAAATTGAGCTGCATGAAGGCTGAAATTACAAATCCCCCCATAAAGCCAAAGAATCATTTGAAATCTTATTTCCCTTACTAAATTCAGTTAAATCAAACTACAGAGGGAGCCAAAAAAACAGTTGTGTTAACACCTTAGCCATATAAGGTAATCTTTGTAATGAAAAGAAAACGACAAGAAGGAAGCTCTCGCAGCACAAAAGCATTTAAAACATCCAGTTTAAAAAAATAGCCGTAATGCAAATGAAGAGAAAAGGATGGAAGGGAAGAACTACAAACATAATGTAAAGAAAACGCCTGTTGTTAATTAATGCTGCTTCAAATTTCTAACGATGCAGAATCTAAAAAGAAAAATCTAGACAGTGATGATTGGTTTTGCATAATTTGTGAGAAAAATAGAATATCTGAAATGATTTAGTGTTCAGATTGCCAAATGCGGTTCCATGTTGCGTGCGCTGGAATTAAAAATGAATAAACGAAATTCATATATGTAAGCTTTGCATCACATCTTACATGATATTCAAGTATCTGGCAATTAGTTCCATAATTTCTATTCTTAACTAATGATGACTTTGATTTGTATTTTCAATACATTTTCATTTAAAACATTTACCCTTTTTTCGAGATATTTGATTTCATTATATTTCATAGCTGTTATTTTGTTTGATTGTTACATTAATCGAAAACGTTGCTTTTAACAACATTAGTTATATGTCAGAGTAATTAAACAACCTCATATTGTTTGGTCCAATTTAGGAGACTGGGGGTCCAATATAAGTGGCCAGTTGCTGAATTTGGACCACTTTTTACAAAATTTTCAAATTAAAATAAAACTTAAGCTTTTCAAAAAGAAATTGATCTAAAGATTTTTTTAGTTAGTAGACGAATAGATTGACCCCGTGTAGTGATGTATTGCAGCTATTCCAAAAATTAGGTGAGCTACACCTGAAAATATATGAAGTGGTCCAAACTCGGTTACTCTCCCCAATATTTTTTCTTATTTTAAGAAATTTTGATAATTTTTTTTTTTTAACTTCTCATTGTATTGTTTTTGTTTTCATTTATATGATTATTGCCTGTGCTACAATTCACAGCATATTATTTTTATGCTATTTTAATACTTTTTTTTACGATTCTGATAAATAATTGAATTTTTTTAATAAAGTAATTCCTGCTCACCATCTAAATAATATGTATTTTTTAATTTATAGCAAAGTGTTTTCTGTGAAAGTTTCCTACTGTTTCTTGACAATTTGTGCTGTAATCTTGAGCACAACGAAGGCTTGAAGGGCGAGGCCCAGCTATTTTCTGCTTAACCTGTGTTGTTTCTGAATAACTTTTATAACTTTACCTGTAATGTTAAAAATATAGGACATAGAAGTAGAGATTTTAATTTAAATATCGTTAATCATACTTTATAAAAAGATGTGAAAAAACTAAGTATTTCTCGCCAATGTTCCATTTCTGGAACAAGTTATAAATCATGTACAAAATTTTCTTTTGGAAAAAACAAAATACCATAGTGCTTATGTTTGAGTTTTAATGCGATTTTTACCAATAAATGGTTTATGTTATCTTTCAATCATAGTGCGGCGTTTAAAAGGTTAATAAAAGAAGTTGCCCACAATCATGCCACTAACTTTTTAACAAAATGCTAGATAACCTCAAACTGGCCACATTTATTATTTTTATGGACAGCCAGATAATAGATTTTAATGGACAGCTAGAAGACTGCTCTATTCCAGCCATTTGTGTTTGCAAGAATTAAATTTACCCCAAAGCTGCCACAAAAAAGCCTTTTATGGTTTCTTTTAAACGTAAACAGACCAAAAGCCTGCTATAAAGTTTATTTAAGCATAAATTCAAAATTTGTTGTATAAAAAATACTTGTTGAAAAAAATGTTTAAACGATAAAGTGTTTTTACATGAAAATCTAATATATTAATAATCATTCAGGTACACTTTAAAAAATATATATAAATTTACTTATTCAATTTCTAAATTACAATACTTGACACAGTAAATTCATTAATTTGTTTATTTATTCAATTATTCATTTAAAAAATGTATATGTGATGAGAGTTTTAAATAATTGCATATCATATACATTTTTTAAATAATAATTGAAAAAAAAAATTAATTATGTAAAGCTTTGCATTTCTAAAAACCTTCATAAAAATTCGAGATAAGTAAATTCATATATTTTTTTTTATTTACCTGAATGATATTCATATATATATATATATATATATATTGGAAAATGTACCTAAATGATTATTAATATATTGTTTTGCATGCAAAAACACTTAATCATTGAAATAAACTTCGAACAAGTATTTTTTATAGAACAAATTTTGAAATTTAGGCCTAAACAATTTATATAATCTTAATACATATGTTTTATAATTTATATTTAATTATGTGATTTATAATAAAATAGAATGTGTTTATGAATATATATGTTTTTTTGTTGTTGTTGTTGTTTTCATACTTATTAGTAAGCATGTTACCAGTATATGTTTATTTATTAAAGTAAATCATAATCTGAAGCACAATGAATATTTTTGCATCATTTAAATATTTTAAAATTTTAGATTTAGAATTTTTCCCTCACAACATAATAGGCAATCTCTCTCTTGCGAAAACACCTGCTCTCTAATGTTAATCCTAAGGGGAAAATTTTTAAAAATGTCTCGTTTGAATTTAATATTTTATATACTTTATTTGCATTGGTAGCTGTAGTCTGTCTGTACAAAGACAGGCTTTTTTTTTTACTAGGATACTTTAATCTGTAAACAAAACAAATAAAGTAAAAAAAAAGGTCTTTGTGCAGATCGATCCAATAATATATATATATATATATATATATATATATATATATATATATATATATATATATATATATATATATATATATATATATATATATATATATATATATATATATATATATATATATATGTATATATGTATATATATATATATTGTAATGCGAAAGAAATATTTAAAATAATTTCTTCCATAAGATTAACATTAGCAAGCGGATATTTTCGCGTATGAATGATGTAGCAACAATAAACAAACAATACAATATTTACTTTAATCTTTCAAAAACTCTGAAAATTATTAATTTAAATTCCATCACTATTTTAACGATTTTTTCTAAAAAAGTATATTTTATCTTTGTAGTATAAATTAACTATTCCAGCTGTTGAATTGTTTTTTTATTGCATACATGATCACAAAATGACAATCATTACTTCGGAAAGGATATAAAATTCCAAACTTTGAGAGAAAAATTAGTAAAATACCCTCACTATTTCGTAATTTATACAAAAGTTAAAAATAATGGAGAACCGGTGAGTTATGTAACATATATTAAATAATATACTACATTTACTAAAATTAGAATATATTTAAAAAACTGCTTGTGATTTCATAAAAACTAATATATTTTTTATTTTCTTATCAAAAAATCTTAGAAATACAGATGAAAAAAAAACAAATTTACTTATTTTCGGTCCGATATTTTTTAATCATATGCACTGTATGAGAAATATTATAAACCAAAAATTCTGCGTTTGATTAAATTTACTTATAATATTATAATAATTAGTATATAACTATTTTAAATCCTACAACACTTTACCCTTTAACTGATGTGACTAAAATTTGTCACACAACTGATGTGATCCGGTCTGTCAGACCCCTGGAATAAAATGAATAAAATAAATAACTCAAATGGTTGAATTTACTTAAATTTTGTCCTAACAATATCGTTGTACTTCTCTTAGGAGCATGTGTATTAAATTGCATGAAAAAAGTATTTTATTCATATTATTTAACTTCAGTACAGAAAAGCAAAAAGCTGTAAAAGTGTTTACAGCTGGGAGTCGCGGGGTCTGGGAGACCACGTGACATATGTTAAAGGTTAATATCAAATGATCCAAAATAAATATCAGATTATAATAATATAGTACTTTAAAAAATTAACATAGTACTAGACTTAGTAAAGTAGATCCTTTTCTGTAAACAACATTCCTCTTCTGCATTCGCTAAATGTTAGCTACAGACTACAGTGGAGTGAATGACAAAGCAAGATGTAGCCATGGGATGAATTTCTCAGAAATGCCTCCAGGAAGCTCTGACCTTGACGACTCTCCCTCTCATTTCTCCGATGACGTTGGCAAATGTTTTTGGAGGGTGCATTTGTCTATACTGAAGAAAGCTCATGAAACAGAAGGGGGCAATAATATTTAGGGGGATATTTTTAATAGTTATTATTTATCAGTTTTTATTATAATATATATATATATATATATATATATATATATATATATATATTTTAAATGCCTTTAAACATATTGTTTTCATACTTATTTCGTTTGTTTCCTGGAATAATTCTTTTCCTCTGTTTTGAAAGATAACGAATGTTTTTATAAAATTTCAACATCTAATAAAGGGGGGGGGGGGTGGAGAATACATTATTAAAGTTATTTTGACAACCAAAATTTAATAAAATAAATAGTTTCTTTGGATTCACAATTATTCTCGTAATAAATTAAGTAACTTCTTAACAAAATAAATGGAATTATATCGATAAATATATCTATATAATATATTGATAATCTATCAGATATCAGAGATAAGATATCTTGTATGATATTGTCGCGTAGATATTAACTGAGAACGAGTGAAAACAACAAGCATGGACCAACTCGAAGCTTTATTTCCGAAGGAACTAGAAACAAACACAAAGCAATCTTTAAACCAAAACGAATTTTAGGACACTTGCCTTAAACGAGGATCGATCCCCCCCCCTCCCCACCACCTGCTGGTCTGTAGTTTGGTGGTTTAACTTGAAGTCTTAGGTTCACACAGCAGATAATTCCAGTTTCGCTATATTTAGTGAGGTAAGCCTTGATCAATCACAAGGCACTCCCGAGCACAGAATGATAGTTTCGTTACATTTCATCTTCCTTAGGAGGAAGCAGCGTCCCGCTGCAATCTAGTCTGACTTCTCGTGACAGGTCCACTGGAATTATTGTGTGTTCCTTCATCAGCTATTTGTTTTTTGAATCAAAATAGGGTTTCAGCCTCAGAATATGGACTACGTCCTTTAAGCTTCGTCGCCTTTTATTCTCCTCCATGCTCTCTACTTCGTATGATATATCAGATATTCGTCGTGTGATTCGGTATGGTCCGAAGTAACGCATTAAAAGTTTATCCGAAAGCCCAGCTTTTCGTATGGGAGTAAAAACCAAGTCTCCGATGTTATAGCTGATTGGTCAATATCTTTCGTCATATCTTCGTTTGACACTTGTTTGAGCCTCGAGGATGTGACATCTCGCTAGCTCTCTAGCTTCCTCTTCCCTGGTGACTAGATGTTGTGCATAATTTTCGTTACATGGTTCTGCGAAGTGAGGAAAGATCACATCCAGAGGAGTCTGCATATCACTACTATGTACGTGATAGAAGAAACTGAACCAGGTGGTATCTTGTTTTGCTGAATTGTACGCGAAAGTCACAAAAGGCAAGACTGTATTCGAATTTCTTTGTTCAACGTCAACATATATAGACAGCATGTCGGCCAAAGTTTTGTTAAATCTGTCGGTCAGTCCACTGGTTTGTGGATGATAGGCTTTCGTTAGAAGATGAGATGTTTGGCATAGTTGATTAATGTCTTTAACAATATTGGATAGGAAGGAGCGATCATTTATCATCTCTTTGGGAGCACTGTGCTTGAGTATGAATTCTTCAACTATATATTGGGCAATTTCAGTAGACTCAGCAGTTGTAATGCCTTTGTAACTGTGAATCTCTTCAGGTAATCCGTGCAGAAAATAATCCATAGGTTCCCGTTCCGAGTAAGCGGGAATCGTCTAAGTAAATATATGCCAATTTTAGCGAATTGTGTATAAGGGGACTTTATTGGATGAAGTTGTCTAGGTGGAAGTCCAGGTGGAGGTTTCCGTCTTTGGTACTCTCGACAGTGTGTTACATGACGGCGTATGCTGCCACATAGTCCTGGCCAATAATACTTCCTCCTTTTCCGATCATACGTTTTGGCGAATTCGAGATGACCTGTAGTTGGAGCATACGAAATGAGAAGCGGAGTACTCTCTAAAAGAAATTACGATCCTATGGGCCAGCAATGGCTCTTGTTAGTCCCAAAACATCTCCGTCGCGATATATTAATAAGTCTTTATTTATTATCTTAATTTATTTTATAGAGTACTCCGCTTCTCATTTGGTAAACTCGGCATCCGTCACTCTTTTGGGTAGTTTTAATTATGGATTTCAACTGCTTGTCTTTTAGCTGTTCTGTTCCGTACTCTGCGATGACAGCAAATAAAGGGATTTCTCCATGGTCATCAACTGCTCTTTCAACAAGGGGCTTTCTTGACAGTGAGTCTGCGTCGGAATGTTTTAGACCAATCTTATAGACGACGTTGATGTCATACTCCTGTAACCTCAAACCCAATATGCAAGTCTTCAAGATGGAATCTTTAACATTACCAGCCAGTATAAAGAATGGTGGTCCGTCACTACAGTAAAGGGTTTTCCAAAAATGTGTGGTCTGAAATTACTGATCGCCCAAATGGCAGCAAGGCATTCTTTTTAGATTATAGAATAGTCCTTTTCAGCTGCGGTCAGAGATCTGCAGGCATAAGAGATTGGTATTTCCTTACCATCTTGATCCTGTACTAATACTGCACCGATGCCATAGCCACTTACGTCTCTATGTATCTGCGTTTCAGCGTTTTGCAGGAAATCTTCAAAAAACAGAGCCACTGTTCAGTAACTTCTTGAGCGTTGCAAAAGATTCCCTCTGCGATGTGCCCCCAAAAACTTTGCATCTTTCTTTAATAACTCATGCAAGGGCTTTGCGATATCGGCGAAATTCCTGATGAATCGTCTGTAATACGAGCACTGGCCTAGAAAACGCCGAACATCTGCAAAATTTTATGGAACAGGGAACTTTGTCACAGGAACTGTCCTTTGTGGTCAGGATAGAACCCATGTTGATCTATTAGGTGACTCAATATGGTCAGCTTCTTTTTAACGAATGAGCAATTGTTGGAGTTAAGCGTCAACCTTGCCTCAGGAATGCATTGCAAAACCTTCCTCAGTCGTAATTGGTGCTCTTGATAATTTGGTGAGTACACAATCATTTCGTCTAAATAACAAAGACAGATGTTCCATTTGAGTCCTCGCAGTTCTCAATCCATCATTCGTTCGAATGTAGCGCGAGCATTGCATAGCCCAAACGGCACAATTTTAAACTCATAGAGGCCGCCTAACATCACAAAGCTGTCTTTTCTCGATCTTTTTTATCAACTTCTATTTGCCAGTAGCCTGATTTCAAGTCCATCATAGAGAGCGTTGTCGCACCGGCGAGACAATCTAAAGCATCTTCGATGCGTGGCAGCGTATAGACGTCTTTTTTAGTGACTTTGTTTATTCTTCGATAATCGACACAGAAATGACATTCACCATTTTTCTTCTTCAACGCATGACGGGAGATGACCAAGGACTGTTTGATGACTGTATCACGTTTTCTTTTAGCATTCACTGTACTTCATTTTCAATTATTCGTTTCTCTGTTGCTGATGTACGATAAGATCTTTGCTTAATTGGAGTGCTGTTACCTGTGTCCATCTTGCGCTTTACATCACTACATTTAGATTTCCTCGATTTTCTTTTATTGTCGAAAACATCACTATACTCTTCCAGCAGATTTAAGTGTGCGTCTGTTTCTTCCCTATTTAGCTCATTATCTAACATTTCTTTAAATTTTCCTCGAATCAGTGTCTTTCTGGATTTACTTCTTTTGTTATGTTCTCTATCAGTATCATTCAGCGAACAGATAGAGTTATTTCCGATTAGTGTAGAGCAGGATATATTCATCCTCTTTGGTATTATCTGAGTTCGTCCAGATAAATTCGTTACCATTGCTTTACAACAATTATTTCCTACCGTAATGATTGATGCTGACATGGATAGCTCTCTTTCTAACATGAGCGTTTTGTTGCCAATAATCATATCTTTATCTGCTTCTTGAATTTCTGTACTAACGGCATATATTTGCTTCGCTGAACATAATCTGTTACGCAAGTAAGGGAGAATCAGATTTACACACCATTGAGTCTTGCAGAATTTTCGATAGTTGAATCTCTTCATTCCCACAGTCTATAACAGCATCAGTGGCACGGAAAAAGTCTCGTCCAAGTATCCTTTTATTGCTAAATTGTGAGAACACAAGAAAGTCAGATGGTTTAACAATTCCATTCAAGTTCACTTTTAATACACAATGTCCTGAGGCGGCTGCAGTGTTTCCAGATGCATACTGTAATATAGGTCCATTTTCACTAAACATAGGTGCATTCAATTGCTTGAGAAATGCTTCCAATATAACCAAATAATCGACACAAGAGTCGACGAGGGCTTTTACACACTGTCCATTTACGGTAACATTTACGGTCCATTTACGGTGGTATTTTTTTTTTGTAACTTGGTTATAATGTACGCCGGAGGATTATATTTTATTGCGGCCTCACCTGCTGCATAGATCGCTATAGCTTGTTTTCCTCTTTAGCTCGGCGTGGAGAACGGCTTTAGCGACGTATAGGTGACGGCGACTGTCGGCGGCCAGAAGGGCTACGGGGATAAGTGAAATGCTTCTGAAACTTGAAGATATGGTATAAGCATAATTCACGTCGGAGGTGCGTAGGGAGTCAGTGTCTATATCTCGTCCAGGATTGGATGCCCAAGAGGTGCTTGCATCAGCGAATACCCTGCGTCTTTCTCTACAGTACCTTATCACGTGCCCTAGATGTCCACAATGGTAACAGAGGGTACATTATTAGTACTTCTCCATATATCTGTCTTTCGCTGTGGAACGGTGCTGTTTCTGGCTTCACGCCTTGGTTGAGGCCTGACCGGAACTGTGCGTCGGGGACTGAAGGTACATCTTTTTGTACCCGTGAGTGGTGCCAAAATCTCCATTACTTATTCTCTTATTAACGAAGCGACGTCGGTTGGAGATTCGCATTCATCGTTTGTGCAGCAACTTGCTTTCGGCACAGGGCTTAATTTGGGCCGGAGCCCACAGGAGCCCGGCTCCGGTACTTCTCTGTTTTTAGTAAATATTTTAATATTAGTCGGAATTCACCGGAGCTCATAACTACAGGGCTCCGGAGCCCAGTGCAATAGCGCTTCCGAAAAACCGAAGCCTAAATTAATCTTTCCTTTCCTTCCCATATCCAAACTTTTGCATTTTTTTTTTAAATCAAAACACGTATATGTGACGCAATGTGTCGATCAAGTATAGGAGATGGAGATAAAACGGACTCAATTTTTATATTAGTTTTTGGGCTTGGACTGACTCAAGCTCAATCTGTCTTATATTTAAAATTTTATTTATTCACGTATAGGAAGAAAAAAACTTTTCCTCGTTAAAAATTACGTATTACATTGTATTTCAAATCATTTTAATGCTATTTTGATCAAAATGAAGGGAAAACAGAAATCGGGTTTTTCTATTCTAGCGATATTTGCAAATTTATGTCTGGCATTGATTTTGGCGATGCGTTGATATGGCGCCACTCAATAGACTGAACTAAATGCTGAACTTAATGCTATAATTAGGCAAAGATTGCGATTCGGAAGGAGTGATAACTAAAAAGTGGAATATTTGACATCTAAGGAGTGACAGGAGGGGTAGGGGAAACAGTACAGTTGTTAGTACCGGTACCACATAATATTAGGGCTCCGGTACTTATTTTGTAGAAATTAAGCCCTGTTCCGGCATGAAATTTTTATGCTCTTCCTGCACTATTATTTGTATCCATGATGTTATGTCACCTATATCTGTTTCGGCTGGCACTGTAGCAACATTAGGAAGCCTCTGGAAATGTGGCCGGGTGACACGTATACGTCGAAACATTACTATTTAACGTCAGCGTTTCACGAAGTTATCGACAGTCTGATAATCCTGAACCGACAGGACCTGGTACAAATCTTCTGAAATCCACTTTATGAGATGAGCCACTTTCTCTCCTTCTGGCATAGAGAAGTTGATTTTACGACACAGGGCAAAAACGTATTGGATGTCAGATTTGGCCATTTCACTAGTTTTCTGCCCCCGTGAAAGTAACAGTATCTCAATTTGTCTCTTTACGTCTTCCGTTCGGCATAACGTGTTTGTTTTCTACGGAATTTTAAAATGCAATCCAGTTGGTAAAACTTTCCTCATTGTTGTCGAACTACTGCCAAGCTATTCCAGCAAGATAGAAAATAACATTCGCAAGACACATCGATTCATACCAGAGGTTATAGGTGGCAATTCGTTTGAAATCTTTCAGACACCTGCTGACATCTTCTTCGTCCTCTCCCGAAAAGATGCACGGATTCCGAGGTAGCTGGTATGTCAGGATGGGTACAGGAACAGCGTTATCTGGAACGGTACTAGCATTCTCAAGGACGCTGTCCTTACTCTCAGGTATGTTTCTTCTAACTCTCCTTGGATCGGGTAAGAGGCCAAATTCAGGAGATAGACCTTGTAGGCGTTGACATCTGCTTGGCTCTTCCGTAGTTTGTATCGTACCCGGCCTATATTTATTAATCTATATTTATTAAAACAACTTAATACACTGTTTCGTTTTCACAAAAGATATCGTTCAACTTTTAGGTGGTTCTCAAATCCTCTTAGGCCCAATCTCAAGCCTACTTAGGTGGTTCGCTCTGTTCAACAACGCGAAACATTCTGACACAATTTATGACTCAATTTTAAACGTAAAGGCATACAATTGGAAAGCTTGACTACTGGAGCGATTTAGAATTGAAATGAGTTTACCATTTTCTAATAAATAATATGTAAAATTATAAGCAATTGTTGTCACATGACAACCGTTTTTTCTCCTGTCTCGCAATCGTAAAATATGTTCAAAATGCCCACTTTAACGGCATTTTCTGAAAGAATATTTGCATTTATCATAAAAAAGGAATAACGTCTGTCTATTACATAGTTTCTGAATTTCAACAACTGCCATTTCATTTGTTTCCGAAAAAAAAAAAAAGAATATGTGTCAGAAAGTAGGCGCCCTTCGGATTTGAGAACATCCTTAACAAATATCTTCCATACTTACACTTTAAATCACATTTCAAATTACATCAAAAATTATTCGCAGCCAATCTATGATTATGAATTCTATTTTATCAAAAGATTATTCAGATTGGAATTTGTTTGACTGTTAAAGGCTATTTCTTTAAAAGAATTTTTTTTTTATGGTGTATTCAAAGTGACATACTTTGCTTTTGTATATTAGGGAAAACGTTTTTCCATTGAAACTGATAATAGATATTTCTATACGTTTGTTTATCGTTCAACTGAACATTTCTTCTTATTATTTATTTTTTACATTTCTATTTTTTAAAAAAGAAGGAATTTTTATAAAGTGTCTTTTATTTCATTTCAATGTGATTACAAAAATCATATATATAGATATTTCTCACTACTCAATAATACGTAATTTATACACAAGAGAATTTTATTTGCAATTACATTAAATATATAGATTTATAATCTTAAATATTGCTTATATTGCTGTAACACCTGGAGTTTAGTGAATGGAGTATAACGTCTCAAACACTTAGAGGGTTAAATCATATATTAAATGCATGAAAAATAAATTTTGAACCTTATTGAATACTTTCACCGAAACATAGATTTTGAAGAAATAAAATCATATTGAAAATTTGAATAATTCTTTTTTTTTCAATCAATATAACAAGCAGATTAAACTGGCCCAGTTATTTTCATCTGATTCTGTACTTTTATATACTGGCCGGAAATTTTGTAGGAAAAAGGTAATCGTTTTCTCCACACTCGCCCGCTATCAGATAGATGATGGCAACCGGACGTAACGACGCATAAATTAATATAAAACGGCGGTTTGATACAAATGGCCACAATTCTGTTTTCCCCAAAACTTTCCAGAATGTGGCCAGATTTTTGTGTTTGTTGGGTACTTTCGTTGAAATTTATATGAATAATTTATTCTTGATGTAATCTTGCCAAGGCTGTGGTTTTTCTATTATATTTAGTATCAGCTGCATGTTCCTTTTTACTGTATTTAAATTTCCTGCTAGTCATTCCATTGTAGTAATTCTTTGATCCGTCTGCTCTAATTAATGGTATTTCGTATATTCTTGAATAATTCCCAAAATTAATTGGATCAATTTTAGTGCAAATAATATTCTTCAATTTTGGAGGTGTATATAAGTTTGAGATGTAACACCTCCGAAATTGAAGAATATTATTGATCATATATCCCATTACGAAGGATTATTTTTTTCAAATTTTTAACACATCTTTTCATATCTTTAGAGGTTAAATTTTGGATATTGATGAAATACATTTGAAAACATTTTTAATGGAATTATTATATTATATACTTCAGACTCTCAACTAAAATTGCTGTTAAGATAAAAAAAAAAAAAAAAAAAAAAAAAAAAAAAAAAAAAAAAAAAAACGATAATATTTCAAAACCTTTTCCGATTTAGGAATGGAATTTTCAAAGACCCCTTCAATTTGGGACCCTATTACTTGTTACAAATTTATACTTATGGGCAAAAGTTTTTATCTACAATAGCTTCACCTGACAGTCAAAACAATACTCATTTATAGATATATATTATTTCCGAGTTTTTGCTTTTAAATGCTAAATATGGCGCCACTTGAAAAAAGCCTTTTACAAATATATATAGGGTAAATGCACCAGTAGTCGGCCACTTTGAGATAAAATACGTTATGACTTGCTTATTTTTGATTTCAAATGAAATATTGCAATCCCCCTATATGTAGCCATCATTTATACGTCATAAGACATCAGCAAAGAATTGTGGGTATTTTTATTGCGTTAGTAATCAGCCATTTTTTACTTGGTTGCGGTCAAATAACCGTTTTTGCTATTTTTTTTGTTAACCGATGACAAAATTTTAAAAAGACTAGTATTAATTTATTTTTTATTATTTTCTAAAATTAGAAGACTCTACTATTAAAAAGTTTAATAAACTAATGTTTTTCAGTATCAAAATTCAATGTGTTTGTATTAATTAATTTTAATGTGGCCGACTATTGGGTATTATATTTACTTACATGTTCAGTAATCGGCCACCACGGTTGACTACTGTCAAATATCACAAATGCGCCAAAGAAATTCCCTTGCATTTTGCCCTGACTCATACGATGTCATTATTATTTACTTCAGTGTTGCATTTTCAGACTTCATAGTGTTTACAAATAAAAAATGAGAACAAGTAAAAATTTAATTTAAAAAATCAAAAAACCCAATTGTGTAAAAAGCGAACTAATTAATTATTTCCCATCTATGTGAAACTATTTTTTATTACTTACCTATTTTTTTTTTTATTTACTTGTATGGATGGCTTTTAAGTTGTGTTTAATTGTTAGTTCCTATCTATAAACACTGTTTTGATGAGGTCTATAGATGTCTATGATGGTTAGAGTTGCAGTCAAGCTAGAGATCCTACCTACACGACTTCCAGGTTGTGTCATATGTAAACGGAGCTCCTGACTGTAAAATAGTCAATGAAACATGGTCTTCATTTTGAAAGACCTATGTATGTCACTCAATAGGGTGCGAAAAAAAAATTCGTCTCTACCGCTATTTTTTATTTTACGGGCACCATTTTGAATCGATAAAAACAATACCTAGCCTATAACCATCGGACAGTTATGACGAATCGACACAGACCTCATTCATTAAAATCCATCCAGCCGTTGGGATGTTTCGAGGGTATAAAGAAATCCACATACCCCGATATGCGTGAAACACATAACCCTTCTTGGCAGTCGGGTAAAAAGACTTATAAATATCATTCATGCACAAGTTAAATGAAATTGATTTGCACTAATACGTTCACGAATTTCGTTCGTTTGTGATCGCGGATTTCGCGAATTTAGTACGTTTTTGAGACTGCTGCATCCAGTGAAATTTTTTTTGTTTTTATGAGTGCTATGCGTTCATTCGTTCGTTAGTTTTTGCAGCGTTAACGAATTTCGTTCGTTTGAGATCGCGGCTTTCGCGAACTACTGCTTTTTTGAGACATCTGCACGACGAGGTTGTTGCACCGAGTGATGTTTTTTCGGTTTTCAAGAGCGCTATGCGCTCATACGCCCGTAACTGATTGCGGCGTTAACGAATTTCATTCGTTTCTGATTGCGGCTTTCTCGAATTTCGTGCGTTTTCGAGACTGTTTCACGACGACGTTTGCTGCAACCAGTGATGTTTTTTTCGGTTTTCATGAGCTCTATGCGCTCATACGTTCGTTAATGATTGCGGCGTTAACGAATTTCGTTCATTCGTGATCGTGGCTTTCGCGAATTACTGCGTTTTATACGTTTTATAGACTGCTGCTCGACGAGGTTGCTGCATCCAGTGATTTTTTTTTTTGTTGTTTTCATGAGCGCTACGCTCTCATACGTTGGTAACTTATCGCGGCGTTAACGAACTTCGTTCGTTTTTGATTGCGACTTTCCCGAATTTAGTACCTTTTTGACACTGCTACACGACGAGGTTGCTGCATCCAGTAATTTTTTTTCGTTTTTGATGAGCACTTTGCGCTTATACGTTCGTTACTGATTGCGGTGGTAACGAAATTCGCTCGTTCGTGATCGTGGCTTTCGCGAATTACTGCGTTTTAAATGCTGCTGCACGACGAGGTTGCTGCACCCAGCGATGTTTTTTTTCGGTTTTCATGAACGCTATGCGTACATACGTTCGTTATTGATCTCGACGTTAACGAATTTCGTTCGTTCGTGATCGTGCCTTTCGCGAATTACTGCGTTTGGCAGACAGCTGCACGACGAGGTTGCTGCACCCAGTGATGTTTTTTTTCTGTTTTCATGAGCGCTATTAGCTCATACGTTCGTTAATGATTACGGCGTTAACAAATTTCGTTCGTTCTTGATCGTGGCTTTCGCGAATTACTGCGTTTTAGAGACTGCTGCACGACGAGGTTGCTGCACCCAGTGATGTTTTTTTTTCGGTTTTCATGAACACTATGAATTCATAAGTTGTTACTGATTGCGGCGTTAACGAATTTCGTTCGTTCTTGATCGTGGCTTTCGCGAATTACTGCGTTTTAGAGACTGCTGCACGACGAGGTTGCTGCACCCAGTGATTATTTTTTTCGGTTTTCATAAGCGCTGTTAGCTCATATGTTCGTTACTGATTACGGCGTTAACGAATTTCGTTCGCTTGTGATTGCGGCTTTCGCGAATTACTGCGTGTTAGAGACTGCTTCACGACGAGGTTTCTGCACCCAGTGATGTTTCCGATAAATAAGAATTGGCGCCTCATTCTGCTCATTATTCAAAGATACTACGAGACAGACTGTAATATTTGTAATGTACTATTCGAGATATGCAACTTATTAAAATTACATTTCGAAACTCGATTACGAGATAGTAACGTGAAAATGAAGAATTGGCGCCAAGTTCTGCAAATATCTAACCACAAAATCCCAAGATAAACTGAAATATTTGCATTGTACTAGTCGAGACATGCAACATATTAAAATTTCATCCCGAAACTCTACGACATGATAGTAACGCTAAAATGACGATTTGGCGCTCCCTACTGCTGATATCACAATAAGATATGCATCGACAGATCAGTCATTCATGTTCTGTTAATAATCTTGTCCTACATCATAATTTCACTTTGAAACAGGATGACGTAATAATTTTTTCTCTGCCCGCAGCCTAGTCTACGATGGTTAAACAAAAAATTTGAAAGGCCCACTAGTAGATAATTTGGTACTTTTAACTTTACTTTCTATATGAAACAAGAATGAAAAATCTTGCATGAAGAATAGATTATTAAAGCATTTCCCATGACTTGCAGAATTTTTCAACGAAATTGAGCTGCTTAATACCGTAAAAAAGTAAACATTTTAAAAAATGCACAATACTTTTGAAAACCAGATTATGGTCCATAACCGAAAAAGTAGTTCAATTCTTTTGCGCAGTCCTGTATTTAATCTAAAGATTTGTGTATCATTCTATACATAGTATGATAAAACTTAGTATAGTAAGAAAATGCATAACGGGTTGAAAATTTACCTTCAGCAATTTCTACCCCTTTACGGAAACATACTTGAATTATTTTTTACAGCCCTGTATATTACCAATAGACTTTTATATGCCGCACATATTAGGCTAAAATTTAATTAAGACTAAAACGTGGTTAAAACTACTGAAATGATACTTCCACACATTATTATCCCTGGGAGGTCATGTATTCAGTTCTTTGCGTGGCCCAGTATATGGTTTTATTTATATGATACAAACATCTCTTAGCTAAATATAGTTCAGCTTGAAAGAGCAAAAAATCCTCTTTTAAGCCATTCACGCTGATACTTCATAAAGCTTACAAACTCTTTTGTGTAGTCTTGTATATGAACTATATCAGTTATACACACCGCATTGTAAGCAAAGGTTTAATTAAACTTAAAAACGCATGTCATAAACAAAATCACACTTACAGCAATTATCGCTAATTGAAAGATACAGTACTGTATTCGCTATGCATATCATGTTATACAACGAGTATTTTGTAGTGAGCCTCAGTTATGTTGTATATCAATTTAATTCTATTTGATGTAGTATAAGAGAACTAAAATACGCTGCAAACTGCTTATCCCCTGACACTATTAAGTAAAGGAATTCTTTTGCGGGGCCCTATAAATGAATAATAAGTTCTTTGGACTCTATATTGTCTAGAATGCGTAGTTAAATGCACTTCATAAATGCATATCAATTTCATTATATTTGAAATGGCCAACATCATTAAAATAAACTTGAAGCAATTTTTCTCATTCAACGAAATGCATCGGGATATTTTTGACTGTCCCTGTAGATGAACTATAAATTCCACACACTTTATTTTCAATAGCGATCGTGCATTGTTAACGTCAAAAACATACAAAATTTTCAAGGAGATTCGAGTATATTTGCGAATGTTAGAACTCGGACAGACTGAAGACAATCCAAAGTCACAAACACTTTTAAACTATGTTAGAAAGTGTTATATACAATTATAATATTTTAAATTGTTACACTAACATTATAAAAAAAGAATAAATTAACACTTTTTATCATTAAAATGTTGTTCTGTTTATAAAAGTAATACTTCAAGTTATTTAAATAACAAAGCATTTTAAGTGGCCGACTACTGGTCCAGTGATGGCCGAACACTAGAATTGAGTGGTCGACTACTAGACCTTTGCTACTTTTAAGTTTAACTTTTTATAAATAAAAACTATAATCAGTTTTTTTAAAAACAATTGCTGAAACAGTAAAAGAAAAATGTACATTAACATGTGTCACTGTTAAAAATGTTTTATTGCTTTTTAAAATTACGCTTTGAGCTATATACTAAAAGAAAGCGCTTAAGTGGCCGACTATTGGTGCTTTTACCCTATATATTCTGAGGAAAAAGCCATATTTGCCTTTAAATTATTCCTCTCATCTTCTATAATTGTAACCATATTCAAGGTTAAAGTCTAACATGGACTATGCTGGCAGCATTATAGTTTCAATATTATGTGAGTGAAAACAACAGTTACAATACTTTGAGTGAAACCAGTCATGCTAATATTCACATATTAGCTAAAGACCCGATTGCGGAAGAATACCAACTGTGTTTTAAAATAAAAGTGGGCTACGATATTAATAATTCCATATATACATTCCACGTAATAATATAAAATAACAAAAAATAACAATAAGAATAAAAACATTCTGAAATACTGACATTACATAATCATGTAAAAAATTAAATTACGCAATAATGTAAAAATTTACATTACGTAATAATGTAAAACTAACGAAAAAATAGTAACCAGAAAGAACATTCCAAGATAGCAATCTTGAATTAAAAATATTAAAGTTTTTATAAAACTTCAAACATATACTTTTTGTAGAGTATTTGATGAGCGAATGTGGAAATAAAAAAAGAAATTTATACTTTTATTTTTAGTAAGACACAAATTATAATTTAGAATATATAGTAATGCTTTTTTTATTTTACAAATAATATTTTATAAATTGTGTGTAAAATATATATATATATATATATATATATATATATATATATACAGCTGCAATCTTTATTTCAGAACCCATATTTTATCAAGTATCATTTTTTTCATAGATCCAGTTCTCTAAAACCAGAAATATTATTGCGTAAAATTTATTAAATTATTTTTTTTTCTATTAACTGTATGAACATGTATAACGATAACAAAGACTGACATTGTATGTGTACATATTGCAGACCTAATGCTTTTATAAAGGTAAATTAAAGGTGTAAAAGGTAAATTACAGATGTTACTCATTATCTATAAAATTTAGTAATACAACATTATGAACTAAGTTTTAATGTGTAAAGATAATCATTACTTTTATAATATTAGGTACAAATTACTAAAATATTCAGTTTATTCACTCAGCCTGTAAAATCTACCAATTAATGTTTCAAATAGAGAACATATATTTTAGTTGAGATATTATATCATATTAGGGGGCTCTGCCACCTGCAAGCTACGCTCACCAACACTTGTTCAGACACCGCAGAATCTAGAAACACGCTAATCTGATGGGTTTTTAAAAATATTAGAGAAGATTTAATTATACTGAAAAAAGCTGTGCAGATCTCCCTGTAAACGGGTTTCCATTCAATTCCCTTTGATTGCAAAAATTTAAGGGCGAATCAGTTGCTGTTAAGACATTCAATAGTTGTTTTCCTTTTTGATTAAAGAGGATCAGTTAAACATTTGAAAAGAAGCTAAAATAAAATAAATTAAGTATACAAAGTCTTTGTCTCCAGGTATTTTAAAATAATCTTTATAACAATAGCCTAAGTCATGTGACTATCATCAACAGTTCCAGGCGGACCACTTCACTTTTTTTATACACTAGATTCCATTTTGGTACTTTAATGTTAACCAGGCACAGGTGATGAGTCGCCAAATATTATTCTATCGCCATCATTTCATCTATATTATAATAGTGCAACCCAGCTAGAAAATGTTTGCACTTTTTTTGCAAAATAGTATAGATTGTACACAATTTGTGCATAAACAGTGACTATTTTTGAACACTTCGAAAAGTATGCACCTTTTGTGCAAACTGTCTGTATTTTTTATACATACAAAAAAGTGTATATCCTATGTTGTCAAAAACTGTGCACATTTTTTGCATAAAATAAATTAATATTCTTTTTTCGCGAAATGTGTGCATTTTTTATGCAAAAAAAAAAAAAAAACTGTAGATTCCAATTTTCTAAAAATTATATATTTTTTATGGATGTAAAAATTAGTACTTTTATTTTAAATAGTATATTTACCCCCCCCCCCCCCCCTCCCCGAAAAAAAACGAAAATTCTCAATTCCATTTTAATTTTAAGGTAAACGAAATAAATACATTTTACTATGTTTTTCAAAATAAGAAAAAAACAAATTTTAATTATTTAAATTTCAAAATCCAGGAAGAGGCAATGGGGCTCCTCCCCCCCCCCTCTTTCTTTAACGGAAATTTCCTGAGTTCCCCCTTTATTTTAAGTCGCTTGAAAAAAATAAATTTTACTATGTTTTTCAAAATAATAAGCAAAAAAGTATTTTAATTAATTAAATTTTAAAATCTGCGGTACGGATAATGGTTCACCTAAACCCTCTAACTTTACAGAAAAATATTTAATTCCTCTTTTATGTTAAGTTACTCGAAAAGAGAAAATTTTACTGTGTTTTTCAAAATCATCGAAAATAAAATTTAGAAATAATTTAGATTAAATCAAATTCGAGGGACGGGCAATGGCTCTCATATGACCCCTTCTACCCAAGTAAAAGTTCTTAGTTCCTTTTTAATGTACTCGAAATAAATAATTTTGCTGTGCATTTCAAAATTGGTGAAAAAGACATTTTAATTAAATAAGTTTCAAAATCCAGGGAGGGGCAAAATGGACCTCTCCACCCCCCCCCGCCCCCCCCACCACCTCCTTAACAGAAAATCCACAGTTCCACTTTTATTTTAAGTTACTTGAAAGAATATATTTTACTTTTTCTTTTCAAAATCGGAGAAAAATAAAATTTAGTTAGTTAAATTTTTAAATCAAGGGAGGGGAAATGGCCCTCCTAAGCCCCCTTCCCCCAAAGGAAAATTCTTAGTTTATCTTTATTTTAAGTTACACGTAAATAATAAATTTGACTCTGTATTTCAAAATAGGAAAAAAATAAATTTTAATTAATCAAATTTTAAAATGCAGGGAGGGCAATGGCCCTCCCATGCCCTATCTGAAAATTCCTTACTTCCTCTTTTATTTTAAATTCTTCCAAAAGAATACATTTTATGAAGTTTTCAAAATTATCAAAAAAAAAATTAGCTAGTTAAATTTTAAAATCGAGGGAAGGGCAGTGGACCCCCCCCCCACACACACACACACTCACGCAAACTCTCTTCTTTTTGATGATTACTAAATGCATCTCTTATCATCGATCAAGCATAAATTCCAGTTATTATGAAAATTACTTCTGCTTTCAAAAATCAAATGAAAAACGTTTATTTCTTATTAATTTCTTTCAAATTTCTATTTAAACATTTGGGAAGAGATCCAGATACATTTTTCTCTATTAGCCAAACGAGATTGACCAATCAGAAGCCTGCATATTTGCAAACAATGAAAAGGTCGCAAAAATACAGGCTTCTGATTAGTGGATCTCGTTTCGCTAACAGCGAAAATCTATCTCGATCACGGCCTTGATTTTTATTTTCGCATGTGTAGCTGCAATTCAACTCAACACTCCTTTCCTTGTGTTTACATGCATCGAGCTGTGTGGCCGGCGTGGCGGGCGTTATTAGTAGCGATAGCGAAATTTGTAAGAAATAAGAGTAAAAATTTTACTAGAATATATAAAAAATATCTGTTGCTCAGAATATGAGCTCAACTGCATCGAAACTTCGGACTTCAAAAAGGATAAAGCCTAATACTAGGAAGAAGGGATTGATATCTTCTAAAAATGAAAGTGAAGAGAATACAATGGATTCAAATGCCCTCACTGAGAAAAATGGAGAAATGAACGACAGCAACATGGAGGATGACACCGTAGCAAACGGCGTATCTTCAGTTCAGGAAAACAACGTTTATTATTTGGATATCTCACCAAAGGAAATATTACAAGCAGGGCCCGCTTAACACTTTGAAGCAGGGGAAGCCCGACGTCACACAGGGCCCCCTATTACTCTACAAATTGCTTTTTTATTTACTAAATCCCTTTTTCGTATGCTTAAATAATTTGAAATTTTACTATCAAAGTTTAGAGTAAACACTTAATATTAAACTAAAACTAACTACCTATATATATATATACTATGAAAAAGTATTTTATTATATTTTTAATTAATAATAACCAATTTATTTTGTAAATGACAAATATGGAACTACAGTTGAGGATATTTGAACTTCAAAATATCTTTTGTGATTTACAAATTGCCACATAGTAAGAACAAAAATTTCAAAAGAAAAAAAATGCATTTTTTACCCTGATTGAGTTTCTTTTTTCTAATAATTAGTTTTGAAAAGTAAAATTGGGGGCCCTTTCGTATCTCAGTGGGTAAGCACCGGCTTCATGGGCCTATTCCGTAAACAGGGCCTGAATACAAGTGCTGCAGAGTGATATGTACGAGGAAATTAAAATCGGTACTTTTCGGTTAGCCGGGTGCTAGTATTATGTATACATGTATATATACATATGTATAGATATACATATATGTGTATATATGCAATATATGTATATACATACATGTGCATATATATAATATATGTATACATATATTTATGTGTACATAACACTGGCGCCTGGCTAATTGAAAAGTACACTATAATCTTTTTGGAAGCAAATGGGGCTCTCCCAAGCATACACCCGCGTCGTCTAAAGAACGGAATTCAAGAAATTATTCAGTCATGACCAAATTAATGAGTTGAAACTAACCTGGCGAGGGAAATTCATAGCAACGACAAGCTCTCTAGAAACAGCGCAACAAATCTTAGACATCCAAGAATTGGAAGAAATACCGGTATCACCTGTTCTCCAACAAGAAAGCATTACCACGTGGTTCCTGCTGCATGGCATCCCCACAGATGTATCGTGTGAAGAAATAACGGCAGACCTGCAAGATTTTGTAATATATAGCTTGGAAACTCATCAATTTATTACGAAGATAGAAGGTCAGATAGTTCCTGCCAAAACTGTGTTGGTAACTAAAATAGGTACCTACTTGCCTAAAGAAATTAACCCTTTGTATCACCGTGTTGCAGATCTGCAACATACCCAAAAAGTCAATGATATTTTGACAGTAAACATCAAAACACGATTTTGTTGAATGTTGTTATTCTACTACACTGCTAGTAGTATAATTATGTCATTAAATCCGCAACAGATAGCGAATATTTATTTTTTTTTTCACGCCAAAGTTTCATTTATCGCTTGATCAGCTAAATGTGATTTTTGCTGAATTAAGCTTTGAAATAGTGGAGTTAAAAAAGTCTGCAGACAAGTATATTGTTTACAAAGGTAAGTTTAAATTCTTTATTTAAAGACCATTTTCGAGCTAAGAAATTTATAATATGTATAAAATAAGCGTAAACTTTTGTTTGTTGCAGATCTGCAACAACGTGCCATGTCTTCTCTTGTAATGGTTGTTGATAATGTGCGGAAAAATCTCAAATTTCTTTGATTCATGGAAAAATAGTGAACTTTGTCAATCAGGAACAGGAAAAAAAGGGGAATTTTGTTGAACGGATGTGGGAAAAAAGTGAATTTTGTTGAACGGGTGTAGAAAATCGTGAATTTTGTCGATTAGTAGTGGTAAAATCTCAGATTTCGTTGATTCATGGAAAAATAGCAAACTTCGTTGATCAGCTGCAGAAAAAAAGGAAATTTTGTTGATCAGGTGTCGAAAAATAGCGAATTCTGTCAATTGGGTGTGAAAAAATAGCGAATTTCGCTGGTCGGGTATGAAAGATTTTGAAACTTGTCAATCCGGCGTAGAAAAATTGCGAATTTGTTTGATCGGGCATAGAAAAAATGTGAATTTTGTCGATAATGTGCGGAAAAATCTCAAATTTCGTTGATTCACGGAAAAATAGCGAACTTCGTCGATCAGGCGCGGCAGAAAAGGGGAATATTGTTGAACGGTTGTGGAAAAAAAGGGAATTTTGTTGAAAGGGTGTAGAAAATCGTGAATTTTGTCGATTAGGAATGGAGAAAATGTCAAAATTTCATTGAATCACGAAAAAATAGCAAACTTCGTCGAACAGGTGCGGGGAAAATGGAGAGTTTTGTTGATCAGGTGTGAAAAAAAGGGAATTTTGTTGATTGGGTGTCGAAAAATAGTGAATTTTGTCAATAAGGTGTGAAAAAATAGCGAATTTCACTGGTCGGGTATGAAAAGATAGCGAAATTTGTCAATCTGGCGTAGAAAAATCGCGAATTTGTTTGATCGGTCTTAGAAAAAGTGCGAGTTTTGTCGATAATGTGCGGAAAAATCTCAAATTTCGTTGTTTCATGAAAAAATAGCAAACTTCTTCAATCAGGTGCAGGAAAAAAGGGGAATTTTGTTGATCATGTGTGTAAAAAAGGGAATTTTGTGGATTGGGTGTCGAAAAATAGTGAATTTTGTCAATTGGGTGTGAAAAAATAGCGAATTTCGCTGGTCGGGTATGAAAAGATTGCGAAACTTGTCAATCCGGCGTAGAAAAATTGCGAATTTGTTTGATCGGGCATAGAAAAAGTGTGAATTTTGTCGATAATGTGCGGAAAAATCTCAAATTTCATTGATACACGGAAAAATAGCGAACTTCGTCGATCAGGCGCGGCAGAAAAGGGGAATATTGTTGAACGGGTGTGGAAAAAAAGGGAATTTTGTTGAAAGGGTGTAGAAAATCGTGAATTTTGTCGATTAGGAATGGAAAAAATGTCAAAATTTCATTGAATCATGAAAAAATAGCAAACTTTGTCGATCAGGTGCGGGGAAAATGGAGAGTTTTGTTGATTGGGTATCGAAAAATAGTGAATTTTGTCAATAAGGTGTGAAAAAATAGCGAATTTCACTGGTCGGGTATGAAAAGATAGCGAAATTTGTCAATCTGGCGTAGAAAAATCGCGAATTTGTTTGATCGGGCATAGAAAAAGTGCGAGTTTTGTCGATAATGTGCGGAAAAATCTCAAATTTCGTTGTTTCACTGAAAAATAGTGAACTACGTTGATCAGACGCTGGAAAAAGGGGAATTTTGTTGAATGGATATGGAAAAAAAGGAAATTTTGTTGAACAGGTGTAGAAAATTATGAATTTTGTCGATTAGGAGTGGAAAAATCTCAAATTTCGTTGATTCACGGAAAAATAGCGAACTTCGTCGATCAGGCACGGAAAAAAGGGAATTTTGTGTTTTATCAGGTGTAGAAAAAAAGTAAATTTTGTCAGTCGGGTCTGAAAAAATGGCGAATTTTGTCAATTGGGTGCGGAAAAACTGGAATTTTATCGATTGGCTTTGAAAAAATTGTGAATTTGGTCGATCAGGTGTCTAAATATCGCAAAGTTTTTTTATAGGGCATGGAAATTTACAAAAATATTCTTCAAAAGGTATACAGTAAATTAAACTTTGAATTGAAGTTAATTAAAAAAAAATATATATGTTCATGACATTGGGTGTCGAAAAATAGCGAATTCTGTCAATTGGGTGTGAAAAAATAGCGAATTTCGCTGGTCGGGTATGAAGAGATTGCTAAACTTGCCAATCTGGCATAGAAAAATCGCGAATTTGTTTGATCGGGCATAGAAAAAGTGTGAATTTTGTCGATAATGTACGGAAAAATCTCAAATTTCGTTGATTCATGAAAAAATAGCAAACTTCTTCAATCAGGTGCGGGAAAAAAGGGGAATTTTGTTGATCATGTGTGTAAAAAAGGGAATTTTGTGGATTGGGTGTCGAAAAATAGTGAATTTTGTCAATTGGGTGTGAAAAAATAGCGAATTTCGCTGGTCGGGTATGAAAAGATTGCGAAACTTGTCAATCCGGCGTAGAAAAATTTCGAATTTGTTTGATCGGGCATAGAAAAAGTGTGAATTTTGTCGATAATGTGCGGAAAAATCTCAAATTTCGTTGATACACGGAAAAATAGCGAACTTCGTCGATCAGGCGCGGCAGAAAAGGGGAATATTGTTGAACGGGTGTGGAAAAAAAGCTAATTTTGTTGAAAGGGTGTAGAAAATCGTGAATTTTGTCGATTAGG
Organism: Maratus speciosus; assembly: GCA_963932465.1. Lineage (NCBI taxonomy): Eukaryota > Metazoa > Arthropoda > Arachnida > Araneae > Salticidae > Maratus > Maratus speciosus. Next base: position 417,834,424 of record OZ010795.1, read on the forward strand.
AATGGAAAAAATGTCAAAATTTCATTGAATCATGAAAAAATAGCAAACTTTGTCGATCAGGTGCGGGAAAAATGGAGAGTTTTGTTGATTGGGTATCGAAAAATAGTGAATTTTGTCAATAAGGTGTGAAAAAATAGCGAATTTCACTGGTCGGGTATGAAAAGATAGCGAAATTTGTCAATCTGGCGTAGAAAAATCGCGAATTTGTTTGATCGGGCATAGAAAAAGTGCGAGTTTTGTCGATAATGTGCGGAAAAATCTCAAATTTCATTGTTTCTCTGAAAAATAGTGAACTACGTTGATCAGGCGCTGGAAAAAGGGGCATTTTCTTGAATGGATATGGAAAAAAGGGAAATTTTGTTGAACAGGTGTAGAAAATTATGAATTTTGTCGATTAGGAGTGGAAAAATCTCAAATCTCGTTGATTCACGGGAAAATTGCGAACTTCGTCGATCAGGCGCGGCAGAAAAGGGGAATTTTGTTGAACGGGTGTGGAAAAAAAGGGAATTTTGTTGAACAGGTGTGGAAAAAAAGGAAATTTTGTTGAAAGGGTGTAGAAAATCATGAATTTTGTCGATTAGGAATGGAAAAAATCTCAAAATTTCATTGAATCACGAAAAAATAGCAAACTTCGTCGAACAGGTGCGGGGAAAATGGAGAGTTTTGTTGATCAGGTGTGAAAAAAAGGGAATTTTGTTGATTGGGTATCGAAAAATAGTGAATTTTGTCAATAAGGTGTGAAAAAATAGCGAATTTCACTGGTCGGGTATGAAAAGATAGCGAAATTTGTCAATCTGGCGTAGAAAAATCGCGAATTTGTTTGATCGGGCATGGAAAAAGTGTGAATTTTGTCGATAATGTACAGAAAAATCTCAAATTTCGTTGATTAACGAAAAAATAGCAAACTTCTTCAATAATGCGCGGGAAAAAAGGGGAATTTTGTTGATCATGTGTGTAAAAAAGGGAATTTTGTGGATTGGGTGTTGAAAAATAGTGAATTTTGTCAATTGGGTGTGAAAAAATAGCGAATTTCGCTGGTCGGGTATGAAAAGATTGCGAAACTTGTCAATCCGGCGTAGAAAAATTGCGAATTTGTTTGATCGGGCATAGAAAAAGTGTGAATTTTGTCGATAATGTGCGGAAAAATCTCAAATTTCGTTGATACACGGAAAAATAGCGAACTTCGTCGATCAGGCGCGGCAGAAAAGGGGAATATTGTTGAACGGCTGTGGAAAAAAAGGGAATTTTGTTGAAAGGGTGTAGAAAATCGTGAATTTTGTCGATTAGGAATGGAAAAAATGTCAAAATTTCATTGAATCATGAAAAAATAGCAAACTTTGTCGATCAGGTGCGGGAAAAATGGAGAGTTTGTTGATTGGGTATCGAAAAATAGTGAATTTTGTCAATAAGGTGTGAAAAAATAGCGAATTTCACTGGTCGGGTATGAAAAGATAGCGAAATTTGTCAATCTGGCGTAGAAAAATCGCGAATTTGTTTGATCGGGCATAGAAAAAGTGCGAGTTTTGTCGATAATGTGCGGAAAAATCTCAAATTTCATTGTTTCTCTGAAAAATAGTGAACTACGTTGATCAGGCGCTGGAAAAAGGGGAATTTTCTTGAATGGATATGCAAAAAAAAGGAAATTTTGTTGAACAGGTGTAGAAAATTATGAATTTTGTCGATTAGGAGTGGAAAAATCTCAAATCTCGTTGATTCACGGGAAAATAGCGAACTTCGTCGATCAGGCGCGGCAGAAAAGGGGAATTTTGTTGAACGGGTGTGGAAAAAAGGGAATTTTGTTGAAAGGGTGTAGAAAATCATGAATTTTGTCGATTAGGAATGGAAAAAATCTCAAAATTTCATTGAATCACGAAAAAATAGCAAACTTCGTCGAACAGGTGCGGGGAAAATGGAGAGTTTTGTTGATCAGGTGTGAAAAAAAGGGAATTTTGTTGATTGGGTATTGAAAAATAGTGAATTTTGTCAATAAGGTGTGAAAAAATAGCGAATTTCACTGGTCGGGTATGAAAAGATAGCGAAATTTTTCAATCTGGCGTAGAAAAATCGCGAATTTGTTTGATCGGGCATGGAAAAAGTGTGAATTTTGTCGATAATGTACAGAAAAATCTCAAATTTCGTTGATTCACGAAAAAATAGCAAACTTCTTCAATAATGCGCGGGAAAAAGGGGAATTTTGTTGATCATGTCTGTAAAAAAGGGAATCTTGTGGATTGGGTGTTGAAAAATAGTGAATTTTGTCAATTGGGTGTGAAAAAATAGCGAATTTCGCTGGTCGGGTATGTAACGATTGCGAAACTTGTCAATCCGGCGTAGAAAAATTGCGAATTTGTTTGATCGGGCATAGAAAAAGCGTGAATTTTGTCGATAATGTGCGGAAAAATCTCAAATTTCGTTGATACACGGAAAAATAGCGAACTTCGTCGATCAGGCGCAGCAGAAAAGGGGAATATTGTTGAACGGGTGTGGAAAAAAAGGGAATTTTGTTGAAAGGGTGTAGAAAATCGTGAATTTTGTCGATTAGGAATGGAAAAAATGTCAAAATTTCATTGAATCATGAAAAAATAGCAAACTTTGTCGATCAGGTGCGGGGAAAATGGAGAGTTTTGTTGATTGGGTATCGAAAAATAGTGAATTTTGTCAATAAGGTGTGAAAAAATAGCTAATTTCACTGGTCGGGTATGAAAAGATAGCGAAATTTGTCAATCTGGCGTAGAAAAATCGCGAATTTGTTTGATCGGGCATAGAAAAAGTGCGAGTTTTGTCGATAATGTGCGGAAAAATCTCAAATTTCATTGTTTCTCTGAAAAATAGTGAACTACGTTGATCAGGCGCTGGAAAAAGGGGCATTTTCTTGAATGGATATGGAAAAAAGGGAAATTTTGTTGAACAGGTGTAGAAAATTATGAATTTTGTCGATTAGGAGTGGAAAAATCTCAAATCTCGTTGATTCACGGGAAAATTGCGAACTTCGTCGATCAGGCGCGGCAGAAAAGGGGAATTTTGTTGAACGGGTGTGGAAAAAAAGGGAATTTTGTTGAACAGGTGTGGAAAAAAAGGAAATTTTGTTGAAAGGGTGTAGAAAATCATGAATTTTGTCGATTAGGAATGGAAAAAATCTCAAAATTTCATTGAATCACGAAAAAATAGCAAACTTCGTCGAACAGGTGCGGGGAAAATGGAGAGTTTTGTTGATCAGGTGTGAAAAAAAGGGAATTTTGTTGATTGGGTATCGAAAAATAGTGAATTTTGTCAATAAGGTGTGAAAAAATAGCGAATTTCACTGGTCGGGTATGAAAAGATAGCGAAATTTGTCAATCTGGCGTAGAAAAATCGCGAATTTGTTTGATCGGGCATGGAAAAAGTGTGAATTTTGTCGATAATGTACAGAAAAATCTCAAATTTCGTTGATTCACGAAAAAATAGCAAACTTCTTCAATAATGCGCGGGAAAAAGGGGAATTTTGTTGATCATGTCTGTAAAAAAGGGAATCTTGTGGATTGGGTGTTGAAAAATAGTGAATTTTGTCAATTGGGTGTGAAAAAATAGCGAATTTCGCTGGTCGGGTATGTAACGATTGCGAAACTTGTCAATCCGGCGTAGAAAAATTGCGAATTTGTTTGATCGGGCATAGAAAAAGTGGGAATTTTGTCGATAATGTGCGGAAAAATCTCAAATTTCGTTGATTCACGGAAAAATAGCGAACTTCGTCGATCAGGCACGGAAAAAAGGGAATTTTGTGTTATATCGGGTGCAGAAAAATAGTAAATTCTGTCAGTCGGTTGTGAAAAAATAGCGAATTTTGTCAATTGGGTGCGGAAAAATCGGAATTTTATCGATTGGCTTTGGAAAAATTGTGAATTTTGTCGATCAGGTGTCTAAATATCCCAAAGTTTTTTTTATAGGGCATGCAAATTTACAAAAATTATCTTCAAAAGGTATACAGTAAATTAAACTTTGAATTGAAGTTAATTAAAAAAAAATATTATATGTTCATGACAGGGTTGCCCTCTTTTAGCCAGGCCAAAAAAAGCCGGCTGGCTTTTTTTGGTTTTTACCACTTAAAAAAACCTGCTTTTATTGAAAAAAGCCGGTTTTGATTTTTAAAATTTTGTTTACAGCTAATTTGTTTTAAATTTGGATCAATTAATTTATAATACACTTATAAATATTTTCTACTAAGAAAATTATAAATTTCTATTAAATTTTGTCAAATAACTAAGTCTTTAACTGCTAGAAGGCAACTGTGAAGGCATTATGTCTGAAAAAAAAATACATATATATATATATATAAATATTGAAAAGAATATTAAGTTAGACTCAAAACTAGTGTTTTGAAATTTTATATTACATTATATAGCTCCACATATACTACACATTTTAAAGATCATATTTAATTAAACAATGACAAAATGTAGCACATCAAAATGGAAACATTCTTATGTGTCCATATGGAGAGTTAACTTATAAATGTTAAAAGAAAAATTAGAAAGGATATAATATTTGAGGAGAGTTAGGTACATAAGTCTATAAAAAATAGAGCATTTAAACAAGAAAATAAATAAATAAATAAAATTTCTCTAAATAAGATTTCGACAAGCTTGTTGTTAAGCATATTCATGCATATGCTATTCATAATGTTTTTTTAATAGTGAGAAATGATGTTTTTATTATATGACTATGTATAATTTTAAATGTTTATTAGAAATAAAATAAGACTTGTATATTAATAGCTCTTAAAATTAATTAAGTAATAAAACATGTAACTAAGTAACTATTGCCCTCTTAATTAAAAACACTTTAAAATATGTAGTTTATAATTACAATGCTTCATTGTAAACCCGATTATGGCCAAAAAAGGCCTATTTTGGTCAACAAAAGCCGTTTAAAACCAATAAAAGCTGCTGGCGTGGCTTTTTTTAATTTTAGCCGGCTTTTTTGCAACCCTGATTCATGATGAATGTTTATGTGTATTTATAAACACATGCACACATAGGAGTATTACACCTAAGCTCACATCATGTGCACATAAGTGCTTTTTTCTTGCACACAATTACTTGGTACTCACAGGAGTACTTGGTGCACTACTCGTAAAAATATTAGGTAGTTTTAGTTTAGCCGGGCGCCAGTGTTATATATACATACATATATATGTATACACACACACATATGTATATACATATATTGTCTATATCACCTATATACATATATATGTAGTATATATATTTATATAAACATGTATATAGTCTTATATATGTATCTATAATATTGGCGCCCGGCTAACCGAAATAAAGTACCAAATATTACAAGCATTTAACCTTCCTTCAGCTGTAATTAGAAATTAAAAAATTGTGAAGAATTCATCATAATGTTTTAAAATTTAAAATATAGCATCATCGTATGTTATAAGGTTCAATTTTAGGTTATATTTATAGAAACATCTTTTTTTTTTAATTTCATACTATTATAAGAATATTGCTCAGCTCTCTGTTGTGCCACTGTTCCATTACAGGTACACCAATAAATTTATGCTTGTTTTTTGGTCTTAATATTGATTTTGCAGTATTGATATTGCAGTGTGAATTATGTATGTGATAGCAATATGTTTAACCCTTAACCGGAAATGTGAAAATCCCGTGCACAAACAGATCACTTAATAATTTATCAAATAGTGAACTTAAACATTTAATCTTTAATAGTAATGCATTAATAGGAGCAATTTTTTAATATAACAGCATAAAAATAAGTTTTGAATGCCGGAGTGCAAAAATATTAAGGGCAGATATATCGACGAAACCATCTCACAGATGGTACGTTTCTGGTTAAGGGAACTGAACTGGGCTTAGATGCCTTATGTTCCCTCAGCCGTTGTTTTGAATTGTTTGGTGATTTTTTGTTGGTGTGTTGGCGGTGTTTAAAATATGGCAACCTCGATATGTGGAACCCCGTGTGACATATGTGTTCTGGCAACCACTGAGAAGTGGTGGATTTTGTGGATGGATTTTGATATTGTGTTGTATCGCTCTGTCTTTTTATTTTTATGTTAAATTTATTGGATGTATTTGACTGACTATATGGTTTCTGTAATCTGTTTAAGAGCTTTTGCTGAAGTAATTAAGAAATATGAGGAAATTTTGAGAAGAAAAGTAGGTTTGTTTATTGTGTCGCAATGCATATTCATAAGCCTATTTTGGAAAATGATGGTGGTGTTATGAGAAAGATTTCGTACTGGAGCTTTCAAGAAAGCAGATATCTGTTAAGGTATGTTGATAATTTTATGTATATTTTGCTGCTTTAAGAGTTTTTTACATTTTGAGATTGCTAGAAAGCGAGAACTTCGGAATCTTAAGAATGCTACACCGGGAGAACTGCTGAATGCAGTGATGTTTTTTTTTTCGGTTAATGTGCGCGAAGCGCTCATACAAGATTACTGATTGCCACTTTAGTGAGTTTCATTTTTTATGTATATTCTGCTGCCTTAAGAGTTTTTATATTTTGAGATTGCTAGAAAGCGAGAACTGCTGAATTTTGAGAATGCTACACCGGAAGAACTGCTGAATGCAGTGATGGTTTTTTTTTCAGTTAATGTGCACGAAGTGCTCATACAAGATTACTGATTGCCACTTTAGCGAATTTTGTTTATTATTTACATTTTAGTTTCGTTAAGCGAAACATGCATATAAACCGGTGCTTGGCGACATTTACTACTTGGCGGAAAAGGGGTTTTCACGCCAAGAAAATTCCAAGATGGCAGCCGTGGGAACTTATGACATCTGTTCCGGGAACTGCAATAATTAAGCCTTTTTGTGGTAAAATTTAGATAGGCAAAAAAAGTGTAAAAAGAAAAGTGCACAAAATCTGAGCGTATTTTGCACCACTGATTGTGTATAAAAGGTGCACAACTCAGGTATGCAAAAAATGTGTAAACAAAAAAGTGCACAAAATCCGAGCGTATTTGGCACCACTGATTGTATATAAAAAGTGCACAATTTAGGTATGCAAAAAAAGTGTAAACAAAAAAGTGCACACAATCCGAGCGTATTTGGCACCTCTGATTGTGTATAAAAAGTGAACAATTTAGGTATACACTTTTTGTGCACAATTCAGTGTGCACTCATTATGCATAAGCAGAGGTGCCAAATACGCTCGCTTTTTGTGCACTTTTTTTTACACTTTTTTTGCAAACTTTTTCTAGCTGGGAAGTCATCAACTGCCATAAACAAATACGGTCTGATCCCTTCGCCGTTCATATGAAAGTTTGGCACAGATGTCATATACGTCCCATATTGGCACGATTTTTAAACGACGCCAATTTGGGGAACGCATCAACAGCAACAGTTACATATGCATTTTTGGTATTACTTAGTTATACCGTCGACCAAAAATATGTCGCCAAACTATAAGATTAAATGCCAATAATGGTTGATCGTAAATGTCACATTCACTTGACTTTAAGCAAGTTACGCGTGTTTACGTCATCAAGTGATTTTTATTTCGACTGTTTATTTGTATATTTATTAATGTTATACTAATTTATTTGTTCTTTCGTTATTTAAAATAACAATTATGTCAATTTGTTTGGCGATTTATATAATTAAGTTTTTTTAGTTTTCAAGTTTTAATATAAGTTTTTTGGCGATTTATATAATTTGGCGAAATTGGTCGACAGAATAACTAAGTAGTACCGTATTTTTTAATTATTTTCTATTGTCTTCTAAAGGAAATATATATAAAAAAAAATTAATAATTATAGAAAAAATAATTTATATGATTTATAAAAATAAATAAAAGTAAATAAACATGTATTATCAAATAAAAAACAATAGCTGGGTTACCATGTCAATCTTTTCTGAAATCTGAAAAAAAAAATATATATATCTGTTTGATTAAAATTTGAGTTACCATCATTAGAAAAATGTATATAAAAATAGAAAAAAATTAATATTTCGAAAACTAATTCGAATTAAAAAATTCTAATACCAGTTTTGAGATCTGCGCATCAATGCTGATTTTTAATGTAAATTTCATCGCAAAGTATTCCATATTTTAGGAGAAATCGCTTGAAACATAATCAGTTGTTTAATCAGTTGATTCATATGTATGTTTCATAAATTCTTTTCATATATCGGTTTCATAAATTCGTTTCATTAGGATTTTATATATATAGGGTAGACATAATTTACCATATAAGGAAAGAAGGCGATATATAATTTTAAAACTGGTGCGAATTGTTATATTCTTGTTTCTACTTTCTTTAAGAGACTATTAAATTTGTTTTATTAAAAGGTATAGCTGTATATTATGTCAACATATAAAATATTTTCATAAAGTTTTAAAGTAAAACTGTATTCCAGCTGGCGATCAGAGGCTGCAGGAAATCCTCCTAATTTTGACTTTCACACAACATTGAATTATTATTTTTTTTTTTTTTTAACCATTTGGAAAAATGGTGATTGTTCTCTGTCAGGGTAGGAAATCAAAACCATATCTGAAGAGTTTTATTGGTTAAATCCGCATTTTACTCGTTTTCTGATTGGTCTATACAGTAATCTGTATTTCCGTTTACTTTCAACAGAGATGACCATTATGACCAAAAAGTAATAAAAACCGCAAAAAAAAAAAAAATAATAATAATAATAATTCAGAAACAAATTGAGATACAGCTTTCCAATAAAATGCATTTTTTTTTCTCTATACGACGGTGTAAAAAATAATAATGTGGGATGTTTAGAAGTTTAAAATGAAATTTCATTTAAAATGCGTCGTCAGATTTCTTGGACAACGGAAAAGCCTTTCCCGAACAGCCAATGTAATGCTTGGATAATACGTAAGTTTCAGGAATACTTGCAATTTTTACGTGTAATAACACTATTAATGTTTAATTCATGGCGTACGTAATATAGGATCAACTCCGTGCGATTTTTTATGTCTTAAATTTTAGTCTTTGAAAAAATCATTTTCCAAATGGTCGTTGTAATTTGTTAAATTGGTTTTTTTTTTTCTTTTTGTAGTACAAAAGTTTGTAGAACAGTTATTCGGAAAAGGAGATCTAGGTCAATCATTACTTTTCCATATTTAAGAGAAGAAAATGTTAACTTTTTATTTTTAATCAATTGAATGCTGATTTATGATATTGCTAATATTCAAACTTTTATTACTAAAAAGATTTATTATTAAAAAGAAAATATAAATTTTATCAACAAATATGAGGATAAATTATTACTCGTTCTTGTCAATGTCCTCATATATATATATATATACAATGTTTAAAATCCTGGTTTTATTCATATAAAATACGCACAAATGTACATTTTTTTTAGTGAGAAATTTGGAATCCTTTTTTTCTCATTGCTAACGTTCACATGTGTACACTTTATGAAACGCACACACACATATATATTTATACACCGAAGAGCTGAAGCATTATGACCTCCCCACATTTTGCATTGAGCCCGCCTAAATGACACGGAGGGCTCGTAATCACGAGGGAATTGTATTTAACTGTTGCTAAGGTGTCTGATGAATACTTTTTTTCGCTTACTTTTGCCTGTGATGGGAAAGGCTGCTTATCTAAACGACTTTGATACAGGAGAGAATTCAGTGGCCCTACGGCTCAGAACGAGTACATCCGAAACTGCACGACTCGTGGGTTTATCGTGACATTTCGTTGTTAGTACTTAAGCAAAGTGGATGAATGACGGTGAAACCATCAGTAGCTGTCATGGCGTTAGATGTCCACGCGTTTTCAAATGCATCGCAGATTCTACCGCTTTTAAAGCAAAATCGGCGACAGTGACTTGCTCATCGGATATCCCAAAACAATACAGGTTCTAGTAGAATTTTTTCGGAACACGCAGTGCAGATGATACTGTCAATATATGAGACTACGCAGCATAAGTACCATACATGTGTTTTTGTTAATTCATCGCCAACTATTACTACAATAGGACCGGGAACATCATGACTTGACCATGGCTCACTGGGTGAGAGTTGCCTGGCCAGAAGAATCACGTTTCATCCTCCAATACTTCGATGAACGTGTCAGGATCCGCCGTCTTGTTGTTGTGAGTTGTTGGCGAGTTGTTTCCCCCCTTTATATACAGGACTAAGGTGGCAATATTATGCTTAGGGAACGCTCTCGCGAACGTCTCTAGTACCAGTGGTTGTGGTAAAACAGACCATGACGGCCACAGACTATCTGAACATCACTGCTGAAATGTTGCACGCTTACGTGTTATCTGTCTTCCGATGTGGAAATGGAGCCTTCTAGTAAGACAATCCTCATGTCGAAGGACTCAAATTGTTCTGGGTGGTTCCAGGAACATCAATATTTATATATTTCTCTTACGTAGTGCTAAAAACGGCTGAATTTGTAGCATGTTTATTGGCAACAATTGTAGTAACATAAAATTAATTTGCCTTATCAGGCTGATTCATGCAATCTGTGGAGTGATTTAGTCAATGAAACTTGCGTCATATTTAAAAGAAAAAATTCAATGTTTTTCATGACTATAAACATATTAAAATGATTCTTTTAACTACTCGCACTACTCGCGGAAGATCAAAACACAGATTATATATCGAAAAATATCGCGTTGCGGTTCAACTAAAAATATTTTGATACTATTTAGTTATCCCGTTGACCAATTTCGCCAAATGATATAAATCGCCAAACACTCGCCAAATTATACAAATTGACATAATTTTTATTTTAAATAGCGAAAGAAAAAATAAATTAACATAACATTAATAAAAATACAAATAAAACGTCGAAATAAAAATTACTTGATGACTTAAATACGTTTAACTTGCTTAAAGTCAAGTGAATATGACATTTACGGTCAACCATTATTGGCATTTAATCTTATAGTTCGGAGATAGATTTTGGATCGACGGGATAACCAAGTAATACTAATATTTTTTACTGTGTTTTCACTAAGGTTTTAAATTATTTTTATTTCAATATTAATAGTTTGAATTTTATAAATTTGTAAATTTCACAATGTTAGAGTAATCTATAACCATTAGCTGCACCATCTAAATACATTTTTATTTACATTTTCAACAAAGTTTTCCTTTATTTTTTTATACATTAAATATATTTGAAAATGTTATATGTTATAATGATTTAGGATAACACTCACTCTGGCTAGAGTTGACACAAATATTGGCGAGCTGGGATCGCATATTAGTCCCAATGTGAATTGCTTAGCATTTCACGGGGGTTGGCGAGCGTTAGCGACCTAGGGGACTTAGCCCCTTAGTAATACTGAATTCCAGTTAAGGTCCTGGTCATCTAACTCCACGGATCTTATTCCGATAGAGTACATTTGGTGTGTCATGGAACGACAGTTCAGAGCTAAAAAACAAGCATGTCGCAGTATCCTGGATTTTCGTGATCGCTGCTTGAAAATCCGATACAATCTTTCTTCGACCATCTACCAAGGACTTGTTGCATCCATACCAAGGCGAAGTGCATCTGTTTAGTTGACAAAAGTGGACAAACGCGGTAATAGGTAGGAGGTGATAATGTTTTCGCTCTTCAGTGTATATATTAAGGAATAAATTGCAGATTTGAAAATTTTTATCATATAAATGTGATAAATCAATTTGAGTTTTTCGTTTCCCAAAAGGAAAATAACGAAAAAATTTTTTTAATCAATTATATGACAATAAAGTATATAACCAGTGTATAACAATCTCGTAACAAGTGTAAATACAAAAAAGTTATCCTTCTGTTTATTATTTAATATATAAATATGTTACTTTATAAATATATGTGCATTATAAATCATCCAGAAAATTTTATATTACTCTTACTAATTGAATTTTATTTCTAAATTTAGTGCATTTTAGTTGACTAAATGTCAGAGTATTATATATCTACCCTACATATATAAAATCCCAATGAAACGGATATTATGAAACGAATTTATGTAACGATTCTATGAAACGACTGATTAAACAACTGATTATGTTTCACGGCGATTTCTCTTAAAATACGGAATACTTTGCGATGAAATTAACACCAAAAATCCGTATTGATCTGCAGATCTCAAAACTGGCATTAGAATTTTTTAATTCGAATCAGTTTTCGAAATATTATTTTTTTTTCTAATTTTAAATAATTTTTCTAATGATGGCAACTCAAATTTTAATCATAACAGATATTTTTTTTCTTCAGATTTTAGAAAAGTTTGCAATTTTAAACTAACTTGGCGAGAAGTATGGCCTTCCTTAAATGTATGCTAAGAAATGTATCATGTTACTTTTATTCATAATTCAATTTGTACTTCATTATCATTTTATTTAATACAAACTGAAACATTTAAAATAAATGGCTTTCACATCTTTATTTTTTTAAACGAAATGAAAAGGAAAATATTAGGCACATATGTCATGTACGCACCGGGGTACCTAATTGGCACCAAAGTGGCTTTATTTTGGTTGACATGATAACCCGGCTATTGTTGCTTATTTAATAATAAATGTTTATTTACGTTATTTTCTTTTTTTTAAATTACATAAATTGTTTTGTTCTTAGTTAATTATTTTTTTTTGTTATTTTCCATTAAAAATAATAGAAAATAATTAAAAAAATACGATACTACTTAGTTATTCCGTCGACCCATTTCGCCAAATTATATAAATCGCCGAACCACTCGCCAAATTATACAAATTGCCATAATTTTTTATTTTAAATAACGAAAGAACAAAGAAATTAGTATAACATTAATACATATACAAATAAAACGTCGAAATAAAAATCACTTGATGACGTAAAGTCGTGTAACTTGCTGAAAGTACCAAAGTACTTGAGTAGTACCAAAAATACATATGTAACTGGTATTCGAAAACGAGGTTTTCGCCAAATTTTCGTAAAAAAAATTACGCCAAAACCCGGTGCGTATATGACATCTGGCCAAATATTAAATGATGTAACAAACGATGACATTTAATTTCAACTTCAAAGCAATGTTTTAATTTGCCACTCGAAAAAAAATGCTAACTGGCGAGTTGAAATTAGCTGTTGGCGAGATTTGAACCCGGCAAGCGTAACAGTACCAATAATTATTTGCGACCATGTACACTTTTATGTAGTTTTATTCGAAAAATAAATTTTATTTTTTAATCAAAAGGGAAAACTTTCGGCACAGATGTCATATACGGACCGATATTGGTGCGATTTTTTTCTGACGCCAACGCCATATACGCAAATGGTACTTAACTGGCGCCATAGTATCGTTATTTTGTTTGATTTGGTAAGCCGGATGTTGTTGTTTTTGCTGTTGATTTTTTCCCCAAATTAGCGTCGAAAAAAAATCACAACAATATGGGGCCGTATATTATATCTAAGCCAAACTTTCATATGAAAAGCGAAGGGATCAGAGCGTATTTTTTTATGGCAGTTACATGACTTCGACTATTATAATATAGATGAAATGATGGCGATAGAATAATATTTGGCGACTTATCACATGTACATGGCTAACATTAAAGTACCAAAATGGCACCAGGAATATAAAAAGCGAAGTGGTTCGCCTAGAACTGTTGATGATAGTCACATGACTTAGGCTATTGTTATAGAAATTGTTTTAAAATACCGGGAGACAAAGACTCTGTACACATATTCATTTTTTTATCTTATTTTCAAATGTTTAACTGATCCTCTTTAATCAAACACGAAAACAACCATTGGATGTCTTAACAGCAACTGATTCGGCCTTAAAGTTTTGAAATCAAAAGAAATTGAATCGATACCCGTTTACAGGGAGATCTGCACAGCTTTTTTTCAGTATAATTCAATCTTCTATAAAATTTTTAAAACCGATCAGATTAGCATGTTTTTAGATTCTGCGGTGTCGGAACGGGGGGTTGGCGAGCGTAGCTTGCAGGGGGCAGAGCCCCCTAGAATGTATATAAGGTTAGTTTCGGTAACTGGACCCACGAGGTAACTGAGCAATAACCTGTTTTATAAAGAAAAATTCGATGATGTATTTTAAGTTTTAGCTTTTGTGAACAATGCCACTTAACCACTACTTCCTAAAACAACGTATGTCAACTCAATCATAGCTGTCTCTTTGCTGTGATAGGTTGTCGAAAATTTGCGTTTCTTTTTTTTAAAAAACAACGTCAATTTGGTTGAACTTCCTCGGCTTTTTATTAAAATATTATATGTACTTTTATTAAACATTTATCTTTCTTTTTAAAGATTAGGCATATAACTTCGTTAATAATATTAGGTATCTATACATACTTACTTCATGTTTCAAATGCAAGCCCGGTGTAACAGTTACCCCATAAATTTTTCAAGAATGGTGCAACTGAACATGTATCCGGGGTAACTGGACCATGCTGGATCCAGTTACCTTAATAGTTATAAATAATTTTTTTTTGAGTTTCTCTTACAACGGTAAGTAAATTTTTCTCCATTGTTTTTTGCTCACAATAAAGAAAATTACCTTATTAAAATTACTTAATGAAATTTAAAAAAAGCATATTGGGTGGTATAAACCAAATTTCTTGACTCCTTGAGATGCGGTGATGCCGTTATGACATCACATAACTTTAATTCCGAATTGTCACATTGGTACCGGAATTTTATAAAGAAAATTTCACCTTTATTAAGTATGCGAAAATTTACTTTTACTTATTTTCAAATATATTATCTTGTAAATACCGGTGTCATTAAATTATTTCAACATTTTACGAATGCAAGCACCTTGCCCCTGAAAGCGAGATAGCCAATCCTTGAAATTGTACAATACACAGGCGTCGCATTCTATACGGAAACTTTTATTGTTCCTACCACTATTTTGAAAATAATATCTCCATCGTACCTTTTTTAGAATATGTTTAATAAAATTATCATGAAAGTAACTCATTAAGGGTTCTGGTAGGAGCAATAAATTTTTCCCTATATAATGCGACTCCTGTTCACCGATAAAGTACTTAAGTACTTGCGTAGACGTTTGTTCATAAATTTAACCGGTTTTTTTTCCTTAAAATATCCATGTGACTTTTATACTTATTACCTATACTAAGGTACATAAGTACTTACTTAATTTTTATGTTTTTGGTATAAATAAATCTAACATTTTCACTTTCAGTGCTTTTTTTATACACATTGACAGCAAATGTTTCCCTTACAATGCCCTTTTATTAACATATAATTTACATGATCAGCCTGATTTAAAATTTTTTAAGTTTTTTACTCTTTTTCAAACAGGACCTGATATCCCATGTGAAAAAAAAATATAAATAAACGCGTGTGGAACATAGACCCTCCTGGTCCTCTTACCCCATTTGTATGGGGCAACTGGACCCATGAGGAAAGAAAGATGAAATATGCATATTTTTATATTTCTAAGCATTAAAATGTAATTTTGAGCATTTCTGTCTGATAGACGAAACCTAACTGAACACATTTTCAGATGTTCAGACTTTACTTCAAATGAACATGAACTTTTTTGAAGCTAAATTGTCAGAAGCTCCAGAGTCACATTGTAATATCATGGCCCAGTTGCCCCAACTAACCTTATACCAGAGACCTCTGCACCCTACGAGCTATGCTCATCAACTCAAGTCCATACCATGCATGAACTAAAACTCACTATTTGTTCTGTTTTAGAAATATTATCGTACTAGGATTGATAAAATGATATTATCAGAAGCAGCGGCGAACTACTGTAATCGCTTTCACATTATTTCTCATTGTCAGCGGAATTTGTTGCTGCTCAATGTTCCGTCAACCGTTGCTGCTGTAGCTGGGGACTGTTTTTATGATTATTAACCACCTGACCTACGAGCAAAAAGGCAAAATTGTAATGTTGTTTTTTCTGTATTTTTTTTTTTTTTAAAGTCTGAAAAAAAGATTATTTTTATAACATGACATAAATAGTTTAATTACTTGTTGGAGTATAAGCATTCAGAGTATTATACATAACAAAATATTTTAAAACTGCATTATATTTGTAGAATTATATTAATTTAAAAAAATGCGTCTACTGCAGTGAAACCCACAGCTGAGTGAACGGATATATCAGTTCGCATCGGTGAGAAGGTTAAGGAAGAACATTTACACATTTAAAAATCAGCTTGAATAAAATCTGTAACTGAGAAAAAAATCACAAATTTCCTGAATGCTATATAGACGGATTACACAATATTCTTGTTTAGAATTTAATGCTACAAAAATACATCGGCTTGGGAATAACTGAGGAACCACACAATTAAAAAGTAATGTGTTTAGAAAATATACCTTTATGTATTATCTTTATATTGTTTTTTAGATATTATCAGGAACAGGTATCAGTTGCACATGAATACTTTTCTGTACTTTGATTCGACTCAATACATGTTTTTGTTTTGGTTATTAATTAAAAAAAATACATGTAATAGGTATATATAAATATTCTACTTTGAATTCATTGAAAAATAATTCGTTCAATTTAATTAAAATATTTTTACGTATGCATTTATCTAAATTTATGCTGCATAAACGGAAGTAATTTTTGAAGAAACACAATAGCCGCTACTTTCTAGAAATGTGATTCCCACTGTGACGTCAAATGCATATTGACCTTTAGAAAACTGCTTTAAAAGTATTGTTTAAAATATGACCTATTTTTACAATTGAATGACTACACTCGAAACAGATTAATTATTTTAAAATTTCTTTCATTTTTTTTTTAAAATTCGAGTGGTAATTATATTTTCAAAAGAAAACTTGTAAATATTATTATTATTATTATTATTATTTATATTATTAGTAATATTATTTAATTCTAGCATCTGTTAAAAAAATGCGATTTTCAAAGAGTGAATCAAATATCTGAATTAAATAATGACAATTTTAGTAGAAAAGCGGTAAAAGATATATATATAACGAAATGAAAAACTATTTCAATCAGCACACGAGAAAATAGTCAAGGATGTTCCTGCGAAAGATTATAATATTGCTATGCATAGTTTTTGCTCCCAAAACACTTTGTAACTGAACATTTTCCGACATTAACATTATATACTTCTGTCATGGTTCGTTGCCGTTACGATGGTAACTATCCCCAGCAAACACATACCTTTCGGCACACGATCGAACCGCAGCCGGCAGTGTCGTTTAAGTGTCGGCATCGACACAATGGTTTCGGTGAAGTTTCGGCAGCATATCGGCAACTGAAACTTAAGAATCTGCTTTTTCGAATGCTTGTTACCGTTATTGGTCCCTTTATGGTTACATATCGGCAAGCGACTTATACCGGCAAGTGACGAAGGAACGATATGTGATATCTGATAGTGGTACGATTAGATGAATACCAACATCGGTCCGAATTCGGAATTTTTAGTCTTAGCCGACATTTTTTCTTTTACTTAATTTTGTGTGAGTTTGAGTTTTGATAAGAGTTATATATTTCACATAAAATTCTGACAGTGATAAACTTAAAAATTGTCAAAAAAGCCTATATTTATTTATTTAAAAAATCTTTTAAATTCATTTTTAAAAGGATTTACAATTTTTTGAATCATCAAAAGATTTTTTAAACCGTTCCTTAAAATTATTATTCATTATAAACTTAACCGTAGAAAGAAAAGAAAAATACTTCATAAGTTAATTCAAATTATCTTCCAAATATATATTCGTTTTAAAAATAATAGCTAAGTTTCTTATTTTATTTAAAAATGAAATTATTAAAAAGCTTTTCAAATTATTTTACAAGCTATGAAAATATCAAAAAATCTACACATCTTTTTAGCATTAAAATTGAAAAGAAAAGATTCCGAAATTTCTCCCTTCTAAAAAATTATTTACTAAACGAAAAAAAAAAAATTATTTCTATTTTATTTTAAGATTAAAAAATGCTTATAAGAAAAGAATAAATATTGCTACATTGTCATTAAAAATATATTCTACTTTAAATCATCAATTGACACATAATGAATTCTTATTCTAATTAAAATTTTAATTAAAGTGATTAATTTCCAACTTTCTTTATTAAAATAAGTTTTTCCATGTTAAAACTAGTATGTTGGGGTCGTCACAAAACTTTCTTCTATATAAATAACGTCAATTAAATCATTTAAGTAGTTGAAGAAATTACATCAATTTATCACCAATTCATATCAAAATATATCTGAATTTCAAATTTGAAAAAAATTCGTGCATTAGTTCTTGAAATAAAGCTATAGCGGAAATTCTGAAAAAATGTAGCATAGCAGCGCCACCTGTTGAGCGATTTACACCAAAACATAAACAGCACCATTTGATATCAAGGTATAAGGTATACCTGAGTCTGAAGTTTGATGAAAATTCGTGCATTAGCTATTGAGATAGAGCTATAGTGGAAATTCTCAAAAATGCAGCGAATAGCAACGCCACCTTTTGAGCGATTTGCAACAAAACTTAAACAGCACTAATTCATATCAAGATATACTTGAATCTGAAGTTTGTTGAAAATCTGTGAATTAGTTCTTGAGATAGAGCTATTGAGGAAATCGCAAAAAATGCAGCATAGCAGCGCCACCTGTGGGAAGATTTACACCAAAAACTAATTAGCACCAATTTATATTAGAGACTACTGGAATATAAAGTTTTATTAAATTCCGTTCATTAGTTCTTGAGATAGAGCGCCCATAAAATTTGTGTCACATACAGACAGACAGACTCACAGAACCACAGACTCACAGACAGACATTTTGTAAAAACATATTGTTTTTCGGAATCTCTCACCCCTAAAACGTGTAAATCCGTCGAAAACCCGAACTCGAAAATTTTCATGAATCCAATACTTTCTTCTTGTAAAGATAGAAGAAAGTAAAAATATGTTTTATAAATTAACACAACGCATGTAATTATATTATAATAACTAATAAGAAAATTTTATTAACTGAACAAAACCTCTACAAATAATTAATTTCATTAAATATTTAATAATTTTTAAATTTATAAAAAAAAACAATTCGTTTGCTTTAACTAGTTCGCTAAAATATTTCATTCATTTAAATACTAAATTAACTTTTAAGAAAATGCGGATAAGACAATTACAAAAAAAACCAACAACTTTAAAACACTTCAAAATTCCAATTTTCCCATCTACGATCTATCCACAACAACAAGCTATCACTTAAAGAAATGTTAGAATCCTCCCCGCAGCAAGGCTCAGTGGCTGAGTGGTTAAGGCGTTTACTTTCTGCCTCTGGGGTCTTCGGATCGAAACCAACCTGTTCCAACCCCGAAATACGCTCCCTTGAAATACTGACAAAGACACATGCCTAGATGGCGCCATCAAAAAAGATTTTTCTTTTCAATTTATGCTGCTGTCGGGCTGCAGCCGGCATAATATCCTGCCGGCTGTCTCGCCGATCTCCGGCACCGGTCCGACCAAGTGCCAGCCCAACGGACCGACTATCGCCCGGGGGAAAACAAATGTGTTGGAACCGATATCGGCAACCTTTTATTGTGCCGTTACCGCCAGAATCGGCAAGCGGCAGTCGTCCGATTGCTTCCCGATAGCTCTGTGTTTGTTGGGATCATACATATTTTAGTACACCATACGTAAAATGCAAACAAGCACTTTAGTGATATGCTACCATCACCAGTCTAAGTACGTGATACCGGATACCAATATGATAAGCTTTGTAATTAATTACTAGTATTATCGAAATAATAAATATATTTACATTAAAAGACACTGTTTACATTTATAAGCGCAGATATAGCAGATCCTGCCCAACATTAAGTTGTACATTAAGATATTATTTACGTTTTGTGTTATACTTTAAATTACATTCACCAATTCTCAACTTACCGTATTAAGCACGTATTATTTATGTATTAGCACGTATTATTACCGTATTATTTATGTACCATAAATTATTCACGGTGCATAATTGTTGCATTATTTAATGTTTTAATGCGTCGGCGTAGCATTAAGTATCGTTAACAATGTAAAAATGCAAAATAAGTAAAAATAACTTGTTTTCAATTAAATGTATGTGGTGATGCGAAAGATTCGCACATCGAACATTTGAAAGCGAAAAAAAAAAAAAAAAAAAAAAAAAAACTTTGAAGGCCTCAGAGTTAATGTGTCCGGAAGTTCTGTATGTACGTACATATGTGTATACGTAACGCGATAACTCTTGATAGAAATATCCGATTTGCTTAAAATTTTGTAAATAGGTTCATGCTGATAAGGCGCTTCCATGATTAGTTTTTGGGGTTCATTGGATAAGTATAAAGTGGGGGGAGGGCGTTGGGTTTTGGGACTCCTTTAATTTAGATAAATGGGTTTTTCATGCAAAATTTTATATTTTATACCGGTTTATTCTGATAAGGCCCTGATTAGATTTTAAGACTGATTGGTTAAGTATGAGGGGGAATTGGTGAGATAATTCTTCCCCTTAATTTAAGTAAATGTTTTTTTTTTTTTTTTTTTGTAGATTTCTTTATTTTTCGAGAGGCGTTAATCTTTGAAATAAGAGTATAATATACAATTAGTGTTATTAGCCAGTGAACTCAATGACATCAGTTCAACTGAGCATTTTTCTTTTTATTAAATCCGTCATTAATTTATGCTAACCTAGTATATAGACTAAAATAATATTGCGGAATATGCCACATTTTTTTTTCATAGTTTTCACAATGATGACATGACTATATTTCGAAATCAGATTTATGTAACGGAATTACTATTAATTTTTTTCTCACTGGAAATTCTAAACGAGAAGATCTTAAAATATTTGAGTAAGCACAAAATTTCAGAAAATAAAAACATTTCAAAAGTAAAGGTCGGAGACTGAAAAGCTTTTGAGTAAAATCACATTTATTTAAGTACACACTTTTACCGTTAAAATATATTTTCGAGTAAAAAAAGGTATGATTCTAAATCATATCCCAGCGTTAATGTACAGGTTTAAAAGTATAGAAAATGAAAACAGAAAATCCATTATATGAAAAATATTTAAGAAAAAGAACGTAACTTTTCGAAAAAGCACTTGTGTTAGTTAATGTAATGTTTTAAATAACATTTTAAAGTTATTCCACGAAAAAAGTATTGATTTTAGTTAGAAATATGCTAAAAAAGTATATTTTTTCACCAGGTATCTCGAAAAATGTATAGATAATGGTATATTTTGACATTTTTACACTTTATTTATTGTATGAAATGTACGCACTTTCTTATATTTCTTACTGTTTACAAATTTAACTTTAAGGCAAAAAAATAAAGCAGAAGGATTTAAAAGAAATATTTCAAGTAAAAAAAAATATGCAGAAATATTTTAACATTATAATATTTCTTTTAACGACTATTTTTGCTTTAAACGTATTTTTACATTAGTACACCGTACCAATGGAATAAAAAAGCAGTTTTTGAAAGAAATGGCTGTTTTAATAATCGTAAAGTTTTACGAATTTCTTAAGATGGTAAATAAAAAAAAAAAACTATTTTATTTGGAAAAAATCGATAAAATTCACAATTTTATCTTTCTTTGACTATGATTATTACGCATATTTATTTATATTTTATATCTGTGATCCCTCTACGTTAAAACTAACCTTTATTTTTTTTTTTTTTTTTTTACAAATTTCAGTAAATTTTCAGCAGATACCGTTATGGTTTTTTTTTTACGATTTATAATTTGATAATTGTTTCATGACCCATATTCATCGGCATATCCTTTCCTATATATATTGGAACTTATTAAATTTTTAATAACTGATAAATATATGTTAATTACTTTATATAGTGAGATTTTCCCCCATTTTTTTACAATTGCATTTAACATGTAAAGCTTCGAATATTTGCTGACTAGATAGTTTTAGAAATGTATCATGGAATAGATTCTTTATATATTGAAGGATTTAAATTAAAAAAATATATTTTTATATATTTAAGAAAAAAAAAAACATTACGTGTGGTAATACTGATTAGAAAAGAATTTGCATAATATTTATATTCAGATAACCAGTAGGTTTAAAGAAAAGCTTGTCACTTTATGATCACTATTATCACCAGTGTAGCATATTTTTCAGATTTTATAAATCACCCCAAAACTCAAAACTTTGAATCCCAAAATACGTTATTTAAAATGTCACATATATATATAAATATATATAAATATATACTAATATTATAAAGAGGTAATTTTTTTTATTTGTAGGAGGTAAGTTCTGGAACTACCGAACCAATTCCAAAAGTAATGGTATCAAAATGATGCTGTTCGCCCAACTTAGAACATAGGCTATATCTTATGTCCGTGCCACTGTCCAAAAGGGGCTGCAGGAGCAAAAAACGATCTAAAAATGCGATTTTTGGGTTACTGAAGAGCCTAGAAACATGAAATTTGGAATGGTAGTTACTTATAAGATACTAATGATCTCTAAGGACATTTCTTTAAAAAATCGAAATTAAAAAGGGGTGAAAACGCCCGGAAAGCGTTCTAAAAAACGTTCTAAATGGCGATTTTTACGCAATTTCAGGAAGTACCAAACCGATTTAAAAAATAATGGTGTCAAAATGATGGTGACAACCCTTGCTCCAACATAGGCTAAATTTTATGTCGGTGCCACTACACCTAAAGGGGTTGCAGGAGCAAAAAACGTTCAAAACTACGATCTTTGTGTTATTGAAGGGTCCAGATACACGGAATTTGGCATGGAAGTTACTTATTAGACATACATGATCTCTAAGAACATTTCTTAAAAAATTCGAAATTTAAAAGGGGTGAAAAGGCGCGAAAAGTGTTCTAAAAAACGTTCTAAATGGCGATTTTTACGCAATCTCAAGACGTAGCAAACCGATTTCAAAAATAATGGTGTCAAAATGATGGTGATAACCCTTGTTCCAACACAGGCTACATTTTATATCGGTGTCATTACCACTAAGGGGAGTTCAGGAGAAAAAAACGTTCGAAATTGCGATTTTTGTATTACTGAAGTGCCCAGATACATGCACTATGGCATGGTAGTTAATTATTAGATATAAATTATCTCTAAGAACATTTCCTAAATAATTCGAAATTTAAAAGGGGTGAAAATGGACGAAAAACATTCTAAAAAACGTTCTACGCAATCTCAGAAAGTACCCTACCGATTTCAAAAGTAATGGTTGGAAATTGATGATGACAGCCCTTGCTCCAATACAGGACCTATATTATGTCGGCGTCACTAACACCTTGCGGTTGCATTTTAAAAAACGTTCTAAATTGTTATTTTTGTTATACTGAAGGGGCTAGAACTTTGAATTTTGCATGGTAATTACTTATGAAACTAATTCTGAGAAGAGTTCCTTAAAAATTTGAAATTTAAAAGAGGTGAAAATGAACGAAAAGCTTTCTAAAAACGTTCTATATAGAGATTTCTACGCAATCTCAGGAAATAGAAATCGATTTCAGAAGTAATGGTTTCAAATTGATGGTGACAGTCCCCGCTCCAACATGGCCTATATTTTACGTTGTTGTCACTTCCACCTGGGGGTTACAGGAGCAAAAATTTTTCTAAATGCGTTTTTTGTTTTACTGAGGAGGCCTAACACTTTAAATTTGTAATGGGAATTACTTAAAGATGCAAATGCCTTCTAAGAATTGTCGAAAGACAATTCAAAATTCAAAAGGATGATGTGAGCGAAAAGCGTTCTATAAGCGTTCTAAATTACGCTTTTTATGCAATCGTATGAAATACGAAACCGATTTCAAACGTAATGGTTGCAAATTGATGGTGATAGAAGCTTCTACAACATAAGCTATATTTTATGTCGAGGGTTGCAGAATCAAAAAGCTTTCTAAATTGCGATTTCTGCGGTACTGAAGAAGCTAGAATCTTTAAATATAGCACGGCAGTTACTTATAAAATATAAATGTCCTATAAGAACAATCGAAAATAAATTCTAAATTAAAAAGGGTTGAAGCAAATGGAAGGAGCGAAAAGCATTCTAAAAGAGTCTTAGATTACGATTTCTATGGAATCTCAGTAAATAATAAACCAATTACAGAAGTTGTGAATCAAGAGTCATAGTCCCTGATCCTATACGGGCTATACTTTATGCAGGTGTCACTACTACCTGGTTGGAATTAACTACAAGAAAGCCTTTAAAAACAGCTAAATTCCGTTTGCTATGGAATATTAGGAAATACCAACCGATTTCAAGGATAATGTTGGCAAATTAATGGTGACAGTCCCTGTTTCAACATTTTGCGAGTCATTCTATTTCAACTCTGTTTTGGCATTTTATGTTGATGCCACTTACACCAGATAGGTGGTAGACTGTTAGACAAGAAGCTTGTAATGTGACAAGATGATTAATTTTAAGATCCAAATGTGTTAAGATAGTTTCTAAAAAATTTAAAACTTCAAAGGAATTCTTAAATAAGCATAAAAGTCTCAAAATACTTTCTAAATTATCATTTAATTGGAATTAGTTTTAGTTTTCCTTATTAATTAAAATCTCATTTTTGTCTATCGTACTTTTATAATGAAGTTAGTCAAACTGTGGCTCAATTTGTAATTTTTGAATTATTTGAAAAAGTGTTCTTGTAATTAAAAATAATAAAAAATATCACTTGGCATATTTCAACTATTACGCGAGCAAAGCCGCAGGTTTTGCTAGTATATATATAATTATTATAATAATTATTATTATTAAATAAATATTCGAAATAAAATGCGAATTATTATATAATTGACAATACAGACATTAAGACTACATATTTCTTTCACGATCACATAATTTTAAATCTGCCAACTTTTACGTACCACTACAATTTAGCAGTAAATTTACCTTATATAATAGACAAAATTTTTGCTTAATCGAGCTTTAAATTTTAATGTTAACAAAAAAGCGAAAAAATGTGCATTTATGCTTTTTTAGCTCACAGGCTTTCAAAGCCTGAGAGCTAATATGCCCGCAATTCTGTATGTACGTATGTACATAACGCGATAACTCTTAATAGAAATATGCGATTTGCTTCAATTATTTCTAGGTTCATTCTGATAAGGCGCATTAATTTCCAAGTACTTAAATCAAATTTAGAAGAAGAGCAAGATGTTAAAGTAGTGAACAAGAAACTAACCAATACTCTATAAGATATTGCAAAGAAGATAGCCGGCGATTCACAAGTAAAGCAGACAAAGAAAATAACAGAAGAAAC
The DNA here is from genome assembly GCA_963932465.1 of Maratus speciosus. NCBI lineage: Eukaryota > Metazoa > Arthropoda > Arachnida > Araneae > Salticidae > Maratus > Maratus speciosus. Next base: position 417,859,585 of record OZ010795.1, read on the forward strand.
AAGAAGATTGATGAAGAAACGCAGAGAATTTAAAATAAAGAAAAACGATCCTAAATCAAGAGCTGAATACGCTGAATTATGTAAACGGTAAGAAAACGTGTTACGGAAGATATCAGAAAATTTAACTCTGATCTTGTCAAGAATTTTCTAAATGATAACAGAAGTTTATTATCAGCTAGGAGTAAACTTTGTGTTGTAAGAAAAGGTATTTTTGCACTATAGAGGGTAGATAGAACAATCACCAAAATCAATATAGAAATAGTATACATTATCGAAAAATTCTATAACGATTTATATAAATGTGAATATCAAAGGTAAATCAACCTATGTGATCAACGAGAAAACACGAAAAACCGAAGCCATACTCCCAGCGATGACAGACGATGTCTTACAAGCCATTAAATTTATGATAAACCTGTAATGCCCTGGAGAAGATGGAATTACAATCGACCTTATCAAAGAAGCAGGAGAAGAATTTGCAAAAAGTGCTATCCTTACTGTTTTCCGAAAGTCTCAAGAAGTCACATGTACCAGAAGATTGGAATAATGCTGTGATGGTGCTACTTTTGAAGAAAGGAGAGGAGGAAAATATTAAAAACTACCGTCCGATCAGTTTACTATCAGTGATTTATAAAATTTTCACCAAAGTTTTAACGACAAGACTTGAATCAGCTCTGGACTCAACCTAGAGAACAAGCAGGATTCCAAAGTGGAATCCTAATGTATCATATCCAAACGGTAAGGGAACTCATAGAAAAACATAAAGAATATAATTTACCTCTCTGCCTTGCCTTTATTGACTATGAAAAAGCATTTGATTTGGCCTACACACCAGCAGTAGTAGAATCTCTGGAGGACATTGGTATAGACAAACCTTACATCAATATTATAAAGAAGATTTACAAGGAAGCAACAGCAAACATCCTCTGGGACAAAGGGAAAGCAAAGATCAAGCATGGAAGAGAGGTAAGACAAAGAGACACCATTTCGCCTAAGCTTTTTACTGCTGTCTTCGAAAATATTTTAAAGAAGCTGAATTGGAATAAGAAAGGGATTAGAATAAATGGGGAATATTAAAGTCATATCTGATTCGCTGACGACATTTTAATTTTCAGTAACAGTCCTGAAGAATTGGAAAATATTCTAAAAGATTTAGCCTGTGCTAGCTACATATGGGATTAAAAATAAACAGAAAAAGAAAAAGACTAACGTGATATTCAATTCAATTGCATCGAAAAAGAAAATCGTCTACAACAAAACTGAAATTAAAAACGTGTAAAGTTATGTGTTCCTTGGCCAGGAAATATCATCGGATAATAGTATCATGAACGAAATCAACAGAAGAATGAGAAATGGATGAAGTAATTTTGGGAAGAACAATATTATTCTAAAAAGTAATACACCCTTTTGTTTGAAAATAAAGGATTTTAACCAATGTGATTTGCCTGTGATTTCTTATGGCGCAGAAACATGGACGCTAACAAAACGGATGGTTCAAAGATTACAAGAGTGAAGTATGGAAAGATGTGCTCTAGGTATAACTAGAAGAGACAGAAAAAGAATAACCTGGATAAGAAGTCAGACAAAAGTTTTTGACGTCATTGAAAGAATTAAACGGCTAAAATTGAAATGGGCTGGGTACATTGCAAGAAGACAAGACAGTAGATGGTGCACAAACACTCTTCAGCGGTATCCCAGAGATGTAAAATGGCGAAGAAGACGACCTCAAGTAAGATGGAGTGATGCAATCAGAAAAGTAGCCGGTGTAAATTGGATGACTAAAGGACTAGACAGGAAACATTGGAAAAATCTGTGGCAGATGTACATCCAGCAGTGAACTAAAAACTTTTGTTGTTGATGATATATATATATATATATATATATATATATATATATACCACTTTTGTCTGGGCAAGATAACTTCCATAATTCTGCAAAAATCACTTCCAAACTGATACATAAAATCAAGGGGCATAACATCTCGGTCAAGTTCGTTAATCGGCAAAATCGGACCAAGGTGACGGAGATAGGGAGGGGTTTTGTGAAAACCGAAAAAACCCATAACTTCTTAATTTTTGTACGTATCAAATCAGTTTAATTTTTTTGTTACTTCTAAAATTGGGCAAACAATTTCTGTGTCACAGATTTTTGATAAAATTAAAAATGGGCTCAAGGCCGCAGAAATGGTGTTTTATGGAGAAAAAATTCATAACTTCGTCAATTCTGAAGATATCAAATCCAATTAAATTTATTATAGATCTTCTTAATATTACTACAACTTTTATCTTGACAAGCTTTTAATAGGATCAATTCGTACCGCAAAAAAAAATTAAAAACGAAAACAAAAGGGGGGTTTTGAAGAAGAAAAAATCCATAACTTCGCCAATTCACAAGACATAAAATCGGCATGAATTTATTATATATCTTCTTAATATCATCTACAACATTTATATTGACAAGGTTTTGATAGAACCAATTCTTGCAGCAAAAACAAATTAAAAATACATAGCGCATGAAGAAAAAATCATCGAAGTAAAGGTGTATTCAAATCCAAACTGCTTATTTTCGGACTCATTTTTAAATTCATTTTTGCTCTCAAACGCATCCAATTGGTAGATTATCTTGCTCAGAAACTATGTAATGTACCTAACTGATAGATATTTTGATAGAGCTAGAAAATATTTCAAAAATGAAGTCAAAGTGCGCATTTTGAACCGAATTTCCCGAAGCGATTGTGTTAGAAACGAAAAATATTAACATACTTTAAAAATAATTGTTTATAAATCAAGTTTTAATTAATTGAACGAAAAATAAAACACAGGTCGCTTATAAATATCTTCACAAATAAATCAGACCAGCCAATTTCATATATTTTCTATTAAAAATGAATCTGAAAATGTGCAAAAAATTTCGAGTTGTTGAGTGTGGAAATGTATTTTATTGAATACCGCCGTAACATTATTCTGATAAAACCAGCTCTTATTTAAAAATGATGTAAAAACTCGTCAAAAGCGGGCAAATAATATTGTTAAAGTGGGTTTATCTCAAATCATGATTTAGTTTTTGTTGGTGAAATTAATATACTTAACTTTGAAATCTACCTCCTCCTTTAGATCGGGCCGGAAGGGATTTTTTATTTTTAATATCGTTCTCTGAACTTTTTTATTATTAAGTATATAAGTACAGCGCCTAGAAGATACAGTGTGGAAAACGGCTATTCCTATAATGCTTTAAAAAGAGCTAAAAACTTGTATCCCATAAATCTCCAACAATGCTCAGCGGCAATATGCTGATACGAGCGCCATCTTGTAACTCTTTTCAATATAAACACTGTGTTTTCAAAAATTATAGAATGTTAAATATCGGAAACTATAAATATAAGATATTTTGGTCTGTTATAATCTAATTTAGTTAAGAAATGACGTGAAATAAATTAAAGAGTCTCTTTTAGAATGACTATCGTTTTTAAATCACTACGATGGCGCTACGATCGACATCTTGTTATTCAGCATCGTTGTACATTTATGGGATTTAATTTTTTAGCACTATTTTGTAGCCGTTTTCCACACTGCATCTTCTAGGCGCTGTAATATAAGTGTATATGTCGTTAACTTTATTCACAACATTTATCGTTAAAATCGTTTTTAGAATTTTAAAAGTAAATTAGATTTACATATGAATTTCATATAAACTCTATAATCCCAATTGCTTGCGGCACTAACATTACTCAAATTATCTCTGCAGTTTAAAAATAAAGACGACTGAGGTTTTGGAGAACGTTTACAGTGGAGTAACTGCATGGTTAAAATTCACAGTTGAAATCATGTATGAATTTTAATCCAGGTTAGAAAAATTCCATCATACTTTTACGAACTTTCGATGAAATAAACTAAATTACAGGTATTCGACATGAAATTAGTTTTATTGGTAAAGACAGATAGCATTAGATCACAGTCCCAGAAAATTGTCAGCAGAATTAGTGAGAAATTCAAATGCGTAGGATGATCGTAACTGAAATTTTGACGTAGACATCAGTTAAGCTACATGAATTTGGTAAATCCATAATAACGAACAAAAAGGAAGTCAGAAACTGTATTATAATGAGCACCACATAACGCAAACACCAAATAGTAATATGAATACATGGCATCTTTTAACTAAAATACAGTAGATTATTCAAAGCGAAAATGCTAGTAAAATATTTTCTTGTGTAGGCTGTAAATTATGAATATTTATGAGCATGTAGATTACTGTGGAAGGGAAGATAAATGATCAAAGTTTTTTTAATATTATTCATTGATATTCACTGCCAGATAAATATGCGATTGCACTATTGATAGAAAACTTTATTAGCATTTTGTTTTATTTTTTTTTTTTTTTTTTGGATTCATTTTCTTAACTGCTGAAAATCTGGTATACTGAAAGAATGATATTAAATGGAAAATAGATAAAAATAATAATGGATTTTAAAAATGGAAGAACGTTTTGATTAATATATATATATATATATATATATATATATACTTCACCATTTCAAAATGTCAAAACACCATAACTCCAAAAGGAAGGTGTATATCATCAAAATTTTTTTAACTATAAAATACATAAAAAACAAGAAATACAGGTAAAAAACAAAAACAGCCTGTTCTTCAGTGGGAGGACAGACAAAAAATTAACTCCACCCCCACTTTTAAAATTTGCAGGTTTCTGAACACACGCCCATCCCGCATTCAATACTGAAAAACTATTGTCATTTTATTATCCAAATTCCATAAAAAACTAAAATAACCCAAATTAAAACAAAAAAGCACAGTATTAACAATTAAAAAATTATCATACAAAAACAAAAAAGCTTTAATAAAAAGTCTTTTAGAAAAATACTTAAAAAATTGCCATTAAAATATAAACAAAAGAAATTAACATGACATGCATGAATGCAGAAGAAACGTGCCCCCCCCCCCCCCCCCCCAAACATGCAAAATAAAATTTCTCAAAACATGAAAACAGTAATACCTGTATAATGTTCCTCACCCGTCAACAATAAACAAATAATTTTTCTTCCAAAGCCATTGTCAAATACTAGAGTTCCAAGTCTGCAACTTTCCTTCGTTTCAATTCATCAATACACACCCGTTCTTTTAGCAAGACTTTAGGATGCATACGTATATATATATATATATATATATACTAGCCGCCTTCGTCCGCTACGCTGGTCGGTTTTTCTAAAGAAATCTTGAATGAAACAAATATATCTGTGAATTTGATCATGCGTTTTAAAGCAATATGGTCATTTACCTGGTGTATCCAACCAAATTGCTGAAAGCAATAGGAATGTCATTACTCTATTATGTCTTTTATTGAGTCATACAGAATTTAGACTGTAACCCCTTAACAGTGACATTTGTTTTCTTACAAAAAAAAAAAAAAATAAATAAAAATAAAAATGGGGCTGGACACCACTTTTTCCATACTAAAATATTTACCTTACTTAATCGAAAAATATCTGACAATCAATAAAGATAAATTTACAGTTACAAATTAGTGGTATCAAAATGCTTTTAATAACGAAGCAAGCAAAGTGTTCTTGCCCGAATCCAGTTCGGGCCACACTATTAAGGAGTTAAGGACCAATTTCTTTAGTTGATCTGTTAGTGCAGGGAACGGTATGTAATATACTAAAAGCGTTCATGAAAAATTATCAACGCATGTCTCATCAGAATCTGTTAATTGGACTTATTGAAAAGGCTGATCCTTCATAATAATTGGGTTCGCCTGATTCTAGAACTTTCATCTATAATTCTACAATCAAGCAACCTAACAACCAAGCAACAGCAAATGATATGTGCTTTATACTAAAACATTCACTGGAAAATTAACAAACCAATCAAGTTGCATCGAAATCCACATAGAATCTTCTAAACTGGAAAATATACCGAAACTTTCCGTAAAAATGATTTAAATCCCATAAAAATTCATTCAGTGGAACATTTAAAAAAAGCAAATCTTTCAAAATTAGGTTCATCTGATTTAGAATTATCCCTATAATTATGTAACTAAGCAACGTAGAACGTTATGTTTTATACTAACATTTTTTTTTCTGAAAAAATATCTAACTAACAATGTAAGTCCCGTCAAAATCTATTCAGGAGAACTCAGCGGCCGGAATGAAATTTCTCTTTGCATTATACAGGGTGTCCGGTCTCAACGGTGTCCAATGGCTAATTCCTAAACCGTTAGTCATAGACATATAGTTCCAATTACAAAAATGTTTTAAATCAGGTAAAGAAATATTTTAAAAGCGATTTGGGTCAATAAAAACATTTCTTAAAAAATTACGAAATTTAAATTTTTATACGGTCCCCCGGTACTATAAGTTATATTTAGTGAAATTTTCCTTTTACACTGACAAGTAATACACAAAAAGTCCCGTTATTCTACGATTAAAATTGACCGAATAATATCTGTTTAAAGTTGGAGCATATTTTTTGCTGCAAATTGGGGGTCATTCACAAATTTAGTCGAAATATAATTTCGTCAGATATAAAAAATGTTTGGGAGTAAAATTAACATTGCAATATAAATTTGAAATCTTTAATCATTCTGGCATATTAATGGAAAATATACAATTTGTAATAAACATTTAAGAAGAAAGAAAAACAGATTTTTTGTTAAATAAAATGATTCTAAATTAACAGCCTCAATTCATTACAAAATGATACGTATTTTAAAATATTATTAGATTTCACAAGCCTTCAAATGTTGGGTTATGTCATGTTTTTTAGCTTTTGATAATTGATTCTTACAAATTTTGTACCACTGAACCCGAAATTGACCTTCATTTTTAACTATCATATCAAGATTTTTCGAAAACTGCAAATTTCAAAGTTAAGAAAATCAATGTTAAAATTGAATTTCCTCCCCCATCTCATCGGACCACTCAGCTGTTTAGCTGTAAGAATCCCAGGATAAGCAAAAATATTGAATAAATTTTTTAATAAAATAAAATAAAATAAAATAAAAAAAATATTTTACATATGTTATAGTATGAGATTTTCGCTATATTTTAACTCACACATTTGCGATTTGCAAAAAAATTCTAATGTGATGGTTAAAAATGAAGGTCATTTTCAGATTCAGTGCTAAAAAGTGCGTAAAAATCAATTATCAAAAGTTAAAAAACACAACCATCTCCTCTACTTTATAGTATTCGATTTTTGTTATTCTTTAAATTTGAAAATTTATGACTTGCGAAATATACTTCTGATGGTTCTTAACATGATGGTTAAAAATTAAGGTAATTTTCGGATTCAATTCTAAAAAATACATAAAAGTTAAAAATCCCAACAATCTCAGTCTTGTATTATCTAATTTAAAACTTTTTCTTAAACTCCTTGGCTCTCCTATCTATCCGAATCTATCCGAAATTTTTTGTGTTATCCCGTAAAATATGTATAAATGGTAACCACTGAAAATCTTAATAATATTGGATTGTTATCGGATTTTCGTCAGTATGTAAAATGCAATCTCGATCGGATATTTAAAAGTGGGTTAAAGTTCGAGTACAAATTTTGAACTGGAAAAATATACATACGATTGTTGAAGTAACATAAAAACTTATAAAAAAACATAATTTTTGTTAAAAGAAATCATAAGAGAAACAGTCTCAAATCCTGACAAAATAAAATATATGTTATTTTAGCCAATTTGAGAATTAATCATAATACTTGTAGGATTTTTTTTCAAAGCGCAGATACACATGAAGTAAGATCTTCGAATACTTTAAACACTTGGTATATGATCCCTCAAAGCCAAGCCGAACTCATTTGTTTTCAGAGTAGAAAAGTGGCATAAGTCATGCATTTTTAAAGTTTCATAACTGGCTCAATTTTAGCGGTATATGAATGGGACTTTTTTTGTCTTAATTGTCAGTGTAATAGGAAAAAATTACTAAATATAACTTATAGGACCGGGGGACCGTATAAAAATTTAAATTTCGTAATTTTTTAAGAAATGTTTTTATTGACCCAAATCGCTTTTAAAATGTTTCTTTACCTGATTTAAAACATTTTTGTAATTGGAACTATATGTCTATGACTAACGGTTTAGGAATTAGCCATTGGACACCGTTGAGACCGGATACCCTGTATATGTATTGAGATAGTTAAATATAACTTTCATAATCGCGTTAACCTGATTATAGAACTCTCTGGAGGTAGGGGTAGGTATATACTGCATCACTTCTGAATTTTTTAAGGAACTCAGCTCAACTTCCATAACTATAGCATATAGACTCTCTAGTATACCCTATCTCTGTAGCGTATATCTTCCAATTTTCTTTAGTGTACCACTGAGAACTTTTTCCGCATAGCTCCGTAACTAAACAACACAGAATGATATGATAAATATTGAAAAAATCCCTGAAATATTATCTAACTTACTGTGCATTTAATTAGTTAACTTGAAATCTTTCATAATCGAGTTCACCCAATTTTAGAACCCCCGTAGCAACTTAGAATGATGTTTTTTTACATTAAACCATTTATAAACCGAATTTACTATTTAACAGTGTAAGTTATACAAAATTCTGTTCAGTAGAATCTGAGTTATAGTCATATTTACAATATGTATTGCTCATTAAACCATTTTTCTTTACATTTGAAATAAAATCAGTAACTGTTTTGGTATTTCCCTGTTATGCCAACACCATTGTCACCAAGCGTAATAATTGGCACAAAAATGAAATAATGAAATGATACATTTGAAAAAAATAATAATAATTTTGTTGATAAAAAAAAATGAGCATTTAAAAAATATAACTTTTGAAAATTACAGACTTTGACCTACCATTTTTTTTTAATCAATAAAAATAATGTTACTACTTGGTTATCCAGTCGACCAAAAATCTATTGCCAAACTACAAGATTAAATGCTAATAATGGTTGATCGTAAATGTTACATTCACTTGACTTTAAGCAAGTTATACGTATTTACGTCATCAGGTGATTTTTATTTCGACGTTTTAAAAGTATTTTTATTAATGTTATACTAATTTATTTGTTCTTTCGTTATTTAAAATAAAAATTATTATCAATGTTTTACTAATTTATTTGTTCTTTCGTTATTTAAAATAAAAATGTCAATTTGCATAATTTGGCGAGTGGTTTGGTGATTTATATAATTTGGCGAAATTGTTCGACGGGTACCAAAATTAATACTTAAAATATAAGAATAAATAAATATTTTGCAAGTAATAAAATATAGTCAATTTAAATTGCAGTCTTGAAATTGTAAATGTCTTTAACTGCTGAAGAATGACGTAGGTAATACGCACGTCTCACATTGCAGTAAACATTTCATTCTTTCAATGAAGACATTCATGGTTTTTTGAACAAAACATTTTTATATGTATAATTCCTAACTTCTGAAATAATTGTATTGTAGCTTCCTCATCATCAGATAACTGCGAAATGGTAAAATCGATATCAGTATCAGTAATAAATATTTTCTATATTTTCTATATATATATATATATATATATATATATATATATTTTTTAGTTTTAGTTTTAGTTTTTGAGGCGTTTGAATTTTTTTTTCTAATTGACGAAGTTGTTTTTATTTAACCAATAGGATTGGTTAAAAAATTATTCAATTTGAATTTTTTCCCTTGCTATAGTAACAGTATGAAAAGAATGAGTTTTTAGAAATTATCACTTAAAAACTCAGGTTTTAGCGCCAAGGATAGTGCCAAATTAGAATAATATGAAATATCTCTCGAACTATTGGGCTTAAAATAATTTAGTTAGTACCATTCGATTTAGCATACAAAAATACACCAAAATATGTTATCAGTTGAAAAATAACTATAAAATCAGATTTTTAAGGAATTTTTTAAAAGTTCGTTCTCTTTTTTACCCCCCTTAGGTGTGGAATTTTGGAAAATCCTTTCTTAGCGGCACTCTATATTATAATAAGTATTTTAACCCCGATTGTCAATATTTTAGGTTCAGTAGTTTAGGCTGCGCGTTGAATAATACAAAATCCAGACTTTCTTTTATATATATAGATATAAGGAGAATTTTACTTTTAATTGTGGAGAAATTAATGATATGTGATGATTTCTTTTAAATTTTCATATATTTATTAAAAGTACAAATATAATGGCAGTTTGTCTTAATTAATGGCTCTATACAGTATTTTAAACGCTTTATTTTATTATTTATTGTATAATTTGAAAGTCAGTCAGTTTATAATGTGATTTTGATTACCGGTATAAAAAATTTTTGTTTGAAATGGCTTTCTTTAAAATTATGTAATGAAAAAGTCGAAGCTTCTTTAATTTATTTAAAAACGTTTATTCTAAAACATGAAAAAGTTAATACCACGCATTTTATATACACTTTTTCAGATGTTGCAAAATATGTATTTACTACACAAAAATATGCATTTTGCATCATACATGCATTTAAATAGTTTTTGAACATAAATACATAAATAATGTTTTGTATTAGTAAACTTATAGAAAATATCCTTTTATTTTATAACATCATTAGCATTGCAAATTTATTTTTAATGTTAAATGTAAGTAAAATATTATTAAACTGATGTTAAAGATTTTCATTTATTTTTTATTAATTAATTTATTAATTTATTTATTTTTACATTTTTCGGATTTTATTACTTAACAAAATTGTTTACGCACAAATTATTAACTTTAATAGTGGTATGTTTATGTTTGTATTTTCATAATTTCAGTACATAGCAGAGAAATATAAAATATATATTATTACTTTCTTCAGTAGTCCTTTTACTCCCTGACTTAGAAAGAAACCATCAATGCAAGATGTCAGATCTAACAATAGTTTTGTATTCTGTATACAACAGAAAAATATCCGTAGAGTTTTTTTTTTTTTTTTTTTTTTTTTTTATAGAAGGATGAAACATTGTTAATTACAAAAGTTGGAAAACACTTTGGTGTAAAATAAGTTGAGAAAAGATAGTCAGAATTTTTTAAAGGAAAAGTTTGAAAATTTCTCCAATTAATTCACTCGAGAAAGTTGAAATTTATCTTGTATTATAAGTGTAAGAAGCTTTTCTTTCTATAAATATTTGAATAGTAGTAATTAGTACATATTTTTTCGCTTCAACAATTTAAACATTTATTTATACAAAAAATAAGATAAAATACTGCATTTTTTTTTGTTCTGAAAATAACTACAAACATAAAGTATTGAATGCATATTTGGAATTAAAAGTGCATTTAAAAGATTAGTGCAGCAACAGTAACGCTAATTTTTTAGATGTTTTATTCTATTTTTATATTCGTTTTATTTAGAGTGAGAAAAAGACGTTTAAACCGAATGGATCTTTCCTTCTATTAGAAAATGATACAGTGTTCCCTGCAGAATAATTTATATTATAACAACTGTCTACTATATGTAGTGCTTCTTAAATGTCTGCACCTATTCACGTGTATTACTGTTTTTACTTTTATATGTCATTATATACTTTTGATTTACAATGATTAACTTTTTTTTATTAATATTTAATCTTAATAGTTTTTTTTTAACCATTTGAAAAAGGGTGTTATTGTCCTCGTCAGGGTAGGAAATCAAAAGCATATCTGAAGAAGTTTAAGAATGAAAATTCATTTAAAATTGGTCGTCAGATTTCTTGGACGGTGGAAAAGCCTTTTCCCGAACAGCCAATGAAATGCTTGGATAATACGTAAGTTTCAGGTGGACAATACGTACGATTCGCAGGCGATTTTTGTCGCTTGCAATTTTTACATGTAATAACACTATTAATGTTTAATCCATGGCGTTCGTAACGTATGATCAACTCCATGCTATTTTTTATGTCTTAAATTTTAGTCTTCGAAAAAATCATTTTCCAAATGGTCGTTGTAATTTGTTAAATTGCTTTTTTTTTTTACTTTTTTAAAAATAAAGATGTTTGTTTTGTCACGTACAATTAGCTGAAAATCGCACGTATTAGAAAATGTAAAATGTCTAAGATATTTCTTTTTTGTTACTTAATAGCAAATATTTATAAATATTGTTACTGGTAATTAATTTTATATATAGTCAATGTTCATTATATTTTCTATAAGAGAAAAAAATATTATGTAAAGATCTATAAAGAAAACGCTTAAAAAATTCAAACTTAAAATGATATCATTTAACACTTATTGATCATATCAAACTCAAAAAGAATTATAAATTCAGAATTTTGAAGAACATGCACAAATTTTTGTGAAAAAAAAAATTATATAAAAAAAGTAGAATTTAATTTAATATGGGAATCTTTAAGAAATTTATCAGAATACATCATTTTTCAGGTAATATTATTTGTAATTTAATATTTAAACATGTGTGGAATATTAAATTAAACAGTTCTTTTCACGTGGATTTGAATCATAATATTAAGTTTGATATCTCTGTTAAAAGCAAACACGCACACATATATATATAAGTTAGCGGAAAGTAAAACTATCTGTGATTTGTTTATAGGGTGACGGAGCCAGTAGTTGATCAAATAAGGTCGGTGCTACGGGGTTTTTATAATATTTCTTTCCTTTTAAATTTTAGAAGTAATATAACATGATTGCTAAAACCCTTAATGAATGTCCTATAATGGGCAAAAATGAAATCAGCTGAAATTAAATAGCAACATAATTATAAGTAAATAGTTTCTTTAATTGCCATTTACCCAGTACTTGATCAATTGAAGAAATCAGTCAAAAATCCAAAAATTAATCTTTAATATATCATGCTTAAGATGTGATTAAAAATACTTCATATAATTTGAAATAAATTCATATAAATTCATATATAAAATCAATATATGAATCATATATAAAATCAATATATGAATCATATATAAAATCAATATATGAATCATATATAAAATCAATATATGAATATCATATATAAAATCAATATACTAAATTCATATTATTTGAAATAAGCAAGATGGAAGTGAATTATTTTAACTTAGCGTAATGGTCTCCTACTAATCAAAAAATACATTTTTACATTTTCAAAAAAAAAAAAAAAAAAAAAAAAAAAAAAAGGCTTCTCTTAGAGCAGGCAATTGACAACAATGTGACAACAGGTGCTCCAACATTCAAACGACAATATACCATGTCTAGTGTTAGGTGTAAAAATCATTTCTGCCTGAAATGGTGTAATATTTCACAAATTTGATCATCAACTGGGGCAGTCACCCTATAAATGAAAATATATCTGTGTGTAGTATTTAATTTTGTCAGTTTTCTTTCTCGGCACAACCTTAGCATATGAATATTATAGAGTTTTTAGTTTTCTTCACACTCGTATCACACACTGCAATGGATATAGACCAATTAGAGCCTATCGACACGGGATTCAGCAATAGTTATGCGGAGTACCACTATAAATTTTTGAAAAATATTGTTTTTGTTTTTCTGAGCACATTTGCATAACAAATAAAGAAGTACTATTTTATATAAAAAAGTTTAAATTACAACAGCTTGGATTTGTTGCATCGATTAACATACGTGAGAGTCCATCTATTTAACTAGATCCAATAATTCATACTTTCTTGTAGGTCCTATGTAAAAAAAGAGTTTTCAACATCTCAGAGAGAAAAAAAGTGGGAATTTTAAATAATCATTTTCTGCAGGTCAAATAGAAAAGTATTTTTTATTACCTAAGATGTAGAATAGGAATGTGAAGAAATTAGCAATTTATCGTACCTCAAGCTTAAATTAATTTTTAGCACATCAGATGCAAAAAAGCAAAGTAAATAAATTATAAAGAATACTTTTTTAGTCCTATTAAGTGATATTTACACATGCTGTATTGACAACGATTATGAGTTGTGTATCTCTTAAAAGTTTGTTTTGAATCATTTTATCCTTTATGTTTTCATTTAGTTAATCACTATAATTAGAGTTATAGGAAAAAAAAACAGTGCGATTTAAAAATATTTAATTTTAAATCTTTTATATTATGAAAATATTAAACTCATTTAAATTTGACTGAGACTGAATTTTCAATGGAGGTCTGAATTGATGATGTGATTGAATGTGCTATTTTAAAAACAGTTTTTCTTCTTGTCAAAGAAAGTCCTCACATAGATAGTGTAAGAAAGAAAATGTTGAATTTTTACTGGAAAAAATCCAAACATCCTTCTATTATTCCGAAATTATCTTTTTGTGGCAAGCATTTGTTTGGGTCTCCATAAAGAAGTCTTGAATGGAGGGAGGGTGTATTCATTAGATAAAGAATCGAAGATTTTTATTTGCAATATACTTCATATAAGTTTTTTTTTATACAAATAAAAAAAAAATACAATCATGTTTGAAAAGGTGAAATAATACAGAAAGTTATTTAGAAAAAAAAAAAAACATTAATTTAATTTTGGTAAATTTTCCTTTATAAAATTCGATGCTAAATAAATTCTGCTACGTTTGACAAAGTGTATATAAAATAAATAAATTAATGTACAAAAATAAAATTGGTATAATGTTGGTAAATTTTATTTTATAATATTCGAACGTTATTCATTAGAAAATAATCAAAAACTTTTTGCGCAAATGACTTTACACATGCTTTAATTATATTTTTATAAAAAATAAAGAAAATTACCTATATGATTGAGAAAGAGCATATATAATGAAGAAAGTTGCGCAGAAAAGTAACATTGGTATAATTTTGGTAAATGTTCTTTTATAATATTCGGACTTTATTCAAGAGATAAATGTTCAATTTCTTTTTTGTTCAAATGACATAATTATACAAACACAAAGAATACGTCCATCATGTTTGAGAAATTTATATGAAATAATCAAAGGTTTGAAGACGTTGTTATAATTTAAAATTGAAAAAAGTGTAGCTTGAATCTCAATTTAATTACGTCAATTTTTTTTCAAATTTCTAACAAGGCGTAAAACCAACAAAGTGAAAGAAGTACCCCATCATACATACTTTTTCACTGTGTTGCTTTTACTCTTTGTTAATAATGTCAAAAAAAAAAAAAAAAAAAAAAAAACATTCACGTAATGAAATGCAAATTTAAGTTACATTTTCTAAAAATATTTATACGGTCCATGGGTGCTGTAATTTATATTTAGATGAACAGGCGAAATTTTTGTCCCGGAAGGCAACGAAACTCCATAAAATGTAAAGAATAATTAATTGGTTAGGGGTGTTCGTTAAAAATTGTTCGTCACTCCGCTTTTATGCCATGTTAGCAATGTGAGTAGAAACTCACTTAATTAATTTCAGATTTAGTTTACAGTTTTTTTGTTTCAATTTTTGTACTGTCCGTGGGTACTATATTATATATTTCGTTGAACAGACAATTTTTATTTCACAAAAGGCAGAAAAATATCATAAAATTCAAAACATCATTACTCGGTTAGGGGGGTTGTTAATAATGGAATTTTCAGTCATTTGATAGTCAAAGACGGATATTATTTTCTACATTTTTTTTTTTTTTTTTTTTTTTTTTTACCCTTTACCATTGCCTAAGTATAGGTAAAAAACTGAAGCAAGTTTCAATCATTTTTGGGACGACATGTACACTGTTTATTGCAT
Source organism: Maratus speciosus (assembly GCA_963932465.1). Classification (NCBI taxonomy): domain Eukaryota; kingdom Metazoa; phylum Arthropoda; class Arachnida; order Araneae; family Salticidae; genus Maratus; species Maratus speciosus. Next base: position 417,875,168 of record OZ010795.1, read on the forward strand.
ATTTAATACCTCGGATGCGACTTGAAGGTTATAAAAAAATAAAACAGCCCATCTTCTGTGAGGTTTTTTGTTGTTTGTTGTTGTTGTTTTTGGAAATATTTTAAGTGATTTTTCGTAAACACAAAATATAATTATAGAAATTTAAAATGTCATATTATTTCAAAAAGATTATATATGTTTGTTTGTTTTTTAGTTTTTCTTTTAAGTGGCTTTATTTATGTTTTACATAATTGACATAAAAAAAAAAAATGTCTGAAATGATTGTCTAGAAAGTATGATTTCGAAATAATGTTACGCTATAAATTTTACACACCTTTTCTACTTATTTTGGAGGTATATACTATAAAATAATTTCAACATTTTAACTATTAAACAATACGAATGTTTAAAGCTGGTGATTACAGTATGGAATTACATTTAAATAAAAAAAATCAATTAGCATTACATTTATAATTTACAAAGGTCTTTTTGTTAAATCCGAATTAGGATTTTTTAACTATTGCCTTATCGAGAATTTAAAAAGTGTGGTTTTTCTTTGCTAAAATTTTATTTAATGCTAGAGACGATTCAATTTTTTTTTCATTGAAAAGAAATAATGACTAATAAATAGTGTGATTCATAATGGATTTATTTTTTTCCAATAAATTTTTGTTTTTAATACTTTTATAATTGCAAGAGTAGTATCTCGATGTTTTATGCAGAGCAAACGATTTTGTTATTAATATAAAAAAGTTTTTTTTTTTTTTTTTTTTTTTTTTTTTTTTTTTTTTTTTTTTTCCTCAAAGGATATTTTTTAAGATAAAGATTTAATGATGTCCTTATTACTTTTCTAAAAAAAAAATAAATCTTCTCCTTCGCAGACCATCTCTAGAGATATTCAAGTATATTGGTTAGAAATATTGCTGTTAACTGTATGAAAAGCCCCACGGATACTGTATTTCTATTTCTGCCGAAAAAAGAGACAGTACGAATACTTTGCTCCAATAATTTTATTTTCAATCTAAAAATCGTTCTCTTTTCTTTTCTTGAAATAAATACAAGAGTTATATCGGTTACATTTTCTTCGTATAAGACTATAAAAACAGCCTATTTTTTTTTTTTTTTTAATAGTCTGAATAAAATCAATAGAGATAATTTGAATTACGTTAAATGTAATATTTAAGAATTAATCTTTAAATTATTGAGTGTTTAATTCTTGTGGTTTTCCTTCATGAAAAAAAGTCAATATTCTACATTTACACATTTTGTTTTAAAAATTAAAATTTTTAATTTTAGTCAATTTCAAGTAATCTATGATGTTGTAAAATGTAAAAGAATGATAATAATTTAAAAGTTATACAAATATATATGATTTAAAGGCATAAAATATAGATTCTAACACTGAAAGGCCTCAATTTATAACGGATCCTAGAAATCCGAAATTAATGTCATCCAAAGCTCAATTCCACCGACAGATTTTCACAAATGCGTTCAAGAAAAACAAAAATGTGGAATAATTATTCAATTAGTATTAAGAGTGTCTGTCCTTTGGTATATACCGAAGGGGTTGTTCAAAATTGAAATTTTAGTTACGTAGCGTTGGTTTTTTTTATATCCATGTAAAATTTCCTTAATTGCAAACATTCGAGAGCATTTAAGAACACTTCATTATAAAGCCGATATTAAAACTAGCCTTCGTCCGGCAACATAGGCATCTCAGGGCTAGACTTGCACACAACTCACACGGAGCATACCCTCCCTCAAGAAGTTTCTCTGCCGTGCACCCGCCGTCAGCGCGTGGTCGCCCAAGAGATTGACATCCGGTCGATGCGACAGAAACTCCCACCCAGCTAAGAAGAGCCAGATGGTTCCTTCGATGGTCCTCACATAGTTCACCCCAACGACCCGCAGAGTACGGAACCTACAAAGCAACCGAGCCCACGAGCCAATGCCGAGGATCCCTACGAGGGGTTTGCTTTGCGGAAGTCCCTCAAGATCAAATACCATTATCCGGCAAAGATATTTTTGAGGAACAACCGATAGGGTTAGTCGGAAAAGTTACTGTTAGAAGCCCCTAGCTAAAACCCAGGAGGGCGGGGAAAACCCATCCAGACGTAAAGCGTCCCTGCTCTGGGCTTTTCGCCCGGTCCTCCCACCTCAACCAACGGAAACCCTCGCGGATCTCGCTGGGAGTCAGAAGGACCAGACTAGGTGCCGTTAACTACCCTAGGTGGACACGGGAAGCTCCACTTAGACGGGATAGACCCTGTCTCGCTAGGGGTTGGATGGGCCGGACACCGCCTGCCCCCCACGCAGCCCCCCACCCAAGGGCGGGGAAGCCGCTGAAGACGGGCAGGAGCCCGGCCCACCTCTACCTTACCTCACGGTCGCCGAGAGTTCCTGAGCACGAATGCCCTTCACCCCGTGCAATAGCGTCCGCTACCATGTTAGTCGCCAAAACACAGTTTCCGTCGGAAGCTACGAACACAAATAGGACGACAAAGCTAACTCACGATTTGCGGACCCAGCCAACGACTTTAACTGTGTTCCGAGACCCCAAGACGAACCCGGGAAAGGCCGGGAGGCGGTAGGCCGGCATTCAGAACTAGATGGACGAACCGCACGCGAGAACCTTCGCGGGCACCTACCTCCCGACCCAAACCAAGTCCGCCCCAGAGACCCGGGGATGTGCGTTCGAAAGTTATGTTTAGAAAACGCTATGACCACACCTCCGAGCGCGGTAACCTTCGGAAGCGTCTAGACACGCTGGTCATGAGTCGTACCAATCGTTCGCTCGAGAATCGAAGCGCCACCGCATTAGCCGGCGAGCCTCCGGTCCGGTTCCCGGCGGGGATGGAGCACGGCAGCGGACCCACCGGCCGACCACCTCCCATGGGGTACGGCGTAACTTTGGGCAACCAGCTCCACGAAAGCCTCCCTCCGCGACCGCTCCTTGGTCAGATGGGGGCACCGCCGAAATCCATCCACCTAGGGGGCGACTCACAACTACCTCCGCTACCGGAGCTTTGGCGGGATGAGCCACACTAGGTGAAAAAAGTAACCTAGGCGCTGTCCGAACCTCGCCCTTCGGTCGCTCCGGGAGTTCCTGCATGGCGTTCCCGCGAGCACCGTCGTCACTAGCGAGCACCAAAGACAGTTCTGTGAGGTCCGCATTCTCCTCTCGGGCTCCCTGTTGTTCAAAAGGTGGACAAGGCCCTACTACATTTGCTTACCCTTTGCCCAGAGTCACCACCCAGTCGAAACCGGCTCTGGGATCGAGCTATGGAGCATCGCTACCGGGCTCCCCATGAGAACCGTGGTCCCCGGAGGGTGAAGCACATGTCGGTCACCGAGATGACCCTCCAACCTCGCACGCAACGTCCGTTACCCGTGGCCGCCGTATCCATTGCCTGTCGGCGCCGGGTCTCTCGAGGATGCTGTGCATCGTCCTTGTCCTGCCCCGTCTGGCTTGACCTACAAGCGCTGCCGGACTCCGAGTCACCTCTCCCACTCAAGGGATCGGGTTAGGACCACCCGGAGGAAAAACTAAAGTTTTAGATCTAATTTCATAAAAATATGTATTTTTCTTTTCAACCTAATCTGAGTCGGTCCTTAAAATGTTCGAACTTTCTGCATTCCTTTTCTTTGTAATAATAAGCCAACGGTAAATATTTATTCCTGACTGTTTTAAATAAATCTTAAATCTGGAGAGATATTACTTATGACGCCATTAATTATATTTTTTATCTCCAATTAGTTTGATTGACCTTTAGGACATTATCGCTTTTAAGTACCTCAAATTAAAAATAGGTTATTTTGTGCTAGATGTTGTCAATGCTGATGTCCTAAAATAAATACAACGACAATATGCTTACCGATGTGGATCGGCCAATTATTTTGTTATTTTGACATGCGGAACTCATCAAATAGTTTGGATGTGAACGCGGTTCTCATAAACGTTATTAGCCTGGTGATATCCCCCAATATTGGTTGCTGTAAAATTAACTTTTCTAGGGCTTTATAGCATAATGTTATTTTGGCTGGATGCAATCATGTGAACATTGTAAACATAAATATCCAGACATCCTCATTTGATGATTGTATTTTTTTTTACATGGTCAATATGATATGTATTAAAAGATTATATATTTAGGTAATGAGTTTCTAAATTCCTCAGCATTCTTTTTTAATACAATTACTTGTTGTGGTTACTTACAACCACAGCCATATTTTTGTTTAATTTAATTTAAGAAAGATTTTATTAATCTTTATCATTTAATATTAAAAACATATTCTAAATTTATTTTATTTCCTTCCTTTTTTAAACTTCCCCTGGAAGTTTTTCTTTCTTACGTAACATTTCGTTTCATTTTAAATTGATAAACATAGTTTTTGAAATCTGTACTTCCGGGAACAGAATTCTCTGGAATATTCTGCATGCTTCTAAATGTTAGGCCATTTCCTCTTGTAGCCCCTCCCTTTAGGCAGTAAAATTCAAATCAGTTTAATACGTAATTTTAAAAATTGTAACACTGTACTATTATTTGACGTCTTATCTTAAAGTAATATACAGACGTTTAATATGATGAAAGCAGTTTTTCATATCCTTTCGCATTACAAGTTCTGTCAACCCCGCCAATCGGCGAGTTTCAGTTATTACAGCAACCCCTTTCATCCTCATCTACGCTGTCCGTTCATTTTCGCAGCTGTGTTCTGATTTCAAAGCAGAAAGGTTTTCCCCTTGCCGTCTTTAGTCCAGGCAATAGAGACCGTATTGGGGCTCTACCTAGCAAAATTCATGGTAGTTCTGGAAAAAGGCTTACTTTATGTTTTTTGGATCCATGAATCCGAATTTCTAACTTCCCACAAAAATTTCCCCCGGCAACACACCCAAATTTTGGTAAAATGCCCCCAAAAAAGGTTTTTCTTAAAAATATCAATTTTTTATTGTTTTAGGGAAAACGTATCTAGAAATACAGAATGCAGACAAAATTTGCAACAAATTAGATGTATGACATTATGACTTAGGATGAAGGGGAAGGGGGAGATCTGCCTCGGAACATGCTCGGCCGTGCTGCGTGGACTAAGTTACTTGACTAAGTTACTTAATTCCACTTAACCACTTACACGCTTACATTCGTCCTGCCATCTCCCCTCCGAACTTTCTCTATGAGGTTTACTTTAAGTTTTTTGGGTCGCTGAATCCGAATTTTTCACTTACCCCCAAAATCCATCCCCCCAAACCCCCTCCCGAAATGGTTGTTTTAAATTACATTTTTTATTGATTTAGAGGAATACTATGTAGAAATTCAAAAAGTACACAAAATTTGCAACAAACAGGATAAATGACATTATGGCGTAGGATGAACGGGGAGGGAGAGGGCTGTCTCGGAACACACACTGCGGCGCACATGGTAATAGGGGATTTTACCTGGCAAAATTAATGCTAGTTCTGAATTTCTGCTCACTTTATGTTTTTTGGGTCGCTGAATCCGAATTTGTAACTTCCCAATAAAATCCCCCCCCCCGAAAACCTCTAAAAAATTGATTTTTTGAAAAAATTTGGTTTTTGAGAACAGCTCGCGGGGAATGTTCCGAGGCAGCCCCCTCTCTCCCCGTTCATCCTGCGTCATAATGTAATGTATCCTATTTGTTCCAAATTTTGTCTACTTTCTGAATTTCTACATAGTTTTCCCATAAAACAATAAAACATTTAATTTAAAAACAGCTATTTTGGTGGGGGGTTCGAGGGGGATTTTGGGGGTAAGTTAAAATTTCGGATTCAGCGACCCAAAAAACTTAAAGTAAACCTTATAGACAAAGTTTGGAGGAGAAATGGGAGGGCGAATGTAAACGTGTGAGTGGTTAAGTGGAATTGCGCAACTTAGTCCACGCAGCACCGCGGCGCATGTTCCCAGGCAGATCCCCCCTTCCCCTTCATCCTAAGTCATAATGTCATATGTCTAATTTGTTGCAAATTTTGTCTAATTTCTGAAATTCTAAAAAGAGGTGCCTGGTGCACGCCCAAAAATAAGTGTGCCACCCTTAATATTGTGTAGACAATAAAGGTAGTGTAGATAATAAAGTTTTGTAGATAATAAAGGTTTAAATAACACTTTTAACTAATAATCATCTCTATATAATATTTTTAATTTTTTGAAAAAATGTCAAATTTTAACCAAAATTTCAACATTTGGACCAATAGCGCAGACTCAAGCTATTTTATTTTCAGTGGTAATATTGCACGCAGATGATGTACTTGTATAAAGGCAACTTTTGGCACCTACCCGTTTTTGATTAAAATAAAATAATTTTTTTCGCACCACCGTAGTAAGCAACATACGTACAACCGTGGCCTTTGGTTGCACACTTAGCTTCACAATGCATGTCATATTAAAAAATTGAAGTTGTAAACAGTAGTATGTTGTCTTTTTCTAAGGTTATAAGCGTGTGGTTGATAAACATTGGAAAATTGTTATTGTTTAAATGACTTGTCGCATCAAATAAATGTCCATATCGAGGTGGTGCAAGAAGTAATCTATCAATGTGCACACGAAATGCTGTATTATGAGCAGCATACAACCTCTTAATCGAGAATGATGCAGGTGAATGTTTAAAAGTAACCACATACGGTCCAGTGTATTTAGGTTTGAATTTATCAGCGGATTTTAAGTACACAATATCTTTAATACAAATGGTTCTTAATTTAGCTTTTTGACCATAATTCTTATATATTTTATCCTGAGCTGTTTTAATGTTATTGTAAGCATTGTCATATATTTTGTATAAATCTTCAAGTAGTTTATGTATTTCAATATGTTTATCTAAAAAAGGTTGATTGCTACACTGATCAAAAGTGTAAAAAATTAATGAAAGTTCACGTCCAAAGTGCAGAAGATTAGGAGAAAATAATGTAGTTGAGTATTTTGAATCGTTATAGAGTGACTTCTGTATAAACATTGCATTTTCAAATGAGTGACATTTCTGTAAGAGTATATTAACAGAGTATTTGATTGATTTATTGATTCGCTCAGAAATCGAGTTAGATTGCGGACTAGAGACCAAGCTATGAAGTACCTTAATGCCTAGCGTATCATTAAAAATGTTGTATACTTGAGATGCATATTGGGGTCCTAAGTCTGACAAGACTTAGTCTATCAAAGGTGGTTATATAAGAGAATAAATATTTAACGACTTTAGCTCCATATATATCATTAAGTGGAAAAAGTTCAACATGTCTTGAAAAGTGTCTGTAATAGTTAAAACATGTTTACCATTAGCAAAAGGTCCAACGAGGTATGTGCTGAAATTGAAAGTGTCAATGATGATATTAAATTTACTTATGAAGTCGAATCCGAGAATGCCTTCAAAACTGGAGGATACCGGAATATCAACTATATAAAAAATGACGCGAAAAGGATTTCTTTTTTAACGTAATGGTTGCTTTAATACACGATAAAAAAGAAACCTCAGAATTAACAGCTTTAATTCTTATGGCTGTTGATAGCCTCTTGTATTTTAATGTAGGCTAGAGCTCATTAAATAATTTTTGTGATAGCAACAAAATGCTACTTCCAGAATCAGGTAATAGGGTTACATTAATATTTGCTATACTGACCTTTACAAGAGGGTGTGATGGAGAATGTGTGTTTACACTACAAATGATGTGTACATTGTTATCGCCTTCATTTTCAGTTTGAGTAGAGATATTATTTGCTATTTTAATGACATCTGAAGTTTGTGAACCTGCTGAATTAGCTAACCTTTCTTTAGAAATTTTTGGTAATGTAGAGTCAATAGGAAATGTTGCTGATGTTAAGTTGCATCGTTGAGACACAAAGCCATCAGCACAAAAATTGTGTCTCTGTTTTAGTTTTCCTGAAATTCGTGATTGTTATTTCTGTTAAAATTTCCCTTTTTCTGTGTGTTAACTCTTTTCCATTTAAAACACGCTTGGGCCTGGGGGCCTTTTCTGAAGCACAGTTGGCTGGTAACTACTTTCCTTTTTCGAAATTTGTGAGGGGAAATGTTGGGTTTTGAAATTTTTACAGTAGTGCATTGCATTAGAGTTGTATTTTGGCCTACTTTGAATCTCATTGTTTACATTTTCTGTTTTGGTTTCTGGTGATGCAACTGCCAAAGCATTAATTTTTGTGATTTTTTTTAAGTTGTTCTTCGAAGTTGTTTTGAGATTTACTGAGGGAGGGCAATGAATGCAGAATTTTTTCATTATGCAGAATCTCATGTAATACACGTTCTCTTTCAACAGCAGCACGATAATCATTGATACCCTCTTCATGTAATTTTATTCTTATATTTGTTGGCACATCCTCCAAAAATTTCATTAATTTAATTGTGTTGCGAGCATTTTCATCGTTTATATCAGCGTACACAGTTGCGGCTAACACATTTAATCGATGTGCCAAATTTTTAATGGATTCCGCTGGCAAAAGAGATAAACTAGAAAGTTCAACACTTGCAACACATTTACTAGGAGTTGAGAAAAATGCAGCAAATTCTTTTTCAAGCGTATTTACATCCTTAATTTTTTTAATTTCTCTATTTTGTACATAAAATTTCCGCGCAGGACCGACTAACTTGTCCATAAGTACAGCAATGTTTGTTTGAGGACTGTACTTGTTAATTTCAGCAACTGCCCTAATCTGATAAAAAAATAATTTAAGCAAATTCGGATCTCCATCAAATTGTATGATATTAATGGGTATTTGTTTAGCGGACATGGTCATACCTTAATTTAAGCAAATTTGTTACTCATAATAGTTACTGAGGTTCTGCATAACACATAAATATGAAACATATATAAAACAGTTAAAATGCAAAGCAAATAAAATAATGAACTAAAAAGTATAATTATCACATTATATATATATATATATATATATATATATATATATATATATATCAGTTAACTTTAAAAAAATCTTAAATAAAGGACTTATTTGGACCTTTTAAGAAAAAGAAAAAAAATATATAAGTCTATCTAGAGATAAAATTGTGTTTTTCAAATGATACTTATTTGATCCTTTTAACAAAAGAAAAAAAGATCTCAATAGCTCTTTTTTTTTAACCTATAGAAATTAAAAGTCTTTCAAATCAAAATATTTTGAAGCTAAAAAGCAAACATGTAAAATTCTTATTTTAACTTTAGTACATAATAGTAAAAGGTGAAAAATATTCCTCTTTAAACTTAAAAAAAGCATACACTTTAGTATGCATTGAGAGTTAAAAGGGGGAGGGTAAATTTGGCATTAAATAAGAAACTGGAAATTTCAATGCAAGAATATGGGAAAGAAAGGTATATCAATAACAAAATAATAAAATGCACAATAAGACAAAAAAATTGTAAAATCAGCAATATCACCGTGTTCCGTATCCTACAATTCTTTACAGAAACACAATCATATTACTAAATTAAATATCTATATATTTTTAATAATTCAACTATTTGTGAGTACTTACTGCGTTGAGTATGAAAGCAGAAAATGGAATGCAATCTGCTGGTAGATTTAAATAATATTTCCAATATTTTATATTTAGAAAAAGAGGGGGGGGGGGGATTGTTCAATTGTAAAAGGACTTTTAGTATTTTCCGTTCATAATAGATGGCAGCACTACAATTTGCAAGGACTGTTTTTTCTGAACTGAGCGATTTACTGCATTGAAAATTAAGACTTTAAATAATTCAAAATAATATTATTTTAACTCTTTTTTAATTTTAAAATTCTTATTGTCATTTTTAAGTATTGTGTATATTAATATTGTATTTTGTTCTTATTTTTATTAGATAACTTTCTTCTGTATTTTTCTGCTTTTGTGCGGAGCTGTGATAGAAGCTCAGAATGTTATGTTTCTGATTCGTGATGTGTATGGTTAAAATCTAAATCTAATTCTGTCCAATTAAAAATATGAAAGACCAGTTAATTCGTGATTCTTTGAGTGAAATCTTTATTCTTCAAGTATGTATTTATTCTCGACTCATCAATGTAAGCAGTCAAGGTTCATGAGTTTGAATTAAGTGGTTTCATAAATCCATTTCGAACGCAACTGGGGTCTGCATCAAGAAATCAAAGGTACTGTTTCTTTTTCTCTGTTTAATTCATTTGAATAAAGACAAATCTATTCTATTAATTTTAAAACTATATTAAAAAAAGTTTCTGGTCCGTCGGAAGCCTAGGAGATAACTAGTGACAATCGTATTTATTTAATATATTATCATGAAAACCAAAGCAGAAACTGCTGCGGAATCAAAATTTCTTTTTACTGTTAAAGAAATAAATCGATTTAGCGCTCAAGTTACTGAGGCAATTGAAAATAAAACCTTAAAATTAATTGAGAAGCTAAAGGCTGAATTGATAGGTTTAGAAAATGACTTCAAAAATCTTATTTTGGCGTAGCTGAAGAAAGTGTAAATTCTTTATACGAGTCCTTTACTGAAGCTAAAGATATTGTTGTTGATGATTTAGTCAAAATTGAGCAATTTTTGGAAAATCAAGGCGTAAAATCACAAGAAAATCAAAGTGCAGCTAATAATAGCTCAAATATAGGAGTTAGTAATAACGTTCTAAAGCTTCCTAAATTCGAGTTGCCCATTTTTTATGGAGATGTCACTCAATGGATTAGCTTCAAAGAGATATTTTTAACTGCAATTCATAACAATGAATCTCTTTCAGATCAGTTGAAATTTTCTTATTTAATAGCCAGTGTTAAGAATTATCCTTCTAAATTAATATCTGGTTTCTCAATTTCTGGGGAAAATTATAAAGAAGCTTGGGAAACGTTAGTTAATAGATATGATAATCGTAAGAATTTGGCATATTCGTTGTTGTCTAGATTTGTTAATGCCAAACCATTGAAATCGCCCACGCAGAAAACTATTTTAGAGCTATTGGATACATGCAATGAAGTGATTCGAAACTTAAAATCTTTGAAATTCGAATTTAATGAATTTGTTGATTTGATTTTAGTGTATATAGTACAAAATAAATTTGATGAATCCTTAAAAAAGCAATGGGAATTATCCTTAAATAATGATTCATTCCCAACTTATGAAATGTTGATGACATTTCTCGAAAAACAGGCTCGTAGTTTGCAGAACTGTAATAGTGAATTTTTTAAAGGTGAATCCAAAAATAATCAAAAATTTGAAAGTAAGTCTCAGCATTTTCCAAAAAATCAGTCGCCAATACAGTCGTGATGGATAGTATAAATAAATCGCCAAATATTTCATGATCACAGTGTAAAGAATCGCACCCACTTCATAAATGCCCAGAATTTTCAAAATTATCTGTTGATCAAAGTTGGAATTTAGTTAAATCAAAAAAGCTCTGTACCAACTGTTTACGATCAAATCATTTTGTGTCAAACTGTTTTATTAGTACTACTTGCAAGTTTTGTAACTGTAAACATCATACACTTCTTCATCGTGATCAGATTACCCCTGCATCACAGAATATATTCAGGCAGCGAGATCGTGTTACAACACCAAATGCTGTTGTTAATTCTGAATCAAATTGTTTCACTTCTCAATCTATCAATAATAATTCTCAAACATTGTTGGCTACTGCCATTATAAGAGTTAAATCTAAATCGGGAAAATTCATACCTTGCAGAGCTATAGATAGTGCTTCTCAGAAGAGTTTACTTTCTAAATCTTGTTGTAAAAAATTAGGTCTTCCATCTAGACCTACAAATCATAAAATATCTGGAATCAATAATTTAGTCGCAGAAACGGCTCTTCAGGAAGTTTCCTTGATATTCTCTCCACATTTCAATAATGAAACTTTTCACTTAGATGCATTAGTTGTTAATCAGATTACAACCAATTTACCAAATTTTTTGATTACAACTAAATATTGCCACACATTGAAGGATTGAACCTTGCGGATCCTAATTTTCATTTGTCCAGTCCTATTGAGATAATTATAGGCGCAGATTTATTTGCTAACATCATAATAGGGGAATCAATTCTCGGACCTAAAGGATCACCGAGTGCTGTTAATTCTAGACTGGGTTGGATTCTTTCGGGGATAATTTATTCGAATGAATCAAATTAAAATTCATCTGTTACTTGCCATGCCACTAGACAGATAAGTTCTCAATTACAAAAATTTTGGGAACTTGAATCGGTTCCTAATTCTGATCCAATTTCTCTAGTTGAAGATAACTATGCGAAAACAGTTTCACGTTCAGAATCTGGAAGATATATTGTAAATCTACCCTTTAAATCTAAACCTATTCTAGGCAACTCTAAATCTCAAGCCTTAAAACGTTTCTACTTCTTCGAGAAAAAAACTTCAAGAAAATCCCTTGCTTAAAGAACAGTTTTTATCCTTCATGCGCGAGTATATCGACTTGGGGCACATGGAACTTGTACCAGAGTTAGACATTTTAAATCCTAATAATTTTTATCTCCCACATCACTGGGTGTTAAAAGAAGATAGTTCTACAACTCGGCTTAGAGTTGTGTTTGACGCATCTGCTGTTGGTTCAGAAGGCCGCTCCTTGAAGGATTATTTAGAGATAGGCCCAAAATTGCAACCAGAAATCTTTCCTCTACTGTTAAGGTTCACAATGCATCCAATCGCCTTTAGTTCTGACATCGAGAAAATGTTTAGCCAAATTCTCGTCAATCAAAATCATGTAGATTATCAACGCATTCTTTGGAGATTCAATTCAGATGAAATTATTAAAACATACAGGCTGTTGACCGTTGCGTACGGTACTTCTTGCGCTCCATATTTTGCCATTAGGACATTACACCAGTTGGCAAATGACAATGAGCAAAATCATAAAGAAGCCTCTCAGATAATTCGGAAAAGTACGTACGTAGATGATCTACTTTCCGGTTCGGATTCAAAGGAAAATGCCCAAAATTTGGTAACTGAGCTAATCGAAGTTATGAAAGGCGGAGGTTTTAATCTACGTAAGTGGACCTGTAATGATCCAGAAGTAATAGCTCATTTACCAGATGAAATGAAGGCTTCATCGCAAAAAGTAATTCAGGAAGATGATACCGTTAAAGTCTTCGGGCTACTTTGGGATTCTTCCAAAGATGTTTTACAAATTCGTTTCAATGATTTTAAAGAAGTAAAAACAAAAAGAGATTTGTTATCAGTAGTGGCTACAATATTTGACTCCTTGGGTTTCCTAGCTCCTACTACAATAAGATTAAAGATCATGTTGCAAGATCTTTGGAAAGATAAGATTTGGTGGGATGAAGAAATCCCAGACTCTATACTACAGGTTTGGAATGAGTTCCTATCAGAAATTCATTTATTAAAATCAATTGAAATACCCAGATATATTAACTCTTATAATCAAAATGATGTCCAAATTCAGTTACATGGTTTTTGTGATGGCTCAGGTAAAGCTTTTGCTGCTGTCACTTATTTACGTGTTGTTACTCCTGACGAAGTATTTGTAAATTTGATTGCAGCTAAAACTAAAGTAAATCCTATAAAACCTCAAACACTGCCACGTATTGAGCTTTGTTCTGCTCTTTTATTAGCCAAGTTATGCTCAGCTATTATCGATTCTTTGCCAATAAACTTTGACAATATTTATCTATGGTCAGATTCGCAGATTGTTCTTAGCTGGTTAAAATCACCTCCTTTAAAGGGAAATCAATTTGTTCTAAATCGAGTGTGTCAAATCCAATCATTAATGCCTTCATGTGAGTGGAATCATATTCCAGGTATTCTAAATCCTGCAGATTCAGCTTCTAGAGGTATTTCACCAGAAAAGCTTCTTCATCATTCGCTATGGTGGCATGGGCATCCATGGCTGCTATCAAATGAACCAATCCCAATACCTTTGTACAATCCTCCGATATCTGAGTTAAATCCAGTAATTCAATCTGTCAGCAACGTAACTCAAGTAATTGCCCTTCCAGACTTTATTCTTAAGTTCTCCGAATTCTCTAAGTTATCAAGAGTCACAACGTGGTGTCTTAGATTCATTTATAATGCTAGGCATAGTGCTACAAAAAAATCTGGAAATCTGAGTGCACAAGAAATCTCTGATTCTGTTCAATGTATTGTGAAATTAGTACAAAGTTCTGAATTCTATACCGAGCTTAAATTATTAAAAGAAAGAAAACCCTTACCAAGTAATAGTAAATTATTATCATTAAATGGGTTTTTAGATTCGAGTGATATTATTCGAGTTGGTGGACGTTTGTCACAACATCAGTCATTAAGTTTTGATAGAAAGTATCCTATGCTACTTCCGAAAAATCCTATTGTTACTAAGTTATTGATAAAACATGTCCATGAGCAACATCTACATGCAGGTACACAGCTAGTACTTGCAATAATACGCCAACAGTACTGGTTTATCAACGGTCGTTCTACTGTACAACAAGAGCTCCACAAATGTGTACTTTGCAAACGCCTTAAGTCTCAAGTTTGTCAACCAATGATGGGAGATCTTCCCGTTGACAGAATCACCCCAATCCGTCCATTTTCCAAGGTGGGTTTAGATTTTGCAGGACCCTGTCTAACTAAACCAAATTTGCCAAGAAGTAAGATCAAAATTAAATCTTATATAGCAGTATTCGTCTGTATGTGCACTAAGACGGTACACCTTGAGTTGGTATCAGCCTTGTCTGTGCAAGCCCTGCTAGCAGCCTTGAAGCGATTTATCGCGCGTAGAGGTCGGCCGTCCGATGTATATTCAGATAACGGCAAGAGCTTCACAGGTCTGGCTAATCAGTTAAAGCAGCTATTTCAATATTTGACAGAAAATGAAGTTCAAGAATTTCTTTCGAGCCAGAAAATCAATTGGCATTTTATCCCTCCACATGCACCACACTTTGGTGGGCTATGGGAGGCAGCTGTTAAGCTTAGTAAAAATCACATTCTAAGAACATGTAAAGCTAGTGTATTGAATTTTGAAGAATTAACTTCTTTGCTATGTCAAATTGAAAGTTATATAAATTCAAGACCCTTAACCCCTATGTCTTCGGATCCATCAGATCCACGTGCATTAACTCCAGGTCACTTTTTAATAGGAGCACTCCTCCTTGATATTCCAGAATCTTCAAATCCCAGAATTCTAACATTAAATGCTCGGTGGTGCTTTATAGAAAAAGCAAAGAATCAATTTTGGTGTAGATGGTCACGTGAATATCTCCAACATCTCCAACAGCGTCCAAAAGGGACTACTCCACGAACTAATCTACGAGAAGGAGACTTGGCGATTGTTCATGATCGATTTCAGCCCATGAGATATAAGTTGGGCGGCATTCTAAAGACTTTTCCTGGACCGGACAATCTTGTACGAGTTGTTTTGATAAAAACAGCTGACGGTGATATCAAACGTCCCATTTCAAAGGTGTCCCCTCTCCTGCCGGGGGCGGAGAATGTTCAATTGTAAAAGGACTTTTAGTATTTTCCGTTCATAATAGATGGCAGCACTACAATTTGCAAGGACTGTTTTTTCTGAACTGAGCGATTTAATGCATTGAAAATTAAGACTTTAAATAATTCAAAATTATGTTATTTTAACTCTTTTTTAATTTTAAAATTCTTATTGTCATTTTTAAGCATTGTGTATATTAATATTATATTTTGTTCTTATTTTTATTAGATAACTTTCTTCTGTATTTTTCTGCTTTTGTGCGGAGCTGTGATAGAAGCTCAGAATGTTATGTTTCTGATTCGTGATGTGTGTGGTTAAAATCTAAATCTAATTCTGTTCAATTAAAAATATGAAAGACCAGTTAATTCGTGATTCTTTGAGTGAAATCTTTATTCTTCAAGTATGTATTTATTCTCGACTCATCAATGTAAGCAGTCAAGGTTCATGAGTTTGAATTAAGTGGTTTCATAAATCCATTTCGAACGCAACTGGGGTCTGCATCAAGAAATCAAAGGTACTGTTTCTTTTTCTCTGTTTAATTCATTTGAATAAAGACAAATCTATTCTATTCATTTTAAAACTAAACAGTGATAAATATATCTGGTTTCACACTCTAAAATGTGAAATTTATGTTAAGGAGCACTGTTATTTTCAACGTACTTTCTTTTTTCTTTTGCATAACCTTTTTATGAATTTTTTTTTGCATAACCTTTTTATGAACTTTTTTTTAAAAGATTGTTTTCTTATCTGTGAATATTTCTGACTTCATTTTTTTTTATTTGTAGTCGAGATCACCACGCACACCTAGAATTTCTGCAGTATTACATCGGGATTCATTTGAAAGAATCTTTAGAATGATTATTTGGCACAAACAATTAGCACACTATTTTGACACCCGCACGCCAATGACTTTTATGGGCGAGATTTTTATCATTTGGAACGATTCATGATTCACAGGATAAAGCAGCTGCTTGAAGAAAACATAATCACAAACGCACACAATATCATACTATGAATTTTGGAGGTTTCACCAAATTTTACGGCGATTTTGAAGCACAGAAACAAAAACAGGGGTTGTATAGCAAAACTTTTTGGCGACACAGCAATTTTGCTGTATTTGTAGAAAAACTTTACGTGATTAAAGCACTCACTCACGCTTTAAACATAGTCAGCACATTTAAAACACAGATGATTTGACACTCGGTAGGAGAATCACAAAACACAATGCACGGGTGAATGACCGTAAAGCACTGGGGTGGGGGTGAATTTCAGGCGGGAAAGCACATGTAGGAACGAGAAAAGGGGGGCTGCAAACAGACGAGTGCAGGAGTTTCTCTGCTGAGGCGCGTTGACTAAAGGGAGGAAACGAGCATCTGATAGTATTTTCTTCGGGAAGGATTTCGCTTTTGCAGCCGTGGAGCTCGATATTGAATTTTGGAGTCTTGCATCCGTTCCTTCGGTGTTGAGCGTTCGTCTCGAAGATAAAAAGATGGTCAGCCATCAAGAGAACGAAGCGAGTAGATGACGGCAAGGATCCACAGATTGACGAAGTCATTGCAGTCGGAGATAGGAAACGCGTACCTCTCCCCTACATCTTTTTTAAAATTATTATTAGATTGGAGGAAAAAAACTGGACTTGGCACCAAGTAATTTTTAAAGAAGATTATCCTTTAAGGCCGTTGCAGATCGCATAAAAATAATGGCACAATAACCAGACAGGTGCGAGTTGTATACAAAAAACTCCAATATGGTATACGAAGAGTACTTTATTGTTTCATGACGAATACCGGGGACAGGTACAAGCAGGGATTACAGCAGATGCCTCCTTTTTAGAGCAGCATTCAGAGAAAGTGTCAGAGAGAAAGTGTGTTGATTACGCAGTTAGAATTCACGTGCTTGGCGTGATACAATATCGCCAATATACAAGTATTTTGCGCCATGCACAAGGGAAAAAAACATTGGCTGGTAAAGGAGAAGCCAAATACATGCGGTGAACTTATATGTATTTGAATTGCTTACAGGAGCACCAGTTTCTGGTTTACCCGATTCTTGTGGTCTGGGAAAATGAAAAGATACTCTGTACTTTGATACAAATGCGCTTAAGTAAAAACAGAAAAATGTTTTTGAATAAAGAGATGGGGTGAAGAACTCACAGAATCATTAGTCGAAAGTGTTTGTGAAATTTCAGTTGCTGAGACAGATTCAGCCTGCAGCTGTTCCAAAAATATGCCGTATTATAATACATTGAATATAACGGTTTAGATTTTAAGATGTAGTGCGAAAATAAATCTAATGAATAGATTACATGCTAAGTGATTTTTAATGATGTGCTGGATTCATAACCAAATAAGGAGAGGCGAGAAGTTAATATGTTTTTGTATAAACTGATCGCAATAACGTTTTTCTACAAGGTTAAATCTTGTGTGAGAAAGTATCTCAAAGTAGAAATGGAAGATTGAATCACTGGATTTTTTTTTATTAAAGAAAATGAGTAACTAAAATAGTTTTAAATGTGAGGGGCTAATAATACAAGCAATATGGTTTATAAATCTTAGATTTAATTTAGTGGCTGCACTGGGAGACTATAGTACACTAAAATAAATAAAGTATTAAACTGAATTTTAAGTGAAACTTGGAAGGGGGGGGGGGATAGAACGAAAAACATATATAACAGGATAGTCGTTATTAGTGGCAACACTCAAAAAGTAGACCAGTTATATATTTATCAATTGTGCAAAAAGTAAATTATCAATAATTGCCTCTAAATTATCTCTCTTTTCTTCCGTAGATTAGCGCAACACATGAGCTATTCTGGAGAATATGTATTCACAAATTTCTGAGAGTGAAAACAATGATTACAACAATAATATTGATTTCAGGACCAGCAACGCTATTAACCCCTGAGGGGCAAGCAAAAAATGTCTCTAAATATCGAATTCTCACCGGAATAATCGAAAATTTTTATTTTTAAATAAGGACAATTTTTCAACGACAACAATTTTTCAACGATTTCCCCCGAAGTTAAAAATATAACATTTAGTTAAAATTTTCTGGTGAGAATCTTGTTTAAATTAAGAGGAATATATTTTATCGCAACGCCCCTCAAGGAGTTGATACTCACAAATTATAAATACACCCGATCATGGAATAATCTCTAGTTTCGTATTTTCAACTTTCAACAGATTTTTGTACCAATTACTGTTAAAATTTTAGAAATTGCTAACGCAAGTGTTGAGTAATTTTTAAATACATTTGTCATGCTGTATTTCTTTCTCCTATATAAACTTTCGGCTACAGTATGTTGACATGAAGTACAACTTCAGAACGCATTTTTAAATACCGTAGGAGTAGAGTTCTAAAAGAATTTATATTAATGGATATCTACTAACATGTACCCAAAAAATCCATGTTTATAGTTTCTGTAGTTTCGTCTGTGAGTTATTGAATTAAAAAGTTCCACGCATTAAATTTTTAATGTATTCATGTCTGAAAATTATAAAACTTACACATATAGTTATTTTCAGAATATTTAATGAAAGGATATATAATAAAAAATCGAAACGTATTTTTATGTTTATTTTTAAATAGACGATATTTATAATTTTGATAACTGATGTGAATTGTTTTACCTATGTTATTACAAAAAAAAAGTTGCTTTATTAAAGTTTTAGTAGCTATAAATTACATCAGTATATTGAATAATGTTTTAAAGCCAAAATTTTGTTTTCCGCTGGCTATCAGTGTTTGCTTGCAATCCTTCTAGGATTAATTTTCGAAATATAAATCGGATTAATTTTCAACCTTAAATTTATTTTATTATTTTATAGTGCAAATCTTGAAGAACAGTTATTTGAAAAAGGAAAAATAATTCAATCAATACATTTCTATCATTAAAAAAAAAAAAAAAAAAAAAAAAAAAAAAGGTAAATCTTTATTTTCAATTTATTAAAATTTGATTTATGATCTCATATAAGATATTACTGAGGAAGAAAAGAAAATCTGAACTTTCTCCAGGAACTTCAGGATAATTTATCACTTTGTTTTTTTACATTGCTGTTAGTTGATTAAAATCAATCCCTTGTTTTTAATATGAAAATTTATTGTTAGATGAATAAACGAGTAATATAAATACACGATATTTAAAACTCTTACTTTTATTTAACTGAAATACACATAAAAGTTGTGAAAATACATCAATTTGTGAGAAAAAGGAAAAACTTTCTTTATCATCGATACCTATTGCATATTTATACTTTATCATACATATATATTAAGGAATAAAGGGCAAAATTCCAAATTTGTATTACGTACTTTTCACACAAAACATTACAATTTGAGATATTGTCTTTACAAAAGTATACTAAAAGATCGTTAAAAACATTTATATGGCAATTAAGTATATAAACAGGCAATATCAACCTCATAACAAGTGTATAAAATACAAGTTATTATTTAATATATATTTATTTTATAAATATATGGATTTTGTAAATTCATCAGGTTTTTTTTTATTCTTTGCACTAATTAATATATATATATATATATATATATATATATATATATATATATATATATATATATATATATATTCCTTTTTCTCGAATTTTATCGCGTTTTAGTTAAACGAAAGTCATGTATATGTATTATTTTCTGCTTATTAGCTTTAATAAGAATTCAAACCAGAAATTCGGGGTATTGTGCTTCACGAGATTTTGAAAAAAAAAACACTGTCACGTGAAACAATTTACCAAAACCTAAAATTGATCTTGACTATTATCATTAAGTGATGACCATGTGTTGATAGTTTGTGAAAACCTTTGGGAAATATTTGATTGGGAATATGGCAATTAAGTATATAAACAGGTAATATCAACCTCATAACAAGTGTATAAAATACAGTTATTATTTAATATATATTTATTTTATAAATATATGGATTTTGTAAATTCATCAGGTTTTTTTAATTCGTTGCACTAATTAATATATATATATATATATTTCTTTTTTCTCGAATTTTATCGCATTTTAGTTAAACGAAAGTCATATACATATATTATTTTCTGCTTATTAGCTTTAATAAATTTCAAACCAGAAATCCAAGGTATCTGCTTCACGAGATTTTGAAACAAATAAAACACTGTCACGTGAAACAATTTACCAAAACCTAAAATTGATCTTATCTATTATCATTAAGTGAAGGCCATGTGTTGGTAGTTTGTGAAAACCTTTGTGATATACTTGTTTGGGAATGGTAAGTTTCAAAATTAGTTAGTATTTAGAGTATTACAGAAGTTCCACTAATCTAGAACTTATCTGAGCAGGATTTATAACGGTTAACAGTGAGACCATTGTTTAAAATTTCTTACAAATGGTCCGTTGTCCAATGGTATATAAATTTATTTATAAATTAGATGACTGTTAGTAGAACTTTCGACTCCATACTGTTACAATCGGAAAGGTTCTGTGAAAATGATCATTCCTTGCCTTTTTATTATTCATATACTATACATATTTGAATATAACGTGTGTCGCAAAAATTAGTTTTTACTAACTATCATTCCAAATGTCTAACTTTTAAGCTGATTTATATGAAAAAAAAAAATAATTTTTGGAATAAAATGGCCAATTAGCATGTGAAAAGCAGAGTGGTTAACCTCATGTTTATTTCGCGCAGGCATTTAAATTGTGTATAATTATACAGATTTATATATTCCACACAAAATAATGAGTGATATAATTGGAGACTTTCCTTAAAAACTACCAATAAATAAATAAATAATTTTAAAATATTAGTTTTGTGTGCTTTTAATTAACTTGAATAAAATTCTTAAGTTAGCAATATCAATTTTCCATTTTGTTGTTTAAAATGTATTTAGACTTCATTACCATATTCTGTTAAAATTATTTACGATCTTATGATTATAAATATCTAGAAATAACTTTTGACTGCAAACATCTACTCTGTAATGTAGTAGAAATACAATCTTTAAAATCCATATGCAAAGGTAGAGATGCATAGAAGACATCTCTGAGATGGGTCAACATTGAACAGCTATTAACCAACTGTTGGCAATGGTTGGTCCAACCAATTTGGGCTATTTGGGGAAAAAACCTTATCATGTGAAACATTTAACATGTTCAAGCAAGCGCGGTGGGTCACACTCAACTGTCTCAGAGTTGTCAAGTCTCCGGCTTTTTGGACACCACTGTATTTTAGAGAATATGTTGTTCCTTTAATTCGCCCAATTGTTCTAATTAAATAAAACAACATTTTCTATATTAAAATACCGGTATCCAAAAAGCCAGAGACTTGGCAGCTCTCAGACAGTCGAATGTGACCCATCGCGCCGGCGGGAACGTGTTAATCAAAACATGAAATTGAATTCGACAGACGATTATTATTAGAATATGAGCGACATTCGTTTCTGGAAACAGAGTTTATATAATGTAGTTATGCAAATTATAATAAAAGCGCTACTACGAAAATGATTTCACATGTTTATCACATGATTTTTAAAAATATAATATTGACCATAAGACAATTTTATTCTGAAGATTAGAGTGGAATTCGTCCGCAGGTTGTGAGTTTAAATCGTGCAACCAAGTCTGATGAATAGACTTTTGTAAGTCGCAATACATGAAGAATCAGAATGCGCGTTACATGCAATGAAAACCATTTTCAATTTAGACATATAAAAAGTGACACTCACCGAAATTCGAGGGAAAAATATTAAATAAAGAAAAGTAGGATGAACTTCTAATAAATTTAAAAAAAAAAAAACTAACATTATATTAGCTAATCCAACATCAACGTGTCTTAACTAAGAAAAGTATTTTATCATAACAGAATTTCTAATAAATTTAATTTTTCACATTATCGATAAATTTGTGCTTTCCTGTTATCAAATGCAGAAAGACATATCTCTATTCTTTAAAAAAATTTTATTAACGCTATCACCGAAGTAAATCATTTTATTTCTTAACATTACAGAATTTGGTCTGATTTTGCTTAAATAAAATATTCGTTGACTGTTAATTTTCAAAGTAGTATATAACAGATATATATATATTTCTGATGAAACTGTAAAAACAGGGTTATTCGAAAAACATTGGCAAATCTTAAGACGCGAAAGTGCATTTCAATAATAATAATAATGAATAAAACTGGAACTTTAATAGTGTTTTCACACAAAAGGCAATCCGAATTAAAATAACTTTCATGGCTTTAACTAAATGAAGGATATCTTAAAGTAAATTTTAACAGTCTGAATTATATTTGTGTTAAATAAATGAAATGATATGATGGATTCTCACAAAATTTTAAGTTTCAGAAATAAAAATCTGTTTAAATTAAACTGAATAAAATAACAATTTTAACTTATATACTAATGCCGTAATGATTCAAAATGAAGAAAAAATGGTGAGCAGCGAAGATGTATTTATTTAACTGATGTTTAAACTAGCGTGTTCAATTTTCTTTAAAGTTCCTCGGCATTTTACCTCTCTATCTTTTTATTTCCTTCTAAATTTTTACTTATAATGAATTTGAGTAAAGCAAAAAACAAGAAACAAACAGACGTACCTAAAATTTACCTATATTAAAAGCATTTGCTATACATCGTTGAATAAATGATCATATATAGTAATATATTTTAAAACAATAACTATTCAGTGCCCGGGGATCATAGCAGAATTAAAAAGTCTGAGAGTATTTGTTTCTCTACATATTATGCAACGGGGGTGAAGCAAATTGTCAGTTTCAAAAGTAGTCATTACTGCTTTCAAAACCAAATATATACAACGAAATATTTATACAATTATCCTCTATGCAGATTTTAAAGGAGGTGATTAAAAAAAAATATGAATAAGCCAAAAATCCCAGTAAAAACAGCTTTCAAATGTAAAAGATGGAGACAGAAAAGCTTTTAACATAAATCACATTTATTTAACTATACACTTTAGCGTTAAAAGCAATTGTTGAGTACAAAGATGTTCGATTCTAAATCACATTTCCACGTTAAAGTGCAGTTTTAAAAATGTAGAATATGAAATCAGAATATCGATTATAAGGGAAATATTCATGAATAAGAAAATAACTAAAAAAAAAAGACTTGCGATAGTTAATGTGATGTTTTAAACAATATAAAAAAAAAAAATAGCATGTAAAAGTATTTATTTCAGCTAGAAATATTTAAAAATATGTTAACTTTTTTTTACCATGTATCTCTATATAATAAATAGATTTTTGCACTTTGTATACTGCATAAAATGTAAGTACTTTTTTATATTACATAATGTTTATATTTGTTGCAAAAGAAAAAAAAATAAGGAGAATATTTTTGAAGAAATAATTTAAATAAAAACGAAGATAAAACTGAAAAGCTGTTAAATTTAATTACATTTCATTAAGAACATATTTTTAGTTAAAAGAGAAAGGTTGAGTTCTAAAATGTGTGATTCAAAGACATATTTTTGCGTTAAAACTCTGTAGCAAAGAATAAGAAAACAGAAACAAGACGCCTGTTTTATTGAATGTAAATATTCTAATATATTTTTACAGTAGTATGTAAAAAAAGTCGAGTAATATAAAAATTAAATAGTAAAAGTAACGAGTATTAAAAGTTGTAAAAGTCGATAAAATTCGCAATTTTACTTTTACTTGAAATACGACGATAATTTACCTATATTTATTTTTCGTTTTATTTTCATTATCTGTATAATAAAAATAATCTGTAAGACTATTTTATGGTTTATAAATTGCTATTATTTAAAAGAGAAAATTATATAAATGCCATTATTCAACCCACTACTTATTTCAGTAAATTTTCAGCACATTACACTGTAAAAAAGAATCTACAAAGTTACTAAAACTTTTTCAAGGAAACTGGGATGCCTAGAACTTTTTATGCTCGGTAACAACGAAAAATCATGAAACAGATAAATATTTGCAGTATAAATCAAAAACAAATCTGTACGGTTATTTAGAATTATTTAGGAAACTGGCAAAGACAAAGATTCATATATGCATTAACATTACAAAGCTATCGCTGAAATCAATAAGACAGTCATACTGGATAGCTCATCTCCATCATCAGCAGCACCTAGTGACGAAGAGCTGAAGTTTCTGCCCGCAGAAACGAAAATATTACGTTAAAGTCCAGATTAAAAACTCTTGATCAGGACCTGGCGTCTACTTGGAATCTAGAACAGTTTTATAGTCACAAGCAAGTACTTCCTTTCTAACAACAACAAAGTACCTTATCCACGGTGTTTAAAAAATCTCTAGCTACCGTTTACTGAACTTGGGTGTCGATAGAAGTGAAATGACAAAGAAAATTGAAGGTTACTCTTTGAAAATCCTCCTCATTTGGTCTTTTACTGTGTCTAGGGGATCGTACCCGGGCTCCCCGGGTAACAGAATATAGGTGAAAATCATATTTTAAAATTGAAAACTAATGTCTCTTTTTACATGCAATTTATTTTTTAGATTGCCCACAAACAATAGAAAAGAATTTTTTACATGAAAAATATCAATTATACAATCAAATAAAGTTTTGAAATTTATCAAAAGCGATACTTTTGCTTTAGACGTATGCTAACAATTATTAGCCCATGATTTTGCTATTTACGGCATCATTTTATATTCTGATAATTTAAGCGCGTAGTTCAAAAGTTTGTTTATAATATTTTATTTATTTATTCATAGAAGAGGTTTAAATTTTCTTAATAATGAACATTTTATGTTGTTTTAAGGACAAACTTGTTAATCTTTCGTAATCGAGCACCAAACTATAGAGATAAATTAAGAGATATTCCATGCTAGAAAATTATTTTTAAATACATAGACGATCAGTAAACTGCGATGCACTTTGCAAAAAAATTCCAATTGAAAGACTTTCTTTTTTCCTATTTGGCTACTGAGGAATTGTTGTTGCTTTATGTGCAAAATGTTTATTATTATTATTATATATTGAAGCCGACAGGTGATAAGATAGATTACAAAAAATCATGCTTGTGAGCTATTTTTCAAAACATAATAAATCAGTCAAATATAACACAGTTTTTAAACAAATTGCATTTGAAAGTAGATGTTTTCCTTATACAACGTTATAAAAACTGAAATTATGCGGTGGTCATAAGATTAAAAAATTGCAGTAGCGAAAATTTCAAAATCGAAATTTCATCATGAAAAGTTGCCAATCGCAAAATGACGTCAACGTTCCGTACATATACTTTTTCTTCATAATTAAGATACGTAATTCTTAAAATATAACAATGATCATTTATTATGATGAAGTTATCAATTGAGAATCTTATGCTTGCTACTCCGGAATGAAAAACAGCAAAATGTATTCCACTTTTTCACGATCATAGAAATTTGCCCCTATGAAATCTAAACCCTACATCATTTTCTTCCTCTAAAAATTTACATTTGTACTTCTCATATCCTTATTCACCATTTTCAAAGAATTGATATTTCAATTTTATCATTTTAATTCAAAACTTGAAGCCGCGATTGTCAGCAATATCTTTGCATGTGAACAGTCACACTCTTAACACGAGATTCTAATTTCAGTACCAGAGAGTTAAAATTGACGTAATTTATGTTTCTGAGACGCATTGTAAGAATGTTTAGTTTTATCTAAGAAAATGATCGTTTTCTTTTAAATATGATGACATTTTCACTTACTTAAGCATTTTGCCTAGTGTCTGAAACTTGCAGAAGGAAACACATATGAAAAGTTTATGGGGAAAAATACGATTTTTCAAAAGATGTACGTCATTTTCCGTTCAAAATATTATGTTCCTAATGGGATTTTAACCAGTAGGCCTTATACAAAAATTTATATCAACAGTTTTTAATTTTTATCAGAAAATGGCATGAATAAATATAAATAAACCTCATTTTTCCTCTCTTCTCTGCAATAATGAAAGCTATCCAATTACCACCATTATGATGAAATTTCATAAAATACGTTAAAAATAAGAAAATAAAAATGGGGATATTACAAAAAAAACAGCCAGTGCGGGAATATCTACAAATGAACAGCTTTCAGTTAAACAGTTATTAGTAAAATTATTTCAACAGAAAGCTCTAAGCAGATGACCATAAAACTACCTTATGTTTTAAATATACAGATTATATAAAATTATCAAATTTAATTACAAAACAAATATGTTATTTTCATAAAATTATAGTAGAATGTCATAAAGAATAGCAAAAAAAAAATATATATATATTAGTCGAGCGAATTTTGGACAAAAACATGGGGAACCTCATATTATTTTAAACCTAGAATTATTGCCAATATCTAATTTGTTTACTTGTCTAACTCGCGATGCGAATTAGTCCAGGTGAGAATCATCCGATCTGAGCATGAACGCTGTATGTCATTGGTCTTCTATAAAGATTCTCTAAATTTTTCTAAAACGTTGCGTTTTATCAGTGTGTGATTTTGATAAAGTTGAGCATTTTCACGTGTGAAGAATTTCAAAGCAACTGTGGTGAAAATAGCGCACTTCTACAAAACATATTATAGATTTCTATAATTAATAAGAATTAAAACGCACTTTTTTATATATAAAATGACGTCATTTGCATTCGCTAAAGCATTCGACTTTTACGACCCAGTCTTAAACATCACCTGTCGAAAAGTATGCATATGACTTCATTATGGCGGAATAATATACTAACCAAGCAAAAAGCAATATTGCGATTCAAGAAAATCGGCAAAACAAATCGGATGTC
The DNA here is from genome assembly GCA_963932465.1 of Maratus speciosus. NCBI lineage: Eukaryota > Metazoa > Arthropoda > Arachnida > Araneae > Salticidae > Maratus > Maratus speciosus. The sequence goes on from OZ010795.1 coordinate 417,902,277, forward strand.
TAATAATTCCCATGCCTTCATTTGTTTGTATTATAGCTCCGTGTTTTATCCGAAATAATTTATGAATATTTTTTGTAAATTAGGAAAGCGTTATTACACACGATTATTAAAATTGCATTCTTTCAGCTTTTTAATACGAATTAAGTAAATGCGTAGAAAATAACTCACACAAATATACTTTAAACTACATTTTTATAAAGGAAAAGTATTGTATAGTTTGTAAATTAAGTTTCAATAAACTAAAAAACATTTTATAGATAAATAAAAACGAAATAAAACCAAATTATCGGGGTTTATAACAAATGGTATTCTTGACATAGTACGCATTTAAATTTCAATTTCTTTTTCAGTTTGTATTAGAAAATGGCAACAAAAAGGTACAGTAATCTATTATTTTTCCTTTACTTTCTACAGAAATGGAGTACTTCAGTTGCCACGATTACAAAAATATATTAAAAACTACAAAAAAATTAATATCTCAAAACTAAATTGAGATACAGCTTTCAAACAAATTGCATTTAAAAGCACATTTTCTTCAGTACACGATGGTGTAAAAATGAAAAATGTGCAATGTTTAGAAGTTTAGAAATTTGCAGTAGGGGAAATTGCAAAACCGAATTTTCATTTCAAATTCCAAAGTGTTGCCATTCGCAAAATGACGTATTTCGTTATGCACAGATATGTTTGCCCTTTATAATATAGATAGTAATCTGTTCAGCTTCCCATGAAAGTGTGCCAAAATTTTGGAAGATAATACAAGACTGTTCAGTATTTTATGTACCAGATTTGAAAGAGAATTCGGACGAACATTATTGTGGTTGGCTTACCATTACGGGTGTGAATCGGTGAACTAATCTTGAAAGTAGTTTTTGAGAAGTGTTGTAGCATACCATGAACTGTTCCTCATCCAGATTATTTTGAAGTTCCAAAGTCTTAGGGCTTCAATTCATAAGAAGTCATATACGACAATGCTGGATGAAGAAAGTTCTGTTTAAGTGTTTCTAGAAGAAAAACGAGTGAAAATGGTTAACAATCACAAAAATGCCCTAAAAGACGAAAATCATGTAGTCCAAGAGAAGACTGCAAAGAGTAATTATATCTGCAAAGAGTAATTATATATTACATAATTATACTCCAGGACCGAGAATTTTGTTTTGAAAACGACTACCGTTTCATGATCCTAGTGCCTCCGCCTGAAGCAGGTGGATAGCAAATGGAATATATTCACTTAAAATTGCCCACTTCACTTAACAGTTGAACATTCCTCGGAGTGAATTTAAAGGAATGAAACTGGTTGCCCATTTTGTCAGAATCATATATGTTGGCTTTTGGCACGAAGGAATTGTAGGCCGGTGGCCTCCAAAGACTAATTTGGATATGCTACAGCTTCTGAGCACTGATCCAGAAGCAGACGTAAAAAAAAATAACTCTTACAGTTCCTAAGAGACAACTTTGGTATCTATCAGAAACAAACGTTGATTCACCTTTTTTCGGACGAATGTACTACGCAGGTTGGCAAGGAAAATATAAATAAAAATTTAGACACCAAACCTGCAAAGTTGAAGGAATTAAAATAATTATGGTATAGAAACTTATTTTTTGAAGGAATATACCTGAGCTATTACGTTATTAATAAAGCACAGACATTCTTTGAATTATTTGGGATCCACGACGTACAGAATACTGCAGTGGTTCTCCAGGAAGCTGGGTGATCGCTCTAAGTTGGTCAATGATACCGCACGAAGAGGAATTGCTCTGATAAAAAACTTTAAACAATCGGTAATGGGCGAACAATAAAAACAATTAATATTGAGCGTACTCAAGTAGCACAGAAAAAATTTCAACAAGTGAACAAAAGAAGGGAGTGCATCGTTTGATGTTGTAAAATAAATGCATGTTTTGCCTAAACTACTACCTATTAATCTAAGTCTCTAGTTTTAGTATTATTTTAAGTTTTGCGATTTTTAATTTTCTTAATAAAAGTAATTAACATTGAAAAATCGTATTTTTTATATATTTATACAAAACTAATGAAAATGTACAATCTCTAATTAGTATCAAATCTTCTTAAAATGTAGCATATACAATATATTACATCGCGGAGACTCGGGGCGTAAACGAAGTATGCAAGATATCGATTTTATTTTTTATCGTTATAGAATGAAACAGCCAATTGGCATTGTATTTTAAGCATTATGAAACGTTACCTTTAATGTCCTCCTGGAATGTTGAAAATTATACGACTGCATTCCGCTATTATATTTTCCAATAAGTCTGACCAAGTTTGGTCTATTATGGGCCAACTCATAGCTTTGATCATTTACATCTAGAACGAATGATCAAAATGCATTAAAGTAAAACCATCAAAAAAAAAAAAAAAAAAAAAAAAAAAAAATTTACTAAAACATATACATGATTTTTGGCTATATACATGCATTTAAATATACAAAAATCCATACATGCTTTTTGTAATACAGAAGTATTTGTAAATGTGATATTTTCTAATATTTTATGATTGAAAATTGATTTTTAATTTTTAATTAACGAAAAAATGTTATTAAACTAAAGTTTTAGATTTGCAATTAATGAGTAACATGACACGAGAAATTTTATTTATATTTTTATATTTTCAGTTCATAACCAAGAAAGTTTACGGAAAAATTGTTAACTTTATCTTTTTATTGCATTTACTTATATTTTCGTTTATATTTTCGGAACATAAAAGGAAATTAAAAATACACTTAATACACTTTTTATGTGCTAAAATAATCTTTTCAATTTTCCAAGTGCGGAAGAAATCATTAATTTACCACGTCATTTCTAACAATAGTTTTATAGTTTACGTAGAACAAAAAAAGATCCGTACAGTTTTTAGATACTGCGAAATGAAATATTCTTAATTAGAAAAGCTGAAAAACTTTGAAATAAGTGAAGTGAGAAAAAGATACTTCGAGTCTTTTGAAAAGAAAAGTTTAAAAATTTCTCTTATTAATTCACTCCAGCAAGATGAAAAATTTCATGTTTTAGAAAGTTGTGGAATCTTTACCTTTTCAGATACTTTGAATAGTAGTAATTAGTATAGATTTTTTGCTTAAAAAAATTAACGATTTATATATATAACACGAACAAAATATATTCATTTTTTATATGCGAAACAAAGTGCAAACAGAAGGTATTTAGTATTGCTGGAATTCTAGAAATCTAGATATTCTAGTAATTATTGTTCTGGAACTAAAAACACATTTAAAAGATTGATGTGAAAAGTAGGCTAATTATTTTAGTTGTTTTGTTATATATTTTTTTTTTTATCTTGTTATATTCGTTTTAATAAGAGTGACGAAAAAAAGTTTAAACAGAATGTATCTTTTCTTTTATTTGAAATATGAAACCTCCCCCCTCCCATAAAGAATAATTTATAATAATATGCTGAAAAAAATCTGTAATTTACAACAAAAGGTGCTGGCACCCATGCTGACAACACAGTTGCAGAACTTTTGAGCGCTGTAAAATTTCTCAAGTCTGGGAAACGTTGCGTAGCTATTGTCTGCGTGGTGTATGTGACATCAAAAGTTCGATTTTTACTTAATCTGTTGCTTGAATTTGCTTTCACGGCATAGATGCTTTATTTTGATTTCACAGTACCGTTGCTTGACAAAACAGAGTGCAGGAAAAATCACATTTTTTTTTTTTTTTTTTTAAGTGCCTGTTAAAAGTGCATTCCTTCACATTTTTTTTTTAATGTAATACTGTTTTGTTAGCATACATTATTATATATAATTTATTTACGATTATTAAATATTTGGTTAATATTTAATCTCCAAAAATTGTAATTTCAGGATACAGTATAAACTTTATTTTTGTAAAATTTCTCTATTTATATAGTACTATTTTATACTACATGGAATTTTTTCATTGTATAAAGCAGATTAAAAATACTTGTTTTATTTAAATTTTATTTAATAGAAATTTATTAGTCTCCGATATGTCATGTCTTTCACACAGAATATAAAGTGACGTTACTAAAAAACAAAGTTACACCACCGCAACCATAAGTCACCAATGAAACGAAGCAGGTGTATCATTGTATGGTTAATCGTTGATAAAACTGATAAAGAAGAATTTTTTTCTTTAAAATTTTTAACATATTTAGGTAACCATAACATTGGAAATTTAGGAAATATTCACAAAATGTGAAGTTGGTTTCCGTTTCAGCGAAATGTGTTTAAATATATCTCATTATGTTATTTTATTGCTTTTAAAGTACTTTGTTTCTACAGTCTAATGACCCTGAAAGTGAAAAAATGTCTGCTACTTATAATACAGCTAGGCGCCAATAACATGTATTTCATCCATTTGAAAAATGCAGCAAGCAGCGACACCTGTTGGGCGATTTACACAAAAAAAATAATTGGCTCCATTTCATATGAAGGACTATTTTAACATTGTATAATTTTTACAGGGGAAGGAGAAAACAGAAAAAAATATATAGATAGATAGAATAATGCAGAGTTCGTACACCTTTCTTTAAATAAAAATCTAGGACATTTAAGTACTTCCAAGGTCCGTAAAAAATATATATATATATATATATATATATATATATATATGTATATGTGTGTGTGTGTGTGTGTGTGTGTAAGGACCTACAAATTAAATAATCTAATGAATTATAATATGCATTTTTAAATAAAGGGCTTCATATTTGTAAATACAAGTTTTAAACAATCAAATATTCGGGAATAGGGGGGCGGAGGGTGGATTTCAGCTTGTGGCAGTAGAAATTTAGAAAATTTTAAAGTAACAAATACAGAAAACGAAAAAACTAGTCGGATGTGAAATTTTCAAATCTTTCTTCTATCTCATATATATCAATACTACAAAGTTCACTATCAGAGTGCCAACATTAAATGGCAATCTATGCCCATCAAGAGAATTCTAACGAAATTCAATTCCGTGCATTAGTTCTTGAGATATGACTATTACTAAAATAGTGTAAATCCTCCAAAATGCAGCATAGAAGCGCCACCTGTTGAGTGATTTCAACTAAAACCTAATCCGCAACAACTTGTGTTAACGTCTGACTAAATCAGAAGTTTGATGAAAATCTGGGCATTAGTTTTTGAGATAGAGCTATTGCGAAAATCGGGAAAATGCACATGAGCGCCTACTATTGGGCGATTAACAGCAAAACCTTATCCGGAACAGCTTGTGTCAATGTATAACTGAATCTGAAGTTTGATGAAAATTTGTGCGTTTGTTCTTGATATAGAGCTATTTCGCAAATTATGAAAAATTCAGCATAGCAGCGTCACCAGTTTCGCGATTTACAGCAAAACATAATCAGCCCCTATATTTATGAAGGTATACCTGAATCTGAAGTCTGATGGCTTTGATTCAAGTACGTTGTGCATAATTTCTTAGGGAATAACAAAGCTGCAAATTACAAGTGTACAGTTCAAAATATGGTAAACAATTTTAAAAAGCGAAATTGTCACATGTCATTAAAGCTTCATCTCTCGCACTCTCACATTAACTTTTTCCTAGATAATATAAAAGCAATTAGCGACAAGCATGGCGAACGATTCCACCAACAAATTTATGCTATGGAGTCGCGTTACTGATTGTAATTGAATGCAGCAATGCTTGCCGACTACTTTTGGTTTATCATGAGAGAAGACACTGAACATAAATATAAACGCAAAAATAGGTACTAATGGGGTCAAATTAATGCACTCAAACTGTGTTGTGCTACGTAAAATGTGTGTAAAATATGAGAAATATGTGTAAAAACAGTTTAAAAGTATACTGCTGGTAAATTTAACATTTATGTATTATTATTATGCATTATTGTGATTTATTATCTCATAAATTGTGATATATGGTAATAACCTCTAAATACATATCATTCGTTTAAAACAAAATAAGAACCAAGTAAAAATTTCTAATATCATTTTTATTTACTCAAGAGTGTATATAATTGGAATATTAGCGTTACATTTAAGAAAAAAATAAGAAGTCATTTTTTGTTTATCAATGTTATGAACTGCAATTTTTTAATCTTCTATACATCGCGCATTTTCAATATTTACATCATAGAATAAGGAAAAAAAGTACTTTTGAATGCAATTAGTTTGAAAACAGCATTTAGGTTTATTTTTGAAATATTAATTTTTTATAGTATTTAACGCAATTTCTGTTATGGTTGCAACTGAGGTACTACATTTAATGAGAAGATAAAGAAAAATAGAAGATTTATTATATTATTTTGTTGCTATTTTCTCATAACAACTGAAAAAAATGTAATTAAAGTACGTGCTTTTCCAAGAATATCATCTGCTATACAAAGAAACATTACATACTTGATTTTTTGGTAATGTTTCGTTATAATATATAATGTTAATAACGACATCACTTTTTGCTTTATCTGTGTATTATGCCGCAATAGTGACTTAGTACTTTAGTTTTAGTTTACTTTGACAATAGTACTTTACTGACAAATTTAGTACTTTAGTTTACTTTGACAATAGTACTTTTGCAAATTATTCTATAGATGTTGTTCAAGATTGGATATTAAAGTGGAATTCTTAAGGAAAATGTGGACTTTTGAGATGACTATTATATAAAATTTTTGAGAAACATTGAAACATTTTCTGAAACGCATTTACATATTAACTTAAGCGAACATATATTATCTAACAATTCTGCAGCAACTTAGATTTGTTGCATCGATTTAGTTACTTCAGAGTCGAACTAGTTAACTAGATCTTAAAATTTCGCACATTCTTGCATGTTATTGGTAAAACAATAATTTTCATCATTAACAGAATGAAGCAGATAGTAAGTTATAAAATCGCATATTGAAAAAAGAAGCGATTTTCAGCATCTCAGATGCAAAATAGTATGATAAATCAATTATAAACGAGAGACTTTTTAAATTAGAACAAGTTATATTTGCACGTGGTATCGAAGAAACTTGTGAAATTGATGAGTTTTGAAAAAAAAAACGTTTGGAATTATATTTTGTTTCGTTATAAGTTCATTTGTTTAATCATTATCACTAGAGTAAATGTGTAAACGATATTTTAATTGAACAAAGTATACTTTTAAATTTTTATCTAATGCTAATGTAAAAGTCATTGAAACTGGTCTCAGTTTGAACATACAATAAGAATATTGCATCATGTTGAAGTCCCATGTACGCATCTGTCACAATAATCGAGAATTCCAGTGCGACATATCATTGGCCTAAAACATTCTATATCAATGCCATATTCTTTTTCTAAAAAAAAAAAGAAAGACGCAAACTCTCACGGTATATGGTGTAAAAAAGAAAAGTTACAGAAATTTTACAAAGCAGCACTCGAGCATCTTTCTTTTAGTCAGAACTTATTATCAAATGATCAAAATTTGTTTGGGTATTGATAAAGAAGACTTAGGGTTTGGGGTATATATTAAAAAAGAACAAAATATATTTTGTACAAATGATTTCATTCATATCCTAATTATTTTAGAGATACGAAATAAAATGCCAATGTGCTTTAAAAAGAGTATATATGAAAAAGAAATTTATGTAGAAAAACGAGATTTGTATAATTTTTGTAAATCCTCATTCAAAATCATTTTTAAAAAGTTTTAGTTATACTTGATCTACTCTTGTCTTCAATAGCGCAAAATCCGTGATACGGAAATATTAAAATGAAGTCTAATCAATATGTATGTCCATACTATATTTTTAATAGACGTAGAACGATGTATTTAATATATTTATAATGCAGGTGTTTTGTTACTTATTTTCACTAAGAAAGACATTTCTTTTGTTTTCGAAAGCATGTTGCACGAACTTTTTGCATTAAAAATTGGTTTCCTTACAACATGTATTGTTATTCCGTGGAAAAATTTTGAAGCTAAAAGATATTTGACATCTTTATTATCTTCTAATATGTTTGGTTTTAGATTGCGAAAAATTAATTTTCACCAACCCTGATAAATTTCAGTGTAGAGAAATAATTTTAAATGTATATGTACTGTGCATGTAGCATTTACTAATATTAGTACTTCTCAAGTAATGTGTTAAGACTCTTTGAATTTCCTCATAACAAATCTGTTTTCTATACTTAAAATGAGCAAAAGCTATTTTTTAAACTAAAGATTTGCGCAGAAATTTGTTTAGAAAATTCAGTTCAAAAGTTAGAAAATTCAATTTTGATTTAGGCTGTGTTAAAATAAAGAATAAAATATCTATCTATCTATTTTATCTATCTAATTCTATCAGCATCTAAAATTGTTCGGTATTTTTTTCTTTCAGAACAAAACAAATTATAGTTAAAGACTCTTTACAACAAATAGTTCATGAAAATAAAATTAATAAAATATGAATTTTGAAAATATTAGATAATGTGAAGCTTGTTGTTGTCATTTACATTGTACTAAATTTATAAATAGTTTTGAAAATTTTCATTATGGTTGCAATTTAGGAAAATATGGCATACCCCACTAACGCAGATGTGTTTTTAAAACATTGAATTAACTATAACTCATTTCCTGGAAGAAAAGTTGTTCGGGGACGTAATGAATTCGAAGGTATGTCTCGTTTATTCGATTATTCTTCAACAGTAAATTTAATTGCATTTTCAACGCAATAAAAATCGTATTAAAATCTTGATCAAAGTCGAAATAAGCGTGCAAAACTTTCGTTAGTTTAACTGTTTTTCAAAGACATTCTAATTCTGTGACGAGCGCCAAAGACAAATATTGTTATGTTAGTTTTTTTTTTTTTTTTTTACTTCGTTTTAACGCTATGAAAACATTCTAAAAATTGAAATCCCTCCGCTTCACTAATTTGTTAGTTTTATTGTTTTACAAAGGCATGTTACTGCTTTAAAACAGTTTTTAAGTGTAATAAAAAACAAAAGCATTTAACCTATATTAATAAAAATTATCTTTCCAGAAATTTTTTTTCTTTATTAATATTACTAGTTATAAATGGAAAATTTTTGATTTTTCAAGGCCCTTTGGAAAACGTTATTGTTATTTTTTGAAACCGTATTAGTTTATATTTTGCAATCAGTCTTCCCACACTAATTTTTCTGTAAACATGAAAAAAGTGATATTTTTTAATAATATTTTTAATAATTTTTAATACATTTTTTATTATTTTTTTAATCATATTTTATTAACAATCACAGTAGCGTCATTTGTAGAGGAATATACTTCGAAACTTCATTTCTCTTTTTATGCCATGGTCTAATGAAATACGAAAGTTGATCAAATTTCATCACTTAAATTCTAAGATATAGCTATTAATGAAATCATGGGGGAGCAGATCGGAGCAGCACCAGCTGTACAGGAAGATACATACAAACTTAATTTAATATTTTTATGTCAAGGTATTGGATACAAAATGTGATCAAATTCTATCCCATAAAAGATAAGATATAACTATCAGCGGAAAAATAGAAAACGCAGCACAGCAAAAAATGTGATCAAACTCTATCCCATAATTTCTGAGATATAGCTATCAATGGTGATCATTATGAAGAAAGAATAGTATTTAAAATGCTATCTTTTAAATATTTGATCCATGTTATTTATAGATTCTTACATAAATTATCGCACTTCAAACCGATAAACAATACGACTACATTTTCCATTTTTTCCCGTTAAACTAATATATATATATATGATTATGTTAATATCATATATTTTTTTTAATAATTTTCCCTTTTTTGTCTTGGTAATTACGCCTAGAATTAACGGTCAAGTGCGAGCATTACTCGCGCACAGAGGGTTCCGAACAATAAATATATGAATTTGTAATTGTATTATATAAAAAAAATGTTGCTAACAATAAAAGGTTGGTAAGGTTGGTATACCATGAAAGTTCAAAGAGATATGGAACCTAAATAATATCTAATATAGCTATTCGTATAACACTTTTTTTAATATTATCCTAATCTGATTATGATGAACTTAATTCGGTACTGACAATAAAAGCATAGTTAAACTTCATTTGGCATTTCATGAAACTAAATTCAGCGTAGTAATAACCTTTATTTCTACAGTGTAGCTAAAATAAAACCTTTGTTCAAAGTTTAAATCTGGCACTGTGCTAAGCACGCTTCGAATTGAGATATCAAAATTGCAACGCCGCCTTGGTCAGTGCCGCGATTTTCCAGATAGGTGTTTAATTAACTTTTAAAGTCACTCGAGGCGTATTGCGAGATACAATCAATGCAAACTATCGCGAATCCAACAGTACTTATGCGATCCATTCTAATAAAATCTTTCGAGGTCGATGTCCTTAAAAAACGGACACCTAATTTTCAATCCAAAACAAACAAACGGCACCAAGAATATTTAATTAAAATTTTCCTTTTATAATGTACGTAAAAATAAGCAAGTTCGCATTTTCTAATAAATTCATTTATAAATTCTGGTGTCAGTTCATTATTTCATAAGTTTATAAATAAAATTAATCCGTGCCGGAAAGGATTATGTGGTCGCAGGACTCTTAAAGCTTCAAAAGTTAAGAAATTTTAATTTTTTTAGATGTTAAACTGCTATCTTTTCTGAATATTTTGATATAATTGTTTCCTTGAAATTCCCATTAGAACAGAAGTTTTGGCTCTTAGATTTATACCCGCTCAATAGCTGAAGCGGCGTTTCCGAAACTTTAAAGCCATTATTTTCCAAATGGCGTTTTTTGGGCATAATGCGCAGGATACCTGAAAAACTTCTGAATATTTTTTCATGAAATTTTCAAAACATATATTCATGTTAGTCTGTATAAACTGAAACAAAAATTTCTTTTATTGTTCAAAAAAATAATTTTCAGGTGATTTTACTATTGAAATTTTCAAAATTTTGTATCAGCTAAATGCAACATTGATTTAAAAATATAAAAATGCTTTAAATACAAATTTATTTAAGTTCAGGGAAATTATTACAACCTGAAGTATAAGTAAGCACCAAAATTTTCATTCTAGTTGCAATATTTATTTTGTAATCCTGCGCGTAAACTGTTATACCAATTTTTTGTTCGACAAATGTCTAACAGTTTCGAGCCCCCTATAAATACTAATTCTGTATCTTGCAATTTTTTAAATACATGAAACGAAAGAACATACTTATATTTTTCCATGCAATTAAAATTGTGTTTTAAAATCATATACATTTTAAGACATTAAATGCTGAAAATGGTCTTTTTTTTTTCCTTTTTTCCACTTTTTAGAGTCCCGAGATCCCTTAAATTAGTATGTTTTTAACAATTTGACGTTTATTTCTTTTATACTGTTATTGGACATTACATTACACATATATATCATTAAAAGTTGTTAACTAGGCATAGAGTACGCCGCCCCTGTCCTTGTGTATGTCCAAACTGATCGTACATTTAAGGGTTAATATCTCGGCTAATTACCGATAATTTTTTTCGAAAATCATTATCAACAATGCTTTTATTCTTCTCCAACGATAGGTATATTCAGCGATGCTCAACACTTTTTCTGAATGCCCTTAAATCGATATTTGTGTATAACAGATAAATTCTAATTACTCAAAAACTATGTGACGTAGGGTAATCGCTATAATTTTCCAGCAAGGTTTATATTACCGTGTACTACCTTTATTTTTTCTAATTTTAGTTTCAGTAGATTCGGAATTAGATGGAGGGGGGACATATTTTTGCGCTACATTTTCAACTATATCTTTGAAAATATAATACCTAAAATTAAAAGTAATGTATTTTTAAGTTCAGCGTTACAAAAGCTTTCACAGGATACCCCACATGATATACAAAGAAAAGATTTTTTTTTCAAGTAGCATAATTAGCCCCTCTACCTTTCTACTTAATATATTTATGAATATTTATTAATCTGAAAATATGTGGGTCAATGGTCTTTATTACTTCTCCGAATTTAAACTTTCTTCGTTCAATAGTTTACGAGTAAAATGCCTGTGACAGACAGACAGACGGACAGACACAGGAGTGATCTTATAATGGTTCCGTTTTTACTTTTTAAGTACGGAACCTGAAAAATTCCTTTTTATTTATTTTTTAAGACTTTTTGAAAAAAAAAATGTTGCTTAAGAAAAATGATTAATTTATTGTAATCGATCAGTTTTATTTTTATATACTCAGTTTAATTTTTTTTATAGAAATTGTGCCCAGTATATCTAAACTCTTATATTTTCTGAATATATAAATATAATATAAAATTTAAATGAATTTTTCTTAAATTTCAAAATATATCTGAAAGTAGAATTAAAGTTTTTTGATGAGATATATATAAAGTTTATAGAACAAGGAATTTTTATGCGATTTAAAAAAAAATCCTTATTTTCTGGACATAGCTAATATTAAACTTAAAATTTTAAAAGGTGGGAAAAGTTGTTTTAAACTGCTTACTAAATATATTGCTTGTCCCCAAAAGTTTCAAACGTACTTTATGTAACGAATGTAAATTACAAAAGAATTGAAATAAACGAAGGATTTACATACAATGCATATGAAATTTCATAGAGTTTAAATTCTTATACTGCCATTGTGTATTAAACGTTCCGTGTGAATTATTAGTATGATAATTCGTATGATAGTTTTACTAATCATTATAACTGTATTAAAAATAAAAGTTTGCATGCGCCCCCATCGTTTAAGTGGAGTTCCCGTACCCGCGGTGTATTTCGTTGAGATGTATGCATGGTAGAACAGATTTTATTCCCAAAAGATATATCTGAACGAGGATATCTCAAACGGTGGAAAGTTGACAATGTAAATCAAAGGTTCTGAGTTTGAGTCCCGGCATTGGGCATTTTTTCGCTCATTTGAAAAAAAAAATGAAATCTTATAACTTTACCAATTAAAATAATTGCGTTAAAAATAACAGCGCATTAAAGGTTATGTTTAAAAAACAAATTTAATGTTTTAACAAGTAAAACTCTAAACTATATATATATATATATATATATATATATATATATATATATATATATATTTATCTTCGACCAAAACGATCCGAATTTTGACATTTTTCATTTTATGAAATATCTCAACTTACCGGATCGAAACTTCTCTTTCTCCAGCAAGCTCGGGCATTTCCTAAAATCATATGTAAATTTTCTGTGTTGAACAAGTATAATGATTGTTTATACGAATATTCTCAGGAAAAAAAAAATATTACACAGAGTATTTTATTTTATTATTATTTTTTTAACATGAGTAATTTTCAGTCACATCTTAAATGGTTCATATGTTTAAAAGAAAGAAAGACAAAAAATAAATTAATATAATTATATGTAATTAAATAATAATTAATATAATTATATATAATTTAGTTTTAAAACATTGTGTAATGATTTATACTCTAATATATTCAAATTTGAATGTATTCAAATTCGTAAATAAGCTTTTTATATCATGTTGAAAAAAAAAAAAAAAAAAAAAAAAAAAAAAAAAAAAAAACATTATTTTAGCATGTTATTGTATTACAGAGAAAACAATATTAGAATTTCGCCATTTTCCTGGGCATTCAGAGGGTTAAATGATAAAATTATTAATAATGACCCATAGCTATTGAATCTCGCTTTAATATTTTACTTGTTGGAGATACGTAAAATGAGTTTAGAAACTTAATCAAAATAATGTGCAAATGACTATAACTATAGCATAGTCGTGCCATTCATTTTCAAAATGTTACACTTTTTAAGTTTTTAATATAGTTTTAATGAAATACAATTTATATTTAGATAGATAAACGGTACTTTTTTTTCCCGGAAAAAAGCAGCATTTTCAAAAAATACAAAGCATCATTACTTTTACTAATTTACTATTCAAAATATGAATACTGATTTCTAAAGATAACTTATGGGACAAAGGAACCATATAAAAATTTTAAAAAGAAACATTTAGAAAAGTACTGTCAGGGATATTTGAAATACATTTATAACATATATAAAGCCTACGTATAGGGAAAAATGAATCACGTTTCAGTATTTCTAGACGCTTCTAGACTATTAATTTCAAAAATAAATTTTTTGATGAAACTGAACTTTCTGGTAAGTTTAGAGAAAAATATTTTTATAGTGTGTGTTCTATTTTTTGTTCTTTATTCGAAGGAATATTTCTATACACAAAAATTATGCTTTAATAACAAAGAAAAGTCATGTGTCATTGTAAAAAGGAAATAGAAGAGTTTCCTTACATAAAATTCTATCAAGTATCATAAAATATATATGTTGCTTTAGGATTTCTTTAAAATGTTTTTTTTTTTCTTATTAATATTTCACTTAAATTACTTCTTTTAAAAACTTTATTATCTGAAATGATAATGAGAAAAGTAAACATTCGCAGATATATTACTTTATGATTTTCCAATATTAATTATTTATTTATGAAACTAATAATATAAAATTATTTCAACCTTAAAAAACAAGCATATAATAGCAACAATTTAATTTGGGATTGCAGCATGTAAAAACATTTTAATAAAAAAGGAAAATTTATAAAACAATTATTAATTTACGATGAAAAATATATTTCTTGTTAAATTCCTTTCAGAATATTTCCTCTATTGTTTTATAGGGATTTAAAAAAGTATGCATTTTTTCAGTATAAAAAAATCAGTTAAATAATGGTGATGAATATTTATTTTGGTTACTAATGAGAAATAATGAATATCTTAGTGCTTCATAACATAGTGTTAAGGGGTTTAATTTGTCCTAAAACTTATTTTTGTTTTTAATACTCTCATAATTAAAAAAGAGTAACATCTGGCAGTTTTATTTAGTAAAACCGTTATTGTAATTAAATATAAGTAATGTGTTTTTGTATTACTCAAGGGAAATGTTCTTTTGTTTGAAAGATAAAGTTTTAATACTTTCTTTATTACTTTTTCAAAAAAGGGAAACCCTTTTCCCTCTCAGTTCATCTCTAGAGATATTTAACACTATAGGTTCGTAATATCGCTGTTAACAGTAAGAAAAGCCCCAGGGATATTTAATTTGTCTTTAAGATGAAAAAAGAGACAGTATGAATACTTTGCTTGGATGATTTTATTTTCAATCTGATTTTTTTTCTCCTTTTTCTTTCTCGTAAGAAATACAAAAATGT
This sequence comes from Maratus speciosus, assembly GCA_963932465.1. Taxonomy (NCBI): domain Eukaryota; kingdom Metazoa; phylum Arthropoda; class Arachnida; order Araneae; family Salticidae; genus Maratus; species Maratus speciosus. Next base: position 417,917,383 of record OZ010795.1, read on the forward strand.
TTTTGGTATACTTATTTCTTTGTACGAGACTATACACTCATCGTATTTTATAATACTCTGGGCCAATACAAAAAAGTTTATTTCAATGTTATGACATAAATGCAACAGTTAAAAATTCATCCTTTTTTTTTTTTTTTCATTGTGTATCTGGTGCTCATGAAAAAACATTATCTATAATCTGCATTTACACATTTTGTTTTAAAAGTTCAAGCATTATAGAACAGAAAAAAGTTTAAAATAAGTTCATTAAATACTGTACAAAAACATGTAATTTAAACATTTAAATAAAAATACTGCCACTGAAATTTCACATTTCCAATACTAAATTTATATCACTATATTTCAGAAATTTATTTAAAATTTCGAAATTTTGAAATACTTATTCTATGAGTTTAATGAAAGACTCGAAGTCTGGATATATTTAAGGATGCTGAAGGGCAGTGGGTTTTAAACATTCAAATTTCTTGAATATGACTGTAAAATTATCTTAAACGCAAACTATTAAGAGCGCAATTAAGAACAGTTTTATTTTTAAGTCGATATGTTAGAATAAATATTTTAAGTTCAATTTCTTGATTTTGTTTTTCAACCAAACACAATTTTTCCCTATAGATAACAATAACTGTCGGCGTTTGATTTCTTTGCATCTTTAGGGATATTTATATTAATGACTTTTAAAAATAACGCATAAAATATATTATTTCAGATTTTATGAATTCAATTTATGTCTTTTATTTGTTTGATTGGCGTCTAAAACATTATCGCTATAAAGCGCCTAACAAAAAATGATGTAATTTTGCAGACTGAAATAATAATAACTAAAATAATAATAATAACTAAAATAATTCAATGGTATCCTGTGAACCTATGTGGATAATTTGTATTAAAAGAGAAACTCTTAATCAGTTATGAAGAGTTCTGAATTGTATCAAGGTGGAAGAACAAACAGAAAAAAATATAGGTATCCAGAAGAAAATCGGTAATTTTTAATCAGATTGCACGCAAAGGATTAAAAGTGGGCGATACTGCCGACAAATACGGTTTAAAGGGAATATAATTATCATAAGTGTTTTTCAAAATTTCTATGTTTTGCAAAACCATACTCATTAAAATACGTCAAATAGTATGCAAACGGATTATGACACAATAACCAAAGCAATTAGAGGAGAATAAAAATAAAATTTTCTAATCTTTTGTGACCAAGTTTACCACTATGGTTAGCGTGAAACAAAAATATTAGCAGCAATAAGATTTAATGTAAATGTGGTTATCATTAAACATTTTTTCAGGAAAAATATTTCGATGAAACAAATTATTTTAGATAATATATGCGAATTTGTAATGAACCCAATTACGGAATATATTTAACCAAATATTAAGAAAGAAGTTTAAGCAAATAAATTAAATTATGAGTAAAAGTAACAAATTGTAATTCTTAACAATAATCTGAGGTGTCCAAACTGGTTCCAGAAGCGGCTAGGTTTAAATAAAATATGTAAAATGATTATATTTTCAGTCAAAATAATGATTATAAAAAAGACATACGACGGGAACAATGTTTATAGACCTGCGCATAAATTAAATTCTAAATAAAAGTAATATCATATAGCTCTTAGAATGCATTGATGTGAGACAAAAGTGGCCGACATTCGCACATAGTCTATAGAGGACGTGAGTTTCAAAACTAGCCCTAACCTAAATTTATATATATAAAAAAAAACGGGATTTCTCTATCAATCTATTCTATTGGTAAAACTGAAAAAAAAACAGTTTTATTGAGTGTTTCTGGCATTGTAAAATACAATGAAAACCAATGGACGCAGTCGGAGGTTTTTCGCGCCTTACCAAAATTTGATTTTCTGGAAAAAACTAGTTTTGCAACTCACTACCTTATATGTTTAAACAGCTAACGTACATGTCTGCGAAAAATGTGTTTTGATTCTTTTGACGATGTCAACGAGGGGTTTGAGACAACAAAAATAATGATAATTTCCACCAATTGTCTACAAAAAAAAAAACAAAAAAAAAAAAAAAAACAAAAAAAAAACAAAAAAAAAACAGTAAAGATAAAATTTGAAAATGTCAGAGTAAATGTAGGAACACTTTTACCATCTGTATAACCATTTTTTTCAGTCCTCCCTTACATTTTCATAATTTTAGCAAAAAAACATAGGGGGGAGTTCGAAAATTCGAAAAAGAAACCAGACAGGGATGAGTATCATTATCCTAATAATACAACTTGTTTGATTGCCATCAACGTTTACAGCCAGGCGGGATCTCTTTTCATAAACAAAGAGACCACTTTTAATCAAATTTTTTTCGATTAAAGCTATATAAAATAAAATGTCTGCAAAGAGTTATTGGTATTTTTGTGTTAGCGGGTCGGAAATCTCGCCAATAGCATATTTTAATTTCCTAGTAGCATCGTTCATTTTGCGCGCGTTAAAATGAAACAATGCTTTCACGTTTATTTATTTATTTATTTTGTAAAGAAATAAGTGAAAGTGTTCAATTTTAAATCCAGAAAATTCTTACATTTATAAATTGATCTTTTAAAATATATAATGCTTTAGAGATGAGTTACATTCAAATATGTATGTATTATGAAATAATTTCAGTGGAAATTAGTTTGACAGCCCAAAATCTCATTCATCAAAGTGTACAAACACAATAGAATTTTTTTCCTCGTTAACAATAAAATACTAATCCATGTAGGTAATCATTTGCTAAACAAGTTCTCCAGCGACGAAGTCTGTTTAACAAAGATAATTCACTTTTATAAGACAATTAAATTTTAGCATAATCAGTTTCGTGGAGTTCTACGCAACTCCACTTTCTCACGATTTTTTCTCGACGAAGAAAATGTAACCGAACACATATTTCTTTTATCAAATTTAAAAAGGAATCTTCAGCTAATTGGGTAGTTACGTATTATATGTTCCGGAAGACAGAAAATTGTTATTAATCACAAATCATATTCATAACCGTCAATGTCCAATAGACTTTAAAACAGTAATTTTACACACATTTATTAAAAACATAACACATTTTAAAATTGTGTATAATGCATAAAAAATTAAAATAATACCAAACAAAAATTTTGTATACATTGATTGAACGCATAAAATCAGATTGGGAGCTTCCGGCTAAGATATTTGGGATGGTATTTTTTTTTCTTTTGTTTATATGTTACATCCCCTAGAATGATTATGATATAGATATTATATCTATGAATAAAATATAAATATGTATATCTGTTTTATATTATATTATACTGTTAATTCTAAATGGTTCTTGAAATTATCTTTAATAATAATTGCATAATATTAACTCTAAAGTTGAAAGAAAAAAAGAGGGGTTACTGTAATTAGTATTACATGCGCCATTGTTGGCGCGTTTAATTTCTATAGCACATATCTGGAATATCAGTATACATTAATCAAAAGCTATGAAAGTTCTGATTTGTATCAAGAAAAGAGAAACAAAAAATCGGCATCTAGCAGAAAGTCGGCGAATTTTATTCAGATCGCACGCCAAAGATGATAAGTGGCGAATACTGAGAACAATTACGGTTTAAAAGGAAAAGAATTATCATAAATGGTTTCCAAAAGTTCTATGTTTTACCAAACCATCCTCAAAAAATTTCTAAATTAGTAGTAACCTGAATATGACACAATAACGAAAATGATTACATTAGAATAAAATACAATGTCTAATCATCCATAATCGAGTCTACCACGAAATTTTGTGGAAAACAAAAAACTTATTAACAACAACATCATTTAGTGTAAATATGGATTTCATTAAAGTTTTTTCGCCATCCACCAGCACAAATCAGTGCACCAAATCATATTAACTAAGGTACAAATAGGCATTGGAATCAATTACGGAAGATTACTTAATAGTTTTTAAATTCTTCGCATTGACGAACGTATTGCAACTAATAAGCAAACAGACAGGAATCACAAATGTGTAAGTGAGTTAAGCTACTTTCGTCAAGAAAGATGAAATATATAACAACTAAAATATCCGAAATGCTTTTAGATATTTCTGATTTGGTGAAGAATTAATAAAATAAATTAAATTCTGAATAAACGTAACATAATGAAATTCTTTGCATATATTTAAAGGCGACCAAACTGTTCGCCAGAGTCGGCTGGCCTACTTATATAAAATTCAAGTTTGCGAATGCAGGAAAGTGTTGATAAACATCCCGGGGCGAACCGTACAACACCGTTAAAACACAATGCTATTTTATTTTTATCATCTGCCTTTATCTTTCTACTAAAGCAATTTTGCTAATTATTTTTCTACATCTAAACTGTTTCTTTGTAGATGTGCCCACACTACACATTTTAAAACGTATTTCCATTTTTATATATTAATTTTAAATGTTTGTTATGAAAATTCCACAAATGGTCAAATTTGGATTACTTCCATTGTAACTGTTTAAGGTAAAGAGAAGGTTAAGAGAAACAATGAAATATCTTCAAACACGTGGATTTTTGGTGGTATTTTTTTCATTTCCAAGTTATTTTCGGTTAAAAAAAATTACTCACGTGTACTTTACTTTTATAAGCGAATGAAAATTGATATTTATTATGGTATCACGAGATGGGTTTATTATTTATTTTATTTTTATGCCTTTTGACATTGTTTTTTTTTTCATTAGAATTAATCAGAAAATATAATTTTATGTGAATATACTGAGGTTAAGCATAAAAGTATGCATATAAAGTGTATTTGTATAGTTTGCACCTGTGGCATTATGCTTAGCTTGAAACGTATTTTTTACATTAAAAAAAAAACTAAGGACAATTTATATACAGTGTCAATATGACGTAATTTTGGCAGATTTTTCATTTCTTAATTCGGAAGATTAGAATAATGACCTTTATAGACCGTTCAACTAATTCAGAAAGCGAATATTAAGTAAAAAAATATATCCGCTTCATTTGTATTTGTAGAAACCATTTATCTTTTTAAAAATGTATTATTATACAGTACAAATCTTTCGATAATGAAATATCCATGCTGTTTTCAGCATGAAGTTTTATGAAGATGAAATGCACATCGACATTCCCTCATTTTTGAGCGGGTGATATACTAGTTTTAAATCAAATGATTGAAAGGATATTATTTTAAATTAAATTAACGAAATATGCAATAATGCAGCCCAAACTATGTTTTGCTATTTATCACGTGCGGCTGTCTAAAATGAAAATACCTAGTTCTGAGCTTCTTTATCAGAATTTTCCAAGTTCTAAGCAGCTAAATTTAATTATGAATAACAGTAATATAATACAGTGCTTAACATACATTTAAGGAAGGCAAAACAGGGTGCCAGAGTCAGCTTATTGTATATATGATGTGATACATAGGTTTAAGTCAGTTTTCTTCCAAATAATTTTAAAATATTGTGACTAGTTATGTTAAAATGGTAAGAAATTAACGAGCGAGGTACCGTGGTGGTTAAAACTATAAGGATAGGGCAAAAATCGCCAAATCTTGGCTCCACTTGGCGAAACAATATGCATTTTTAATGGCTAGAAACAAATGAAGAATATTATTATAAGTTTTTGTGGAAAACTTTAATTGTACTGTTCTGCACACGGAACATCCAGACAATATAAATGCGTAGAAAACGTTTGGGATCCTCATATTCTGTTTTTTAGCCATGCCGATAGGTACAAAGATTTCGGAGTTTGAGAGAGGGAAAAGGAATGCATTTTAAAGTTCAGAACTTTCTGCACGTAAAATTGCGACAAAGCCTAATAGACCAATAACGGTTATTCACAAGTATCTTAAAAATCTCGGAAAATATGGACATCAAAGTCATACAGGTAGGTCATCTTCTATTATTCTAAGCGAGAAAAGAATGATAATAAGGCGAGTTTACTTCCCCCCCAAAAAACAAACATAAAAAAAAAATAATGTTAATTGAATTTTAAATGCAGTGCACGAATTGTTCGATGTATTTATAAAATTTAAAAAAAAAAAGGTTCGCTATGCAAAACATATGTCACTTTTGTCTTTTTCAAATATTCATAAGAGACTGGGTGTGGAGATTTGCCAAAAAATGCATTTATATGGGCAAAAAGTGTGATTATGATGCCTTTTCCGATGGGAAACAGTTGAATTTCGATGAAAAAGTTAATTTTCCTTACTCTTGGTTTGATCTCCTCAGATTTTTTTTCTCAAAGTGCGCATTTTAAGGTGGCTCACTAATAGTCTGGGGATGTTTCGAAACCGATGGAACCCATTTCAATTGTTTCTGTGAAGGTCGAATGAATTCTGAGTGTTATCTTTATGTATTGGTCGTTAATCTTAAAGAAGCACCATTAATAAGAGTGGAGACTATTTCTTCCAGCAAGACAATATCTCAGTGCATGTTTCCTAAACTTCAAAATCTTAGTTTTATGCTAATTTCTTGAAACTACTTTATTGGCAAGCCAGAAGCTCTGATCTGAATCCAATGGTAAATATGAGGCGTATTTTGTTTTACGAAGTATACAAAAATGGTATACAGTATGAAAAGAAGCAGGAGTTCATGTCCTTCATCGAAAAAGCAAATTTCAAAAATCCCAAAAACGTTCTGAAGGAACTGTCAAACTCCATGACGTCAATACCGATAAAAATGATTGAGAAGAAACAGGTGATTATTAATTTATTAATGCGTTTCAGGTAAAAACTTCCATTGTCCTTATAATTTTGTTCGATTTTTAAAATAATATATGGTGTTAATTATGGCAAAACATTCATATCTTTCATTTCCCAATGTTTTGCATTCTACAATCATTCTAACATTAAAATGCATTTTATGCAAAATTTTCACTTTATTTAGTTCATAAATAAATTTTGTTCTTATAATTCTGGTCAACATAGTGCATCACATTGACCCTAGTATTGCATTTCGGAGTTAGAATTGTATATTGAAGACTATATAGAGGATATAACCAGTTACAGGTCTGGTAACAGCTCGTTTAAAAAATAGAACACTGCTGTAAACTTAAAAACTGAAAGGGCGTTTCAAAAGTTGTAAATCATAATTATTCTTTGAGGCATGATATGTTTTTGGCACAAATAAGACATATAAGTGCCTGTATAGACCATAATACTTGACACTTATATGACATATTTTGTTTAAAAGAAAGGCAGTTTTATTTTCAAAACAAAATAAAACTTTTTGAAAAGAATACAAATTCAATCTTATCAAATTACAATGTAGCTGTCACTTTGTCAAATCATAATACGCCACCATATACTTTATCGATCATAAAATAACCATTTACATGTACCGTAAAATTTGGCGTATAACGCACATTTGTAATACAAAAAATAAGATCCAAATTTACGGCTGGGCGTTATAGGTCGAATATAAAAATGATAGATTTAAAAGTAAGGAAAAGATGAGCATAGACTAATTAGGTTTCTATGTGTATCGTAAATACTATTTATATAAAAAGAATTACATTATCTTATAAACTTTAAAAAGTTTCTTATCGGGTAACATAATAAGTTGGCCATTTTCACTCTTGTTATATCTTCAGGCAAATCATGGAAGTCTGTTTCACCTTCGCCATCACTGTCACTCTGATCTTTAAATAGGTAATCATCTTCTGTTCTATCTATATTGTTAAATATAATGCAACTTTTAAATGACTTTTGAATTAAGTTAAATTTAATTTCATTCCATGCTTTTATTATCCACTCACACACCATTTCTAGACTCGCATAACGTATTAAGCTTCCTTTTGTAAATATTTTGTCACCTTGTAACATCAACATGTCGCTTGTCACTCAGTTGCTTGTCACTTCCATTGTTTGCAAGCATTTGATAATATTTTGAATTAATGACTTCAAAACATAAGAGCATCGCATAAGTGCGTACATTTCAGGTTTCTTTGTATAGAAAAGGGTGCGCGTTGTACGACGAATATTCCTAAAAATGGAAAAATACTGCCTCAAATCTTAGATACGCGTTATACACTGGTGTTTGTTATACGCCGGATTTTATGGTATATCACTATCATAGCTGTAAAGTGTAAACTGTTCTATCTACTCATTTTTTTAGACGAAAAAGATTTAAATAGAACCACCATGTTTTGTAAAATTAAGTAAAAGTATATTCTTATATTTATAACATTATTTATTACATTTTCTTTTATTAAGAAAATTGTATAAATTGCTAATTTAATAGCTATTTTAAATCAACTAAAATAGATATTAAGAAAAATACTGTCAATGTACTTTTTTTATCTGGTTGTTATATTTCTGAAACAAATGACGTAACATGTATACAAAAATGTCAATTTAACCTTATAGTAATGTTTCTCGTTAAAGTGTAAATAAATATTTTACTTAATTTAAATAGATTTGTAATGTTTAAAAATGAGTACTTTCTATTTCTCTAAGAAAATATCAAATCGTTATTGGTGAAAATTATTAATAAATTTTTGTGAAAAAGAATTTTTGGATAAACTTTTAGATAAAATATAACAGTAGATAATATTTGCTTTCTTTAGCTTTTTTTCCTGCTTTACAGCTAAGTGTCTTTGATATTATACTTTTTTCTTCTTTCGTTATATTAACACCGAATGTAATTTCGCAAAGCTGACGGTAAAAGAAAAAGAAAATATATTTTGATTGATTACAGTTATGTCTATTCTTAAAACAAGAAAATACTTACATGAACTTCGAGACGTATATATATATATATATATATTGTATTATCTGTAACAACAAGTACAATTTATATACAATCAGAAAAGTTAATTGGATTTTTTTTTTCATATATACTGCATATATTTTTCAATTTTAAACATAGTAACGTGTTTGTAATTTAATCAATAATTATCCTTGCAAATATCAAAATCAATGAAAAAAATATTTCAAATGGTATTACCTAAATAATGAAAATAAATTCACATACGAATATTGGATTTTTATTAATAACAAAACAATCGAAAACTAGTATGCTGTGGCCATCACAAAATTTTGTTCTATTTAAATCACATAAACACCACTAATTGATATCAATGTATACCTGAATTTGAAGTTTGATGAAAATTCGTGCATTGGTTCTTGAGATTCAGCTATAGTGGAAATTCTGAAATATGCAGCATCATAGCACCCTCATAGCATGCATGGTCACAGTGACGTAATTGTGACGTCACTGTAAGTCACTGTGGTCACGTTACATCTGTGACCTAAATGCGACCACTCAGTGATGTCACATTGTGACTGAGATGTGAATTTCTTAACAAACTTTTAAAAATTACAAAAATTCTTCAAAACAATTTATTTACTGTAAAAAAAAAAAATTCTGGCAAAAAAAAAAAAAAAAAAAAAAAAAAAGTGACGTCACTATTATGTCACTGCATGTATTGCAAGTCACGTCACAAATGTGACAAAAAAACACCATATTGCATAGTGACAGTGTGAATTAAAAAATTCTTTGAAAATGAAGAGAAATATTTTAAACTGGGCGTCTTAGTGTATTTGGGAGCTTCGATCGGTTTAATTTAGTACTATACTTTATTATCATAAATAAAATCACTTTTATATTTTTTATAACATTTTCCTTTTCTGTTATTGTTTAACTAGTTTAAGTGACTCTTTTTTTTCTGACTTTTTGAATAAATTTAACATTTTCTGAATATGTAATAAAATTTACAAAATATATGCAAAACGCATGATATATTTATTAATATTTTTATTTTTCCTCAGATATTTCTTGAAAAAAAAAATAGTTATTTTGCTAGCTGTTTTATTATACGGAAAATTATAGAAAAAAAATGATTATAAAGAAAAAACTTTCTTTCCCGATAACATATTATTTTTTTTATTTTTTAGGAACGTAATTTGTATTTATTACGTGTGATACAAACTATAACTTTTTTTAGAAGGCCTTGTACTATTGTCCATTAAATTGATTTTATATACTCTAAAAAAATATATAATGTTTTATTCCATATTCCCTAAGTATGACTAATATCGTTTTTATAATTTACAAAAAAGAACTTTTACAACCCAGTTTATCTCGAATTATTTTGAAAATGGTTGCAAAAAAAGCAAAAATAAAAATGCATAAAAATACATAAAAGTTTAGTTAGAAAAACTCTCATAAATGTATTTCGCGTTTATCAACGGAGTCAAATAAACAAAATGAAACATCTGTTCCAAAATTATCGTCTGAGACAATTACGACTGTGTATTTATTCTTTCAAATAGAGGCGGCAGGCAGCTGGAGATTAGTGTAGCTATGTCGCTGTGATATCAATGTCTACAGTTGGTACGGAATTTTATAATTTTACAAAAGTTATACAAGATTGCAGCCAAGAGATATTTTACATAAAATATCAATCCGAAAAATTACAATGTCAGTGGCGTTAGTTAGTAGAGCTCGCCAATGTCATTTTACTGGATTCGGATATAATTCTTCGAAAAAATTTCCCTATTTTCAATTTCAAAATGGAGTTACACAAGACGATGTAGAATATAGATACGACGAATATAGACATAGGACGATAAAAAAATGGATAAGAAAAGATGATTTTCCTGTTTTCTTTTATAACTATTTTAGTAAATTTCATATAAAACATGTTATAAAAGCAATAAATGTCATCAATTTAACTTTTATCAGTTCAATAAACTTACTAAATTCAGTAAATTTAAAGTTTATTTTGTTGAACTAAATCACAATATGTCAACAATTTGACGTAATCAGATAGTTAATATCATTCATTTAAATTACATTTTAATCACTTTTGTTTTCCTTTTTACCCGACTGAAAAGAAGAGTTATGTGCTTCTCGCGTATCTGTGTATGTGGATTTATTTATACCCTCGAAACATCCCAACGGCTGGATGCATTTTAATGAATGAGGTCTCTATCGATTCGTCTTAACCGCCCGATGGTTATAGAATTGGTTTTGTTTTATAAACTCAAAACGGTGGCCGTAAACTACAAAATGATGGTAGAGACGGAAAACAAATTAGGTACCCTATTGAGTGGCATATGATTGGATAGGTCTTTCAAAATGAAGACGATGTTTCATTGACCATTTTGCAGTCAGAAGCTCCCTTTAAATATTACACAACCTGGAAGTTGTGTACTTTGGATATCTACATTTACTGTAACGATAACCTTCATAATAGACATCTATAGGTCTCAACAAAATAGTGTTTGCAGATTGGAACTAATAATTATACACGCCTTAAATGTCATCAATACAAGTAAATAAATATAAAAAAAAGGTAAGTAATATAAAATAGTTTCATATTGATGAGAAATAATTAATTAGTTCGCTTTTTACGCACTCGGGTTTTTTGATTTTTTAAATTTAATATATTTATTAAAACTATCTGATTAAAATCACATTTTAGTAATAGAATTTTGTGTTTAAAGAATTTATAGCATTATGAGAAGTTTGTAATTTTCTATTTATTGCAAACATAAAAAAGATATCTTATAGTCAATATTTTTCATACTTAATTTTTGCTTAAACACCCGAATAATTTCAACATTAAAAATAGCTTAAAATAATTCTTGGATTTAAAACGATTTAAAATTTATGTGCATAACATTTTATAATGTATATAACGAAATTTTAGTCATATGACATATATATGTGACACGTGCATAAGGCTTATATGAAGCATATCACAAAATAAAACGTATGAACATTATACAAGATAAGTGTTCACATAATGGACACCCTTAAATGTTTTTGGTTTATAAAAAAAAAAAAAAAGATTTAGCTGTTATTATTTATTTATGACTCCCTGTTTCATAATCTGCGTTATTGTTGACACGCCTAATCAAAGCAATCAGGAAACAGAAAATAATGTTTCGAAGTTCCACTGTTTTTCATTGAAAATCTTAATGAAATGATAAGAGCGTAATTCATTTAATAAATTTATATATTCTTTATTTTCTTGCAAAACTTCTATGTTTCTGTCTTGGTAGTAATAGAAAACTTTGAATATTATATACTAATGGTCATTTAGAAATTTGATTTATTTTTCAGGTTTTAAGATCCTTGTCCATTACTGGAAAGCTTACTCAATTTCAAGGAAAGGACATCCCATGTAGACATTGCTATAAATGCAATTTCAGTAATGTTCACGGTACATAAAAATCTCTTGACTTAAATGAAAATCTGTCATTAAATTTAATGCGTATTTAAATTGCACTTGCCAGAATGTAATAACACATTTTTTTTTTTGTAATAAACAGCTGCTTTTAATTAATTTTGTGTGGTTAGTAAAATTTTCAATATTTTAATGAATTTTTTTTTATAACTCAGCGTTTCATATTTTATAATCTGGCAATCAATAAAATAAACCAGGAATCAGAGAATATTGTTTAAGGGCATAGGGAAAAGAGGGGTTCATAAGGCTAGACCCCTCTCAAAAAAATAGTTACTGAAGTTGTTAAAAATAAGCAACTGTCTTAAATGTTTCTTAATCATTTCTGACACCCCTCCCCCCACACCACAACAAAAAAAAATAATATAAGAAATTAAATTTATATTTATAGTAATATTGAAACTAGTAAATCTGCAGATCAATGGCCTCAAACGTCAGGTCTGCACTCTTATTTTGATTTTTTTTTAATTTAACCCTAGAATGCTAGCCTTTGAAAAACTTACGGGAATGATAACCCTTCGTCCCCCAGACGAAAAGTAGGTGGGCGTGCTTAAAATCAAATTTAAAAGCTAGTTAGAATAATATTTGCTGCAGATGACTTTATCGCACTCGATCTTTAAGTAAGTAATAAAGTACGATTTATTCATTTTCAAAGAAATGATTAAGCATATTAGTGTGATGTCACCACGCATTGCTCATGAACACGTTAGACACATGTTGCACGTCATTCTGAGCAAATTGTAACGGCAAAATGCAAAAATTTTCCCTTTTTTTACATTCAGATTGCGTGTGTTGTTGAATGTTCATATCCAATTTCAAAATTTCCATTATAATTGCCCTTGTTAATCGGGGGAATGTTGATACATTGAGACCCTTCTTCATCTAGGGAGCAAGGCAATTTTCACTAAGATTTATTGCGAACTTCTTTCTGGATAATCTTTTTTCGGGTTTTTGAGACATGTTATGCACTTATATAGCATCTGAATGCACTAAACTGATATACCATGAATTTCCATACCATGAAACTCACAAAGAGCCCATCGGTATGTTTTCCTACTACATGGCATGTTATTACACATTTGATCAAATGTGTCTACAGTTTATTTTGTGGAATTATAAAAATCTATCGTTTCTGTTTTTCTACTTTCTTGATTAACGTTTGGAATTTCGTTGAAACTAGACAGAACAATAAAGCATTTATTTGATTAGTATAATAGAATAATAATAGACTTGTTACATGACTCAAAAAAATTCCGAATATTTCTATACCATTCACTTATATGATACACTGAGAGTTATACTTTTAGAAACCAAACTTGACTTCATATTTTCATTTTGTTGGCTTTGTGTTTCAAACATTGCTTTTTCTTCATTTTTATTCTCAAAGGATAATTAAATCTCAAGAATAATCGAATTATAAAAGGATAAGGGAATTCATCATTTTCACCTCTAACACTATCTATGATTTCGTCATTTTCAACTTCAGTAAAATCATCATTTTCTGATTCTTCCCCAGAAATATAATTTTATCCCTCACTTAGTTATTTTAATAGTTCCCGGATAGCCTGAGCTTAAACCCAAAAAATTTCTCCAAGAAAACTTTTTGACATGCCACGGCGGTACAGGAAAATATCTAAGTCAGATTCTCAAATGCAAACGTTAATGGTAACCATTCGTCTGCGAGACGAATATTGTCCTGAAAACGACATGTGCAAATTTTTCGGGAAGAAAGAATATCAATAAGTGTAGTAGATAAGGTAAAATGAAGGTACTGAGTGGCAGGACCCATTTCCTATTTTGGGGGAAGAACGTCAGGGTTATTTGTTATGGGCTTCGTCCGGGAGTCGAAGGGGTAGCATTCGAGGGTTAATATATAAAACATTCAACCTGCGGAATTATTTCATTCATAATTCTCACATATATTTTATTAATTATTGATATCCTAACTGTTAAATTTATTTTTAAAAAATTTTGTTTCATTATTAAACGTTCATTAAATTCTGGTTCTAAATACAGTCATAAAAACCATTATATGTACTACTTTTTCTGGGGTGCCCATTATCGGAATATAGGATGACCATCACTGGAATTTTGGGTGTTTTGATATATTTTTGTTATTTACAATAAAATTTTTCATTAATATTGGGAAAAGAGACTATGAAAATAGTTAAATATTATTGATAGATTAATATAAAACTGGAATATAATAATTCGAACTATTAATTAAAAATAGTTTTAAAGAAATTCCTTAAGGATGTCCATTACCGGTATATCTACCCTATATGACCTGTACAACCTATATAAGACCTATACATTAGATATATATAAATGACCTGGACACTTTTTCACTCAGTTGGAAAAATTACAACAAAACATAATTTTGCTTGAACATCTGCGTTATTGATCAGAAATATAGGCAAGTTGTACAGTTCCAGATATATGCTGATGCCTTTGGATGTTAAAGTGAATAAAAGCTTTTAAAGAGAGTGTTCAAAGACAAAAAAAGTTTCAATAAGCTACTACAAAATGCGAAAAATAAAAAAAAAGCTTTTTTTTCTTTTCGCCTGGCTTACTACTCCAACAGAAAATAGTCCTTGTGTGTCAGTTATAAATAAAGTTAATGCTGCGCAATTTTCAGCATGTGTAAATTTTTTTTTAAAGATAATATTCTTTAAATATTGAGAAGAACACAATATGTTACAGTTGTAAGGCATGTGAGGTAAATTGAATTTGTAAATTTAATTTAGAAGAAAGCCTCTACACTATTTGTGTCTATTTATACATATTATACAGTATTTCTTCATAAATTGTGAGTATACGATATTAGGACTCCAAACTAATTCTAACAGAAAGATGTCATGCTCTAATTATAATTTCAAACGATCCTGTTTCTTTTAAATTGTTAGAGAACCGTCAAGAAATCGTCACAAAATTACATGTGTTAATGAAAATTCCGTTACAAAAAACACATATGTCACAAATTGGTAAAAATGTGACTTCAAAGCATTGTCTCTTTCGTCACAAGTACGTCACAAAGTTATTGCCTAAATAGTCACAAGTGATACAGATTTCACAAATTTGTCACACCGTGACTTCACAGAGTGGTCACAAATTGACGCCACAAACGGGCCATATTGACTTCACATTCTAGTCACTATGACTTCACATCGACGGTCACAAAGTCACAGTGTGACTTCAAACCGACGTCGACGTGATGTCACCATGACTTACGGGCCGCGCCTCCTGTTAAGCGATTTGTACCAAAACATAAACAGCACTAATTCATGTCTAGGTATACCTGAATCTGAAATTTGTTGAACATCTAAGCAATAGTTCTTGAGATAGAACTATCGCGAAAATTGTAAAAAAATGCAGCATAGCAGCGTCACCTGTTGAGCGATTTACATCAAAATGTATGAAATCGTCAATTCGTGTCAAGGACTAACTGAATCTGAATTTTGATGAAAATCCGCGCATTAGTTCTGGAGACTGAGCTACTGCAGAAATCGCGAAACATTTTGCATTTCAACTCCACCTGTTGAGTGATTTACACAAAAATTTATAAAACGCCATGAACAGATGTCATATATTCCTGTGGCCACCATCTTGGATTTTTTCTTGGCATGAAAATCCCTTTTCTTCCAAGTAGTAAATGTCGCCAAGCACCGATTTATGCCATGTTAGGCTTAACGAAAATAAAATGTAAATAATAAACAAAACTCGTTAAAGCGGCAATTAGTAAATACTATGCGTTCATAAGCCGAAGAAAAATCAATGGATTCAACAAACTACTTCTGCAGCAATTTGGAAAATGCACGAAACTCGTTAAAGCGGCAATTAGTAAACGAACGAGCGACCGCTACGTGTTCAATAACCGAAAGAAAAAACATAACTGGATTCAGCAAACTACTTCTGCAGAAATCAGAAAAATGCACAAAACTCGTTAAAGCAGCAGTTAGTAAATGCACGTATGTTGCTGGTGCACCAATCTCAAAAATGCACGAAATGCATGAGAAATATACAATTAATGGCTGATATAAATCATTACTGAAAAACATTACAACAGAGCATACATAAAATTATCAACATACCTAAACAGACATCTCGTTCCTTGAAACCCAAGTGTAAAAAATGATCACTTACCGTAATTTCTAAAATTTCAAATAATCGTAAAACTGTCATTTATCTTTACAACAGAAAAAAAGAACAAATACTAACAATTTCAAACTAAATCACACAAGAAATTTAACTTGCAATATTGAGCATATACCACCTATATGAAACTTCTTATTACCGTAATTTTAATTTTACAGTAAAAACAAAAACGATACAAAATGTCTCCGTTCTTCAAATCTTTCCTTACTACAAATTATAAAAATCGCGGAACTGAGTTGTCAAATTACCGTTCAGCTATTTTTTTATATCTCGAATATCAGAATACATCATTAATGACGTCAATAAAATGATGTTTTTATTAACAAAAAAAAAATCGAAAAAAATACACATAAATAACTTTTTCAAAGAAATAAATTAGCAAAAAATGTCAAATATACATCAAATTCCCAGATATTTCTTAATAACATCTCCCACAGTATGTAAACAATCTACGGAAGCCATAGTCAATCAAATAAATCCGACGAAAGGACAATTTCCCAAAACAATAGGGTAACCAGAACCAACAATCAACGTGGTTGCCATATCGATAACGATCGCCAACATCGTCAAGAAATCCAAAATAGTGCCCGCAGGAATATAAGGCATCTAAGCCAAACGCCAATTCATTTCAGGAACTAACTGAATCTGAAGTTTGACGAACATCCATGCATTAGTTCTCGAGATTGAGTTATTGCGGAAATCACGAAAAATGCTGCATAGCTGCGCCACCTGTTGAGTGATTTACACCAAAATGTGTAAAACGTCAATTCATGTCAAGGACTAACCGAATCTACTGTTTGATGAAAATCAGTGGATTACTTCTGCAGACTGAGTGATTGGGGTAATCGTGAAAAATACTGCATAGCATCGACACCTGGTTGAGCGATTTAACCCAAAATAGATAAAAAAGTCAATTCCTACCAAGGACTAGATCACTCAACTGTAGCACCCACCAAATTTGGCATAGGCTATATGCTCCGGAGGAGAATCCCCTCCACCACCAAACGAAACCACCGCCAAGCCAGCTGGCCCGGGAAATCCAGAAAAACCGCAATTATTCAAAGAAATGTTCAACTGAAGTGAACTCACTTGAGATAGATACAGAAAATAAACAATGAAAAAAATTACAAAACAAGCTAACAAACTTCACAAACGAAGTTTTGACTTGATGACTTTCTATATATAACAGATAAAAAAGTTCTTGATTCTAGCAAAGTCCACTAGTTCATAAAAAGTAATAACGAAATAAAAAAAGTCAGTTACTTTAACTGTACACTAACACATACATGGCAAAACAACAAATGTGCACCACCGGAGACAGAGAAGAGTCATACTTTCGAAACATCTACCACCGTATGTCAGGGCTACAAGTTATAAATTTATATATCTTTAGGAAAAAGAATCCTAGTCTATTGAATCCATACTGTTAATCCAACTGACTAACCAAAATAAATAGTACAATTCTCTACAAGCACCAATAATCTGTAAAACATCAATCCATACAGCTTGAAGAAACTTTATGAGGATTAAAACACAAGTCCATAAAAGAGAAATTTCCTTGAATGAGAAATGTCCCGTAAAAACAAAAGTTTATAAAAAAAGTCTTTAAAATTGATTGTTCATTAAAAGAGAAATGTCCAGTTTTATCATTGTTCATGTCAGGATTTAATAGTTCTGATAAACCCAGTAGTTTAGAGATTACTAAACTTAAGCACCCAAGCTTGAGCACAAATTAAAAAGAAACATCGCCACTAATCAAGCTGTAACCAGAGAAGGAACACTTTGAAAATTTATAAAAATTAAATGAGCTGTAAATCAAAAAGAATACTTTATATTTGGAAATGCCTTGTTGAAGCTATTGTATATCTTTTTAAACTTACCATAACTGGATCTCGAATTGAGGATACTGCAAATGTTCCATTACACCGATCTATTACGATGGAAATAAAAATGAGTATCTGAGACCTGGCAATTATAAAAAAGATAATGGCGTACATAGCCCCTTCTTTGACAAAGACATCTGTCTGTATCCCTACGTCCTATCTTATATAAAAAGGTTGGGAATGCACCGTGAGAAGAATAAAAGTATGCGCAGATTTCTGAATAAAAAAGATAATTTGTATTTACTTGCCTTAATAATCTGAAGGTGTCCCTACCCTTGTCACTATTATCTCAATGATGCTGCCAGTCAGAAATAACCTTACTTGTCAAAGCCGAATTAAGGTAACTTATAGGTGTAGGTATGTCTTCTTCTTTATCAAAAATTTCATCTATAATCACAGATTTTGCTAGATAACCTGCTCTTTCATTCCCTTGTATACCAACATGGGCCTGCACCCAGCCTATATGGATAACTTTGTTATTCAATAAACGTACGTTAGTAAAAATCTTCAACAACAAGGAATCTGTAGGAAATAATCCCTGAAGATCGCTGTAAGATGATAAGCTTTCAGTGTATAAATGGAAAACTTTAAAAGCTGTAGATCTGCACCAGTCAAATGCTTCTGAAATTGCCACTAATTCGGCTTGATAAACTGAGTTAAATGACCGAAGTTTAACTCTGAAATCGAATATAAAAGCTTCATGATAACAAACTGTAAAGGCAGCCGCAACACCCTCATACATCTTTGATCCATCAGTGAAAATTACTGGACGGTTATAGACAGGAACCGAGTCAATCACTGGTCTTACAAAGTTGATATGATGTGAATACCAAAAATGCGGATAATCATATGACTTAATTTGATTCATCAGCTTACTAGAATTCACCAAGATATCATTAATTTCAATGTAAGAATTACCATGTATCACATTACCTTTTAGTGAGGAAGCTGAGACTTCCAGATGCAAAGGAGGCGTGTCTTCTAACACACAGATCGCATCCGTTCATGTTGAACGATAAGATATAATTAATGAAAGTAAACACATTCGTTGGCAAGATGATAACCTTTGTAGACCATGACACTTAAACTCATTATACTAGACCTCGTGGCCATAACTAATTTGTTCTTTCAGAACTGTCAAGAACCAAATCTTGATAAATTCAGTAGAAAGATCTTGATCCCTTATCCGAGTCTTTCTTACATTACATGTAAATCCTGTAATTTTTGCTCTGACAATGCCCAAATGTTTTAACTAGTTAAATGTGCTGTCTAACATAAAACCAAGAAACATAATGTTATCTTTTACAGGAATACTTCTATTAAATAGTTTAAAAATTGGTCTTCTTTTCTTTAGTGTCTTTGTACCAAAAAGCATGGCCACAGTTTTATCTGGATTACATGTAGAGGACTATTTGAAAATGAAGTTTGAGAAAAATCCGTGCATTATTTCTGGAGATTGAGCTATCCAGAAATCGTGAAAAATGCCGCATAGCAGCACCACCTGTTGAATCATTTACACCAAAAACTAAACAGCACCATTCAATTTCGTGCATTAGTTCTTGAGACAGAGGGCCCACAAAATTTGTGTCACATACAGACTAGCAAATAGACATTATGTAAAAACATGTTTTTTTCTGAACCTCTGACCCCCTGAAACGTATAAATCCGTCGAAAACCGAAAGTCGAAAATTTTCCCGAATCCAATACTTTCTTAAGTAAATATAGAAAAAAAGTAAAAACAGAGAACAAATATATGTCTTTTAATTTTATGTACGATTTCGTAAACATATTTGAGGTTTGCTTCATTTACATTAAATATAAGACATTTTTCTTTATGTAGACAGTTTATTATTTCTCTACTTATACTTCTCATTTTATATTTATCTGTTTGTTAACGATATTTCTTCCGAAAATCATTGAAAATAATACCGGGAAGTAATGAGAAAAATCTTCTTTGTAATACAAGAAGACGCTTCTTTGTATCTTTTATAAAAGGTATATCTGATTTCTTCTGTGAGTGAGATATGTTTAGACAGTTTCGTACATTTACGAAGCTCATATTTTCACCGTCTTTTCTGTCTACAATTGAGATAAGACATTTCTCATTATTTTTATTTAGATTTGTGATATAATCTGTCGGTCTTTTGATACATATTTTTCGATACTTGTGAGTACACGATTGTATTAATTTCAAAACTGCCACTATTTTAATACTTAAGATGAATTATTATTTCTACATTTCATGTACAAATTTATGTGAAAATTAATATTAATAAAAATTAACCGGTAACTAACGCAATTGATGAAATAATTGTAAATGCCTCCTAAAATTCATGAAATGTACCATTCACGATAATATGTTTGAAGAACTAACTAAAACAAAAAAAACGAGTTTTATTAAAAACATATGATGCATATT
Organism: Maratus speciosus; assembly: GCA_963932465.1. Lineage (NCBI taxonomy): Eukaryota > Metazoa > Arthropoda > Arachnida > Araneae > Salticidae > Maratus > Maratus speciosus. Next base: position 417,937,992 of record OZ010795.1, read on the forward strand.
AATTCATTTTCGGTGAAACTATTACTCCATTATGCTTGAAAAAATCTTTAAAAAAAATTCTCAGGGATTAAGTAAAAATAATTTACCGATACTATTAAAATTAATCTCTCGGATACAATCTATTAAAGATCGTGAACTACAGTTACCAGCTCTGTTTTCTTGATCTTGGGACCTGAGTGCTGTACATCATTTGTCTCGGCCATATGGTCAGCCTTTCGCAGGAACCAAGTGTTTAGTTTAAATAAATTTGGTTCTCATTTAATCTACTCTAAATGGATGAAAGGTTAAATAAACCCTCATCAATCCAATGTAAGAAATCGAACTATGGCCATGTAGTGTGGTGGATTAATCACAGTATTCCATCAAAATTTTTATATTTTATATCATATCATACAAAGTTAGAAAAATATATAGAATTTTGGCCAACCATTGTTGATGAAACATTTTTGAACAGACTGAGACTAGTTTAACGAACCTTCACTGTTTAGTAAACTAAAAGAACATATCTAATGAATCTTATACGGAAAAATGCATAAAACATAAAAAACACCATCAGAGCAAATAACGTCTGTAGTGGAAAAATTATTCAAATTGCCTTGCGATTTTCTCTACATGATATATATATTTTTATATGTGCTGTATATAATGCTAAAATTTGTTTCAGTAATGCAAAACATAAAATAGTTGAAAGCAGTACATCAACAAACGGAAATGTACTTGACATCTTTTGATCAGAATTGTAAATGATCTATCTGATTTGTACACATCATCTTCTAATTTTGCAAAACATAATTCATAAATGAATTGCGGACGAAAAATGTAAATAGCAGATTATCATCCTCTGACAATTTGAACCGTTGCTATGTCTAAACATATTGCTATCCTTGCCTGCAATAATTTCAGATTTCCTCACTCTACCGTGCAAACCTAAATATTTTCGTTACATTTCCCCCCATTCTAAACAGGATATTTCGAATTATCTTTTCACATTTTAAAATTAATGATTTTAACTATTCTTAACATTTCTCCATATATTTGAAAGGTGTTTATATCTTCAATTTGTCTGTCTGCCGTCTGCCGTACACCGTGATCTAACACTTTTAAATATTGTCGCGTAGGTGTTGACTGAGAACGAGTGAATACAGCAAGCATGAACCAACTCAAAGCTTTATTCCCCCAACTCAAGGCTACACCAGCTTAAATGCACTCGAGGGTGCTTTCTCGAATGGAACATTCCAAGCTTGGAAAGTTCTAGAAATCAAATAACGATTAACATAATAATTAACATAATCACAATTAGCATAATTCCGAAGGAACTAGAAATAAACACAAAGCAATTTTCAAACCAAAACAAATTTAGGACGCTTGCCTCAACGGGGATCGACCTCACTACCTGCTGGTCTGTAGTCCAGCGCTTTACCTTTGAGCCATAGGTTCACACAGCAGATAATTACAGTATCGCTATATTTAGTGGGGTGGGCCTTGATCAACCAAAGGCTCTCCCGAGCACAGAATGCTAGTTTCGTTACATTTCCCCTTCCTTAGGAGGAAGCAGCGTCCCGCTGCAATCTAGTCTAACTTCTCGTGACAGGTCCCCTAGAATTCCTGTGCGTTTCTTCATCAGCTATTTGCTCGTTTGGATCAAAATAGGGTTTCAGCCTCAGAATATGGACTACGTCCTTTAAACTTTGTCGCTTTTTATTCTCTTCCATGCTCTCTACTTCGTATGATACATCAGATAGTCGTTGTGTGATTCGGTACGGTCTGAAAAAACGCCTTAGAAGTTTTTCCGAAAGCCCAACTTTTCGTATGGGAGTAAAAACCCATACAAAGTCTCCGATATTATAGCTGATTCGTCGATGTCTTTCTTCATATCTTCGTTTGTCACTTTCTTGAGACTCGAGGATGTGAAGTCTCGCCAGCTGTCTAGCTTCCTCTGCCCTGGTGACTAGATGTTGTGCATAATTTTCGTTATATGGTTCTGCGAAGTGAGGAAAGATCACATCCAGAGGAGTTTGTCTATCTCTACCGTGTACGAGAAAGAAGGGACTGAACCCGGTGGTATCTTGTTTTGCTGAATTGTAAGCGAAAGTCACCAAAGGCAAGATTGTGTCCCAATTTCTTTGCTCAACGTCAACATACATAGACAGCATGTCGGCCAATGTTTTGTTAAATCTTTCGGTCAGTCCATTGGTTTGTGGGTGATAGGCTGTCGTTAGAAGATGAGATGTTTGGCATAGTTGATTAATGTCTGTCACAATAATGGATAGGTAGGAATGTCCTCGACCACTTATCATCTCTTTGGGAGCACCGTGCTTGAGTACGATTTCTTCAACTATAAATTGGGCAATTTCAGTAGCCTCAGCAGTTGGTAATGCCTTTGTAACTGTGAATCTCGACAGGTAATCCGTGCAGACAATAATCCATCGGTTCCCGTTCCGAGTAATTGGGAAGCGTGCAAGTAAATATATTCCAATTTTAGCGAATGGTGTATTAGGGGGCTTTATTGTATGAAGTTGTCCAGGTGGAAGTCCAGTTGGAGATTTCCGTCTTTGGCACTCTCGACAGTGCGCCACATAACGGCGTATGCTGCCATATAGTCCTGGCCAATAATACTTCCTCCTTATCCGATGATACGTTTTGGTGAATCCGAGATGACCGGCAGTTGGGGAATCATGAAGACTCGTCAGTATATCGCGACGGAGTTGTTTCGGGACTACCAAGAGCCATTTCTGTCCCATAGGATCGTAATTTCTTTTATAGAGTACCCCGTTTCTTATTTGGTAACCTCGGCATCCATCGCCTTTTTGGGTAGTTTTAATTATGGATTTCACCTGCTTATCTTTTAGCTGTTCTTTTCCGTAGTCTGCGATGACAGCAAAGAAAGGGATTCCTCCATTGTCGTCGACTGCTGCATCGGCAAGGGGCTTTCTTGACAGTGAGTCAGCGTCGGAATGCTTTCGACCAATCTTATAGATGACGTTGATGTCGTACTCCTGTAACCTCAAAGACCAACGTGCAAGTCTTCCAGATGGATCTTTAACATTAGCTAGCCAGCATAAAGAATGGTGGTCCGTCACTACAGTAATGGGTTTTCCAAAAATGTACGGTCTGAATTTACTGATCGCCCAGATGACAGCAAGGCATTCTTTTTCGGTTGTAGAATAGTCCTTTTAAGCTGCGGACAGGAATCTGGAGGCGTAGGCTATTGGTCTTTCCTTACCATCTTGATCCTGGACTAATACTGCACCAATGCCATAGCCACTAGCGTCTGTATGTATCTTCGTTTCATCGTTTTGCAGAAAATGTCCCAAAACAGGTCCACTGGTCAGTAACTTCTTAAGCGTTGCGAAAGATTCCCTCTGCGATGTGCCGAAACTTTGCATCTTTCTTTAATAACTCATGCAAGGGCTTGGCGATATCGGCGAAATTTCTGATGAATCGTCTGTAATACGAGCACAGGCCTAGATAACTTCGAACATATGCAGCATTTTCTGGAACAGGGAACTTTGTCACAGCAGCTGTCTTTTGTGGATCGGTATAGATCCCATGTTGATCTACTAGGTGTCCCAATATGGTCAGCTTCTTTTTGCCGAAAGAGCATTTGTTGGAGTTAAGCGTCAACCCTGCCTCTTGAATACATTGCAAAACTTTTCTCAGGCGTAATTGGTGATCTTGAAAATTTGGTGCGTACAAAATGATGTCGTCTAAATAGCAAAGACAGATGTTCCATTTGAGTCCTCGCAGTTCTGCATCCATCATTCGTTCGAATGTAGCGGCAGCATTGCATAGCCCAAACGGCATGACTTTAAACTCATAGAGGCCGTCCGACGTCACAAAAGCTGTCTTTTCTCGATCTTTTTCATCACCTTCTATTTGCCAATAGCCTGACTTCAAGTCCATCATAGAGAAAATCGTTGCACCGGCGAGACAATCTAAAGCATCGACGATGCGTGGCAGCGGATAGACGTCTTTTTTAGTGACTTTGTTGAATCTTCTATAATCGACACAGAAGCGCCATTCACCGTTTTTCTTCTTCACAAGCACGACGGGAGATGACCAAGGACTGTTTGAGGGCTGTATCACGTCTTCTTTTAGCATTCGTTGTACTTCATTTTCAATTATTCGTTTCTCAGTTGCTGAGGTACGATAAGGTCTCTGCTTAATTGGAGGGCTGTTACCTGTGTCAATCTTGTGTTTCACACCATTGCATCTAGATTTCCTCGATTTTCTGTTAATGTCGAAAATATCACTATACCCTTCCAGAAGATATAAGAGTGCGTCTACTTCTTGACTAGTTAGCTCATTATCTAACATTTCTTTAAATTTTCCTCGAATCAGTGTCTTTCTGGACTTACTTCTTTTGTTAAGTTCTCTGTCAGTATCATTCAGCGAACAGATGGAGTTATTTTCGATTTCTGTTAAGCAAGCTATATTCATCCTCTTTGGTATTATCTGAGTTCGTCCACAGAAATTCGTTACCCATATTTTACAGCAATTATTTTCTACCATAATGATTGATGCTGGTATGCATAGCTCTCTTTCTTACATGAGAGTTTTATTGCCAACAAACATAGCTTTGTCCACTTCTTGAATGTCTGGACTAACGGTACATATTTGCTTAGCTGAGTTTGCCTCAATTACGTAATCTGTTGCGGCAAGCAAGGGAGAAACAGATTTACATACCACTGTGTCCGGGAGAATTTCCGATAGTTGAAGCTCTTCATTCCCACAATCTATAACAGCATCAGTGGCACGGAAAAAGTCCCATCCAAGTATCATTTTATAGCTACATCGTGGATACACAAGAAAGTCAAATGGTTTCACATTTCCATTCAAGTTGATTTTTAATACACAACGTCCTGAGGCCTGCTACCGGCTTTCCGGATGCAGTCTTCAATATAGGTCCATTTTCACTAAACATAGGTACATTCAACTGCCTGCGAAATGCTTCAGATATAGCTGAATAATCGGCAACAGAGTCGACGAGGGCTTTTACTCACATTGTCCATTTACGGTAACATAGGTGGTGTTTTTTTGTAGCTTGGTTATAATGTACACCGGAGGATTTCTTGTATTGAAGCCTCACCTCCTGCATAGGTCGCTAGCGCTAGTTTTCCTCTTTAAGAACGGCGTGGAGAACGGCTAGAGCGACGTATAGGTGACTGCGACTGTCGACGGCCAGAAGAGCGACGGGGATAAGGCGAACTACTTCTGAAACTTGAAGATACGGGCTGCGCATAATTCTCGTCGGAGCTGCGTAGGGAGTCAATGTCCATACCTCGTCCAGGATTGGATGTCTAAGAGGTATTTGCATCCGCGAATACCCTGCGTCTTTCTCTACAGTACCTGAGCACGTGCCCTGGACGTCCACAATGGTAACAAAGGAGTACATTATTGGTAGTTCTCCATATATCTGTATTTCGTTGTGGAACGGGGCTATTTTTGGCTTCACACCGTGGTTGAGGCCTGACCGGAACTGTGCATCGGGGAGTGAAGGTACGTCTTTTTGGACCCGTGAGTGATGCCAATGCCTCCATAACTTCTTCTCTTATTAATGAAGCGACGTCCGTTGGAGATTCACATTCTTCGTTTGTGCAGAACTTGCTTCCGGCAAGAACTTTTTAAGCTCTTCCTTCACAATTATTCGTATCAATGATGTTATGTCTCCTATGTCCGGTTCGGCTGGGATTGTAGCAACATTAGGAAGTCTCTGGAATGTTGGCCGGGTGACACGTTTACGTCGAAGAGGTTCTATTTGACGGCAGCGTTTCACGAAGTCATCGACAGTCTGATAATCCTGAACCAACAGGACCTGGTACAAATCTTCTGCAATCCCCTTCATGAGATGAGCCACTTTCTCTCCTTCTGGCATAGAGGAGTTGACTTTACGACACAGGGCAAGAACGTCTTGGATGTAAGATTCGGCCATTTCACCAGTTTTCTGCGCCCGTGTAAGCAACAGTCTCTCAGCTTGTCTCTTTATGTCGTCCGTTCGGCAGAACGTGTTTTCTAAGGAATTTTTAAATGCAGTCCAATTAGTAAAACTTTCTTCATTTTTGTCGAACCATTGTCGAGCTGTTCCAGCAAGACAGAAAATAACATTCGCAAGACACATCGGTTCATCCCAGCGGTTATAAGTGGCAATTCGTTTGAAATCTTTCAGCCACCTGTTGACATCTTGTTCGTCCACTCCCGAAAAGAATCACAGATTCCGAGTAGCAGGTATGTCAGGATGGGTACAGGAGCAACGTTAGTTGGAACGGTACTAGCATTCTCTGGGACACTGTCCTTACTCTCAGGCATCTTTCTTCTAACTCTCCTTGGATCGGGTATGAGGCCAAATTCAGGAGACAATCCTTGAAGGCGTAAACATCTGCGTGGCTCTTCCGTAGTTCGTATCGTATCCGGCGCCTCCACCAAACTATCGCGTAGGTGTTGACTGAGAACGAGTGAATACAACAAGCATGAACCAACTCAACGCTTTATTCCCCCAACTCAAGGCTACACCAGCTTACATACACTCTAGGGGTGCTTTCTCGAATGGAACATTCCAAGCTTGGAAAGTTCTAGAAATCAAATAACGATTAACATATTAATTAACATAATCACAATTAGCATATTTCCGAAGGAACTAGAAATAAACACAAAGCAATTTTTAAACCAAAACGAATTTAGGACACTTGCCTCAACGGGGATCGACCTCACTACCTGCTGGTCTGTAGCCCAGCGCTTTACCTTTGAGCCATAGGTTCACACAGCAGATAATTCCAGTATCGCTATATTTAGTGGGGTGGGCCTTGATCAACGAGAAGGCTCTCCCGAGCACAGAATTCTAGTTTCGTTACATTATAATCGCATTAAATTCAAATTATATATGTTATTAAGGTACATTATGGAATGTTCACCAATGCAAATGGAGCGAGTTGCATTTATATTTCGTTTACGGGTTAATAATAATGTTACATTATTGTTTAAGAGGGAAAATCGTTTGCGATGGATATTTTAAATGTTACACTATTTCAAACATAATGACAAATATACATTTTTGAGGTGCACAAAAGTATGTATTTTGTAGTAAATGAAGTGTGAAGTGTTATTCATTCAATGGCACCCAAAATAGTTTGGTTATATAATGGTCTTGGGGAAAAATTTTTTCTGAAGCATTTAGTACTGATGTTACACAATTTCAAATATAAGGAAATTTATATAGATTATTAATGTTCACTACAAAGTGCTTATTTTAGAATATGACTTGCATAATGGTTATCGCCTATTTACAGGGCTTAGAGAATATGTTGTTTATAGGACTTCAAAGAAAAACAAATGCTGGAACTACATTTTCAATTGTTCTGTACGTAATTAAGTTAATCTGTATTTTATCACATTAAATTGTGTTTATAAATTATATAGATTATACAAAGGGCTACATAAAATAATTCCTAAATATTATTGTATATAAACTTAGATTGTGGAAGGGTATGTTTCAATTGATCTTTATATTTCCAATTGAATTGTATTTAGTGTATTAAAAGATGTTTTTAGAATATAAATAATTCCTATGCAGCGCTACGCAAAGAATTAAATATATTGACTTCTATCGATGGTTGTTTCTAAAACTATGCTTTTTGTTTTTCTGCAATTTTAAAATTGTTTATATGGGATAACCTTTTCCCATTTATTAAAGAGTGCAGTACCATTACAATATTATGGAAATGATTGAATGTCTTTCATAATCTATGCTTTAAGTGCAATTAAAAATGGTCGACAATTCTGGCTTTAATTTAAAATATTAACATTAATTGTTGCCAACTGCTTTTGCTTTTTTATTTCAAATACCTATTATTCCTGAACAAAACATAATCTAGATTATAGATCCCTAGAAGAGGAGCTTCTAGAGAGAAATATAAGAGGTTTAACGTCACGAATATATATTCTTAATGCGGCGAAATCTATAAAAATTGCATGAAAGAAGAATATTTTACATCACACAGAATGTTAAAACTTCCGTAAGTGATAGGAACTATTACTAAAGTTGTTTGCATTGAATTCTACAGTTCGATATTAAAAATAAATATAAATGTTTTCATAATGGTCGTTTATTCAAAGTACCTCTTAAATTGTAAAACTCAAAGTAGTTCTGTTTGAAATGTTTCAAGGAGCTTGATGATTGTTATATTTTTAGTATTTTAGCCCATTACATATCGAGGAATAATAAATTGTTTCCTACAAGGAATGGACAAAATCAGTAGATGTAAAATGTGCGACACATTTTGGTCGTGCAATTTCAATTTGAACATGCAACGACCTTATGCATTATCGCATTCAATTTTGCGGATTAAAATTAACATAATTAAAATCTGGTTTGTGGTGAAACTTTGTTTGTTTCCAAAAGAATTATTTTAAGTAACGAATTTTGAAATATGCATTATATTTCAGCGTATAACTTTATTTTCCGCAAAATATGCCCCTACGATTTTTGAATAAATTTTAAATTATTTTGTCAATTAAATATAATACATGCACCATTTTTGCAAAGATAACTCCGTGACATATGCACTGTGGAAAGTAGTCAATAACTATGCAATGTTTAATAACTACTAGAAACATAAAGATAATAAGAAAAAAAGGTGGGGTATACAGGATAGTTTACGCCCACATAGACTCATGTCCAATATTAAGGTCACAAATATAAAATCTGTGAAAACTGATGAACTATACACTGTGTTGCCCCGAAATTCGGCACAGAGGTATATTATAATAGGAGAAAGATTATAACAACATAAAAATATGGAAAACATTTTAATTGTGAATTAAGAAACAGGGTATATCAAAAATTGCTGAATAATGAATCAGAGATAAAGCATTTATCTCGGGAAAAGTCTGTCTAATATGGAATTTGACCTCCGTGCACTGTTTTATAAGCCTCACAACGAGCTCTCATACTATTTATGAGGGTGTCAATAAGTGTTTGTTGCAACAAATCCCATTCTTCCAAAAGCGCGGCTTTTAACTCCTGACGGGTCGTGTGAGGGAGGTTACGTTGTGCAATGGCTCTTCCTAGACCATCCCAAACATATTCAATAGGATTGATGCCTGGAGGCCTCGAGGGCCAATTCCTACTTCGAATATCCTCTTCATCAAGAAAATCGTCAACAAATTGAGCTCCTAAAGCCCGACGTCCAATCTTGTGTGTCCCTTTCACTGCATCCAACAGGAGAGCCCGGTTGTTGTGGAGCCGAAGACTTCAGTCTCGGACACAACAAGAATGGAGGCATTTTCTTTTTTGGTGATGAGTCGAGATGCACCACACAGAGTGATATTCCTCGAATCTTCATCCGGGGAGAATGTGGAGCTCGCTATCTTCCATCCTACGTACAAGAAATCGACAGATTTGGTGCAAAGGAATCCTTGTCTGAGGCGGCATAATGTTGGGGAGTCGTATACCACTGGACGTCTTCGATGCGTGGTCTGTCAATGCACATCGCTATAGGGATGAGTTCCTTGAAGGCTATGTGAGGTTGTTCCGTGGTGCTGTAGGCCCGAACTTCATGTTTATGGACGATAATGCGAAGCCACACAGAGATGGCATTATTGATGATTTCCTTGTAAAACAGAGTATATTCGCCATATGAATTGGCCCTCGAGGTCACCGGACCTCAGATCTGTTGAACATGTTTGGGAGGGTATAGGAAGAGCCTTTGCACAACGTAACACCCCTCCCAGAACCCACCAGGATTTCAAAGCCGTGCTTTTGGAAGAATGGGCTTTGTTGCCACAAACATTTATTTACATCCTCATAAACAGTATGAGAGCTCGTTGTGAGGCTTGTAGAGCAGTGCACGGTGTTCACACTCCATACCAGACAGACTTTTCTCGAGATAAATGCTCTATCTCTGATTCATGATTTAACCCTTTTTGATGTACCCTGTTTCTTAATTCACAATTCAAAACTTTTTTATATTGTTATGTTGTTATATTCTTTCTGCCATTGTAATATACTTCTGTGTGGAATTTCGTTGCAGCAGAGTGAATAGTTCATCGTTTTCACTAATTTTATGTTTGTGACCTTAATTTTGGACATGAGTGTAGTTTCTCCCCATAAATTACTTCAGTTTATATGCCTACTTGCTTGAATCCCCACAAAGCATTTGCACCATATTCTCGTCCATAAATAGAATCATGATTCTTCTCTTGTTAATTAATAAACAAATCTAAATTCTTATGCTTAACTTTTCAGCTGTCGTTTCTTCGACCTGACACATTTGTTGACCATTTTTTTTCTTTTAAATGTGCGTGATATACTTAGGAATATACGGGATGGAATTGTGAGACTTTTTAAATGAGCATCAGACCACCGGATCACCCACTGGAGTATACAATATATTACTCACAAATATATTGATTTGCAGGGTAACTCCTTAAGGTTGTTTTGCCTGAAACAACTGGTGAAACAGATTAGCTACATCCATTAAAGTAATATCTATGAAAACACGAAACAATAATGTTAACTTTATTATGCTTTTTATATGCCCTAATAGAAGTCTTACCCTTAGTCTATTATATTTTTTACATGCCTTTGCTACATAAAATGTATATTCAATCGATGCATTAAATGTAGTCATTGGTTGCATATCGTTTTTCTATGATTATTTCCATGCGCCCAAAAATGTACTCATTTTTGTAACACTGATTGCAAGTAGTCATACACATTTGAAAACTTTCTCTGCTTTCTAACATCATTTTTTATCGCTTCTAGAAAAGTATAAGTGGCTTATAAAACTAGTTTCTTTTTTTTGTTTGAAAAAATCTACATTTGAATCTACATTTTTTAATTACTTCAATTACTTGTTTTCATTCATATAATGTATTTTTTTAAATACATACAATTCAACAGATTTAAAGTAATAATTGTTTTGTTATAAAATATTTTTTTAATAAAAACAAGCGATTTTTCATTATACCTAGCTGAAATTCAATGAATAAGACGTATTGTATATTTGTTGAAATAGGATAAAAAGAAAATATATGTATATATGTTATACGAATTACGTTTACTTGGTGATTTAAGCATCAGTTTATATAATTTATAGCTGTTTATATTTAAGCACATTTCTGATTATCATAAACATTCATGGAACATAAATAGGCAAATAACATGTATTGAAAAAAGGAGATCCAAATTAAATATTTAAAAAATTGTTGAGAATAGAATAGACTTAGACTAAGAATAATATTTTGAATAGTAACACAGGAAATTTCGAAAACAGATTGAATGTCTTATTTAATATCGCATGCGAGGAAATGTAATTGTAGTTTTTCTAACAATTCCTTGATATACGAGAACGTTTCATAAATACTCCATTCTGACAAATTTAGTTTTTATCGTAAGTGCAGTATCAATTATTATATATATATTTCCTTGCACGAATTGCATTCTAATGTAAATGTTTCAGAACGTTTCATATGTATATGAATATTTCCATCTATTATTTAAAATAATTCGTGGTGCTTTAATACGTAAATCAAATTGTTTGAGTACGATTTTACTACTGTAGTAATTTTGTGCAATCAATATACTGTCTACGAAAAGCTATAAAACTTTCCATATTAATGTTTATTTTAGCAGTTCCGAAGATGTATCGAACAAATCGAACTCTTTTAATATTAATATCCCATATCAAATGAAGTAAATGCATTTTTTTAAACAATGCTTAAAACATCTCGTAGACAACAAGATTTTTTTACGTCGAAACTACAGATGCATATATATATATACAGGGTTCGTACGGGTGCTTGAATTTCATGAATAAAAAATTCTTCGGTACCAGCATTTCTTATGGAAAATCTCTCCTGAAATAAGGCGAAATTTCGTCCGTTTAAACTAGATTTATTTTATTATAAAAAAATTCTGATATTGGGCCTTGAAAATAACGGTATCCGTACGAACCCAGTATATATATATATATAACCATTAATTAAACATAACCTACCACCATTAAAAACCGTAATATTATGAATTAAAGCTGCAAGTATGAAAAAAGTGCCGAATAATTTATTATAAGAATTATTTTTGAAGAAAAAAGAAGAAAGTGGACACCGACAAATAATGGAAAAGCTTATATATTGAATTAAGTTTTCAAGGGCACAGAATTCAATGATATAAGCAATATGGAATGTTTTCTGTGAGAAAAAAAAGCTAAAGCTAAAAATTATTTTTCTCTGTGCCCGAACAACCATTATAATCAAGTGAATAGATTAAAAATGAAAACAGAATAGAAACAAATAATATGAAATGGAAAAATCAATAAAACATGTTTAAATATTTATAGGATATAAAATAGAAATAATACACAACATACCGATTAATATTTCAGTATTTTTCATTATATCCACACGCACATGGCTACCATAATATCGTAAAGATTAAGGTTAATAAAACAGTTAAGAAATCACAGTAATTGATACCAAAGGATGCAGTTAATGCATTTTGAAATACCATGATAAATACAATTAATATAATATAAAATAAAATAAATAGAAAATAATTACATTATTTAAAATAACTAAAATGCACTATTAAATTACTTAATTACTATTTAACAATATCGTCAAAATTTAGCTAAAAAATTTACCTGGTGTAGGAAATTATAACTTAAAAGGAGCTGCAAAAGACAAAATTTATAACTTATCGTCAAAAGACAAATTTTGGTGCTGCCATCTAGCAGTATTTTTATTATTCAAATGTCACAAGATGAACAATTGATAGCCTTTGAATATAAACAATTTATCAACAGCCAAACCAAACAAATCCTTATATATAGATAATTATAAACCTAATATATACCACACTATATATATATTTTAAAAACTATTGTTAATAAAATTTAAAAAAAGCATTCAAAATGTTCTATTATCTTAATCATTTAAACTACACTGTGAATTTAAATAATTCTATAATATTGATAATATATAGCATATAGCTATATGCTATAAAATAAAATGAATTCAATAATAATTAATATAAATATATATTAAAAATAATATAAAAATCTTTAATAATAACTATTACATACAAGATAATTATAAAATGAACTGGAAATAAAAAACGTATGGAAGTATATAGAAGATTTTCAGATACTTAAATTCCCATTACCTAAAAATCTCAAATATAGTGTGTGGATTATTTTCATACAGCCAAAACATCCAAATAATATATATATATATATATTAGTTGTTGTTGTTGTTGTTGTTGTTATTGTTCTGTTTTAAAATTAATATTTTTTGATAATTAATTCAATTAAAATTAAATCAAATTCTTATTAAAACTTAATTTTCCAGAAAACATAATACAAATTTCTAGTTTCAAATATGTTTAATGATGCAGAACAATATTAATTTATTATTCCGCGTGACTTTAACAATACAACGAAGGGAAATATATGTAAAACGCTCATCAAACTGAGTTTTAAAACTTAAAAAACAAACAAAAAAAAACAAACAAACAAAAAAAAAACCCTAGAAATTATTTATTTTAAATAAAACTATATTCGTAGGTAACCCTTTACGTAAAAAAAAAAAAAAAAAAAGCCACTGACTCACGTGAAGCCATCCACATCCAAAAATCCAAATGAAAAAATTTTATTTCTCATTATCTCTAAATGTTTCATATGTTATTGTAATAGAAAACATTCAAGCGTTTCTAGAAACCAAAATAATGGTTTTATATTCAAAGATATTTTTCTAAGAAAAATGATTACTAAAATCATGTCCTTGCTTTTCAAATAATCAGAACATTGAAATTAAATGACAAATAATATGCTTCGGAAATTCTTTTGTATACAATTATGAATGTAAAATGTCTATTTTTGCGTGAAAGTTTTTGGGGATATATAAATAAAAAGCATGTTTTGCTGTCTTAATAGTGAAAGAAAGATATAGATTTGTATATAATCTCCAAAACGATATCGTGATTGAAATCTGCTTTTCGAGAAACGATGGTTTAAGTTTTCGCTCGAGCATTAATAATATAACTATTTGAAATGACTTATATTTTACTCAAAAACGAAGAAGAGGTTGAGGCTAGTGTTAAAGGTATAAATAAGAAAACATTACAAAATAATCTGTAGAAAAAAGTGGCACCTTTATCAAATTTGCTTGAAAAGTACATCTGTGATTTTGTACTGGTGGTGAACCACTGACGTAGTTTCGTAGGCATTTAAACTTTTTGATGGAGAGTGTGCCATTTTTGCAGATACATGTGCTATAGGTAGAGTTATAAACTGTTTATCTGATGCTCAGCTAATTGTATATATTTTAAGAACTTTTATAACATTTAAGTTTATTTACATTTTACACTTTAATTTTATTTTAATATGTGTCGAAGTAACTTCGTGAAGTCATTTTATTTTAGAAGAATTGTTCAAAACATTTTACCTTCTGTTTTATGTGGTTATACTATTGTTAGAATAATGTAATCATAGCATTACACAGAATTATTAATACTTCCGTTTTCAGGGGACAAGGGACCTTTAAATATATATATATATTTTTTTTTTTTTGTAAATTTCACCTTAAATATTATTCAAGGATACATTATATGCATTATGGCATGCATTTATCACAAAAAAAAATAAATAAAAAAAATATTTTTGAGAAAAAAAATGGAATTTTATGCGTCGTCTCAGAAATCTTGGAAATGCCCCCTGCGTCTTCCATATCAATGAAAATCCCCAATATTTTTTATAAAAGTTTGATTTATATATATAAACCAAATACAGCATCGAATTTTATATATTTGAATTTAAAGGTAAAAAAAAAAGAAAAAAAAAAAAAAAAAAAAAAAAAAAAAAAAAAAAAATTGAAATTTTAAAAAAAAAATTTCAAAATTTAAATTTTTTTCAATTTTTTCTTTATTTTTTGTAAATTTTATCTTAAATGTTATTCAAAGGTACATTATATGCATTATGACATGCATTTATCACAAACAAATAAAAAATAAATTTTTTTGAGAAAAAAATGGAATTTTACACGTTGTCTTAGAAATCTTCGAAATGCCCCCTGTGCGTCCCATATCAATGAAAATCCCCAATATTTTTTATAAAAGTTTGATTTATATATATAAATAAAATAGAGCATCAAATTTTATATATTTGAATTTAAAGATTAAAAAAAATAAAATTTAAAAATTTTGAAATTTTTTCGAAAAAATTTCAAAAATTTTCAATTTTTTTTAATTTTTGTAAATTTTATCTTAAATATTATTCAGGGGCACATTATATGAATTATGGCATGCATTTAGCACAGAAAAATAAAAAAAAAATTTATTTTTGTGAAAAAAAATGGAATTTTACGTGTTGTCTTAAAAATCATCGAAATGCCCCCTGCGTTCCCATATCAATGAAAATCCCCAATATTTTTTTAAGTTTCGTTTTTATATATAAATAAAATAGAGCATCAAATTTTATATATTTGAATTTAAAAGTAAAAAAAAATTAAAAAATTGAAAATTTTTGAAATTGTTTCGAAAAAAATTCAAAATTTTTAATTTTTTTTTACCTTTAAATTCAAATATATAAAATTCGATGCTCTATTTTATTTATATATATAAAACAAACTTTTATAAAAAATATTGCGGATTTTCATTGATATGGAAGACGCAGGGGGATTTCGAAGATTTCTAAGACGATGCGTAAAATTCCCTTTTTTCTCAAACATATTTTTTTTTTGATAAATGCATGCCATAATGCATATAATGTACCCTTGAATAATATTTAGGTGAAATTTACAAAAAAAAAAAAAAAAAAAAAAAAAAAAAAAATATTTTAAAGGATTTTAAGGTCCCTTGTCCCCTTAAACAATTTCTTTTGTTGAAACAATGATTGGTACTTTAATCTGGTTTTCTTCCAGTCCGTCATCATTCTGTCCGGAGCCATTCTAAATCTATAATTATTATGCAGTGTACTTTGTTCTATTCAGTTGTTTAAATGTGTAACTCAATGTACAGTCATATTCGATCCGGCCTCTGTTTTTTATTTTATCTCGGTATTATAATTTATTTTGACTAATATTTAATTAATTTTCATAATTAATTTATGTATGCGGCTTTGTATCCAATTCGTTACGTGGTCATGTATACGATTGTATTTATATTCTAAAAACATCTCTTAGTATACTTAATGTAGTACAGTTTTAAAATGCATAATGCAATTGAAAACAACCTTTACGTAATTAAAGGTTATACTGAGTTATGCTTATGACTTCTTTTGTGTAGCCTTGTACGTAATATTTTGCACCACATAGTATGCAGAAAATTAGTAAAACTTAAATACGAGTTCTATAAATAAAAACATACTTGTAACATTTTTATCTGTTAGATGTATCTTTGATATAAGGAACCTGTACCCAAGATGGACACCCTAAGGAAAATTGATTTTTGTCACCACCCGTGTACACGTCATAGGACTCCAAAAATATATGGCCATTATCTCTGGACTGTTGACTATCATTAATAAAATCAGCGACCTTGGAATTATTTTGGTTTAATTTTGATGATAAAAACAAAAAATGTTTACAAGTGTCCATATAAGGAACCACTTTTCCATATTATGAACATGCATGACCATATTAGGGACAGGTGGCTCCTTTTTGATCTACTACACAAGGCGTATGGAAGAGCACACACTTCCAAGGGATTTTAGAGGAGAGGGGATAAAAGAAATATATCTTAAAGTATTGCGGGGGAGGGGGGGGCAGAGTAAATATCTTCAGAGCATGCACTTTAGAAGGGGAGGGGGTGTCATTTTTGGTTATGGCTATTCGAAGACCCATGCAAAGCACCTCAGTGACTGCAAAATATTATGAAATAATATAGTTGGTTTTGCCTAGCTTTATTGCATCTGTCTGCAGAATTTAAATCTGTTATTGCTCCTCACTCCTCAAAGGATGGACAAACAAAAACTTCTTCATCATGGGCGGTAAGTCCCACACAGTCCTCATAGACATATCAGACGCATGTCTGCAAGAGCATCAATACTGCATAAGAAGAAGTACCAGCTCTCCTTTGTTAAAGAAGTCATACCGCTGGTACCTGCGATTTCGGCAACAAATATCCTACTGAGGGGAGTCTTCTTTTGATTTTTCTGCAAGGGCTTTTTGAGGATTTTTTTTTTCCTGGAGGAGGTTTCTTGGAGGATTGTTCAGATGACATTAAACAAATATTTTACAAATTTGTGAACCTGAAGATTCACTTGCTCTATCTCCAATGTGGACATTAGGTGTCTATACTGGGAATCGGGAATAGTTTTACTAAATATTGTAATAAATAAACAAAGAAAACATTTTTAAAGCAATATATGCAATAACAATCGAAAATGGGTTTTATTAGCTTTCTAAAACACTCCACTTTTCAATATTTAAAGTAATTGAGGCATATCTAACAAGAATTAACTTACCTGTAATTACGATCCGCACACCACGAAACAACAAGTTTCCTTCCAAATGGCGAACAGAGCACTTTTTTGCACTTTCCAGGGTTAATTATCTTTTCAACTGCTTTTCTTCACGGTCATGTAGTGCCATCTCTCGATCAAAAGTGTTACTTTTAAAGATATTAGGTTTGTCCATATTGAAAGCACTGTCCATATTGTGTACAAGCACCTTAGTACTGTATCCGAAATAATTTTGTTTCGCTGTAAATGTACGATAAATGCTATCACATCCTACAGCAAGTATTTTGTATTAAACCTAAGAAATGTACAGGAAGATTACTTTGTGACACAGTTTGCAGTTTTTCTTACCCCTGCAGTCTATTTCATAAGTAACGCAAAAACTAACAAAATATTATTATTTTGCTACATAACGATGTAATACACAAATCTTAATCTTTAACAGCAACAGAGAAATTTATATTTAAATAGGTCACAAAATTGCTGCATTCGTTGGGGTAACTTTGTGATAGGCGTGTTTTTGATTTGAAATGCAAGAGAAAAAATTCGCGACTAATTTCGAATCTTAAAAAGAAGCTGTAAGTAACTTAAACTGCGAAAATTATATTTATATGTCATTGATTTGTCCCATTGTTAAATCCCCGTTCGGTGCAAATATTCGGATAGAGTTTTCGAGTTTCCTGTAAATGCATCGTATCTTTCATATAATATAACTTCTATAATAATTCATACAAAATTTTTCTCTTAAAATGTAGCAGATCGTCTTTAATTCAATAATTCGAATGTTACAATATTAAAATTAGCATGGTGGAATTTATTAGACGTCAAACAAATGCAAATACAAAACAATTAAATACAAAACAAAAGAACTGCACCAGTTAATGACAACTAACTTATAAGAAAATAAGGATTACTAGGCAAACGATAAAATAACATAAAAAGAGGAAACATTTTACAAAATGTAAATTTCTGTTTTACGTTTTAGTAAATGATATTGTAGAAAATATACGAAATGAAAAAAAAAGTAGACTTGTTATTTTCTTTTTCAAACCGAGCCAAAAATAGATGAAGCTCCACAATTCGTTTTACCAAAACCCTTGATCTTTTATAACTCACTGATTTTTTCAAACACCCGTGTCCTTGAACAGGAATGAAATCTTCCGACATAAACTTTCTCTCTACAGTCGAAGTGGAAAATTATGAGTATGTGCCGCATCCCGCCTAAAACATATTCAGAAATTTGGTTAATACAAAATGTTAGAGGAAGCATTTGAGGCCTTTCTGGAAGACTGTGTCTATGTCTTTGTTTTTTTTATTTTCGGTACCAGGCGTCACCGATTTACTTCCTCTAGGCATCGTAGCCACATCGCTTCCTCGGGACGTTGAAACCATTTCACTTTAACAGGCTTTTTTGGAGATCAATAGCACTAATCTTTCAGCCTGGGGAGAAATTCAACTTTTTACGTCTCTAATGGTTCTAATTTTTGTTATTTCTTCTCTCTCTTGTTCAAATCTTTCAATAACACTTTTCCCACGTTTTCCATCCTCAATTCTAAGCTTTCTTCGAGAAGCCTTTCCAAAACTTTGTTTTTATAAAGTTGATAGATTGGATCTGCCGAAATACCGAGTACAGATTGTTCTTGACATGAGGTCTTTTAGAAGACGCGGAAATTCGTCCTTCCATACGTTTGTGCATCTACTGCAGAGGTTGTTCTTTTTTTTTTTTTTTTTCAACTTGACAACACTTCTCTCCAGTGCCAGTTTAGGTAACGAAAAAATTCCACGTGAAGCGGCTGCGAGATTTGAGAAGAATTTGGAGGGAGTGTGAGATGAACATAATCTTTTGTCTCACAAATACGTAGTACTTTTAGCCTTATATGAGAGCTTCACTTGTCCCCGATGTTCACTTTTCGACCATCGTGCATTTTCATAACAATTCATGTCTATCTTCACACTTAAAAATACAAAATATATACTTTTTGCGTTAGTTTTCGATAGTGCCGTTGAGTCACAAAGTAGCTGTATCAAGTGTCGATATTTTAATTATAATGCTACATCTCGCATAAATAATGCTTAACAAAGGTTATATTCTAACTGACGCAATAATAACAATGAATATTTACCTGTGTTAGCTGGTTCGCACTCACTTAAGGCTCCCGCACAGAAAGTATCTGGTTTTCCAGACAACAACGCAGGAACAGGTTGCAACTTTACAGCGATCAGTGTGAAACAGATAGTTGTTGAAGCCTTGGGCAATGGTTGTCAGGTGACTTGATATACTCTACTAAGAGGTGGCGCTATTGTTTTATTTCTTGCATTCGATGACAGAGCGGGAAATTCGAAATATGAAAACTAGACCATGTATCACGAAGTAATGCTTAAAGTAACAAAGTCACCTCATCCAGCGGTATATAAACTTTATTAGATTTGAAATAGTGTAACATAATGAAATACTCTGTAGACAGATTTCCCGTTAGATCATTATGCATAGGATTTTTTTTTGACCGGCCCTTTAAAGGAATATTAATTTATTTGCACCCCATACTTACAGAATGCATGTTTTATTGCTGTAAATAAATAGGTATATATAGGTATGACATCACAGAAATGCGCTTGGAAAGGTTGTTCACAATAGACTTTAACTATGTTATAGCATCTGCTGCTACATAGAATAAATACCGATATATACGAAGAATATTTCTGTTATGATGCTCTGATGTCCAATGAACAGTCTTTTTCCCATTTTGTACACCTGAAGTGGCATGACTTTTGCCACTTCTGAATAATGTCCATTGACCGTTATGTAACACATTAATTTTGACTGTCGTATACAAGAAAATACACACTTCATTTTCAATAAAGTTAATGCTATACTAATCTTAGAATTCAATAAAATTACAGGGCATTTCATTTATAATTTTTAGGTGTTCGGAAGTAGATGGTGTTAGGAAGTCAGTAATCACTTTAGTAACCTATAAATCTCACATTTGAAAACATAATGATATATTTATCCGAATTGTACAGGCTATATTATTTAGCATGTGAAACATAAGCCTCAGTTTCGTATTCTTCAGTTAAATCATAATTCATTGAAATTATCCAAGCTGCTAATGTTTACTTAAAAATAATTTGTTGTGATTTTTATGGAGAATTCTTTTATATAAGTAGTTCTGTGTGCTTCTTGGAAACTTTTTTTTCATTTTTAAAGTGCCTAAGGAGTTTGATGATACCTTTGCTATAATCAGCATGTAAGATATAATACTCCGTTTCTTATTATTCGATTAAATCACACTTCATTGAAATTATTCAAGGTGGTAATGTTTCATGAAAAGTAATTTATGGAGATTTTATACATTACTTTTTACCTAAATAGTTCTCAGTCCTCCTTGGAAACTTTTTTTTCATTTTTCAATTGCCTAAGATGTTTGTACGCAAAGTATAACCAGCAAAACTAACGAATGTTTGTAAGGAGTAAATTTTGTGCACTTTATTTAGCTAGAAAAAGAAAACAGATATAACATATAAAAATACTCATTAATTGCTATAAGTGATAAACATAAATTTTTAAAAAGGCCAAACACATTTATTTATTTACATTTCGGCATGTTTCATTGCATTAGACGGCTACATTCTCAGGAAAATAAAATTATTAAAATATTTTCCAAAAAATTCAAAATAAAAAACTAGTAAACAAAAACAAAAATCACGCGAACACAAGGATAATTAAATTAACTTCAATATAAAAAATGAATATTTGTGAACGTGAATTATTTCACGCTATTGTTTCATGATTCTGTGTAGCATTCCTTTCCAAATATTAGGGAGCTCCATGGACACGGAATCATTGCAAATATTTTCATTGCATAAGAAGATCTCTATTCATTGTCTGATGATGGATGAAAAATAAGATCTTCTTAATATTAAAGATCTTATTTGCATCTAGCAATAGAGAATCACTAGAGATCTTCTTACGCAATGACAATATGTACTATGATTCAATGTTCATGGAGCTCCCGAAAATTTGGAAAGAAATGCTACACAGAATCATGAAACAATAATGTAAAATAATTCACGTATGCAACTTTTCATTTTTAATATTGCAGGTAATATCATAATTCCTGTGTTCGCGTGATTTTTATTTTTGTTTAATAGTTTTTAAATTTGAATTTTTCGAAAATATGTTTATCATTTTGTTTTCTGGAGAATGTTGCCGTTTGATGCAATGAAACATGTCGAAATGTAAATAAATAAAGGCACTTTGCGTTTTTTTTAAAATTTATGTTTATCACTTACAGCATTAATGAGCATTTTAATAATCTGAAGTGATTTATATATATATATATATATAGATATAGATATAACATACACAATTTATGATTAACTGCAGTTAAATAACAACGGTCTCTCCTTGACAAATATGCGTTAAAAGAAATAACAACAATTCAATAACTACTGCAGGTGGCCGTGTGAATTTGGCTAAAAATGTTTTGGGATTTTGATGAA
Source organism: Maratus speciosus (assembly GCA_963932465.1). Taxonomy (NCBI): domain Eukaryota; kingdom Metazoa; phylum Arthropoda; class Arachnida; order Araneae; family Salticidae; genus Maratus; species Maratus speciosus. The sequence goes on from OZ010795.1 coordinate 417,959,942, forward strand.
TTTTTAATGTATTTTTAAGGCGTTTTAATGTATTTAAATAATTGTATAGTATATGTATGGACCTACAAGCAATTGTAGTAATTTTTTTTTTGTGCTTTGTATAAATTTTAATTATATACTCATGGTAAATTTTGCCCTGCAGTTTTAAAATTCCTTTACTGAAATATAAAGCCGTGTGTGTTCCTGTTATTCTTTTTAACATCAGGTAAGCGGCGATTCTGTGAGGGAACATCAGTATGTTACACTCATTATCTTATTAAGCATAACACTAGAACGGCAGTAGGGGTCATTTTGACACCGGAGCTCTTTCGTCAGTTGATTACTTTAGTTTGGTTGGAAGAAATCGTTTGAAATTTTTTGACTTTTCCTAAATATATAACATATTTCTCTTTAAAAAAATTCAGCTTTCTAGATTTGTTAGTTTTTGAAATATTTGTATGTATTCCTAGAACGGCGGGCAAGGGTCATTTTGACCCCTTTAGTAAAATACTCTTTGTACACGAAGAATGGTGAACCCATGAGAAAAATTCAGTAATAAGCAATTTTCGATTGTATTCATTCTGTCTCCCAGAGAGATAAAAACCGGTGTGGTAACACAACATTATTATCTGTAATTTGTATGTTATAATTCCTTTGTTTGATTTTGCCAAGTGTAAGGTTTTTCAGACTTATATTTCTTTTCAGAAATAGTATTTTCCCATTTGTTACTTTTGTTAGCTCAGATTAATCACTGCAGGTGGTAACCATAGGGGAGGTGTTTTACAAGTAGAGTACGCATATTTTTCGTATCGCAGAAAGTTGAACATTTCCGAACATATAATTTATTGAACATTGCAAAACATGCTACCGACCAAGACAAAATATTACAGTTGATGAACAATTTTTCCCATCTAAAGCTAGATGTAAATTTACGCAATATATGTCAAATAAACCGGAGAAATTTGCGATAAAATTTTGGTTATCTGTTGACGTTGATACTAAATATGTACCTCTTGAATGGATTTCCATTTCTAGGAAAAGATGGAACCGCAAATCCTCAATTAAGTTTAACTGATTTTTTTTTCATGAAATTAAAAGACCCCCATCTAAACAAAGGGAGGAATATTATGACAGACAACTATTTTACTAGCATCAAACTAGCAGAAATGCTAAAAGTTAAAAATACAACTTTGGTTAGTGCAATGAAAAAGGAGAGAACAGAACTTCCTATATCTTTGAAAAATATGCGTAGTACTCTTTATTCATCGAAGATAGTGGAACATGACAATATGACACTTATCATCTATCAAGCCAAAAGAAACAAAAGTGTCTTTCTACAGCGCTCATTACATTCTACTGTCAAATCTGAAGACAGTCTCAAGAAGTTGCCCGATTCAATATAATATTACAACGCAACGAAATATGGTGTGAATATTCGTAATCAGATGAGCCGAAAATACTCCGTTAAATCGGCTTCTAGACGATGGCCTGTACATATCTTTTACAATATTTTGGATCATGCAGTTTTGAATGCGATAATTTATCAAAGTGTAACAGGCAAGCCCATCAGTAGAAGAGATTTTTTATTAAAATTAGGAGAGAAGCTAAGGATGTTTTTTATGGCTTGAAATGTCCCAAAGATCCTTCTTGAGTCTTAAGAAAAAACACACGGAAAAGAGATATAAAGAGAAAAAAGTGTCAAGTACAGAGATGCAATGGAAACAAATCTCAAGAATTTTGTGGATCGTGTTCCAAAGTTGTGTCCGGATAATGCACTGGAAAATTTGTTAAAAATTATTTTTGTATCAACTGCATTAATTCCTAATCCGTGTGTTTAATTTGGTGTATTTTAAGCATTAAATAAAATTCAAACGAAATGTTTTACAGTCTAACCATTCAGCCACACGTATAATGAAATAACGCAAACAACAGAACACGTTTCTCATTTATGGATTTAGAGAGTGGATTATTTGGCTAGTAAGCAGATGAAAAAAATTATTTTATAAATTGTATTTTATTTTAGTTAACATTAGTTTTAATTTGTGAAAACATTTAGTTTAAATCAAGTTTTATATAAAATTAATGGGTTTTTTGAGTAGTAGTAGTATGATCCAATTGATCGCCCTGTAGGCGTTACATATACAGTACTTTAAAAACTCAATAAATTATCAAGAAATATTAAATATAAATTATAAAATACACGGAAATTACATATTTTTTCCAATGAATGGCATTTAAAATTGTTTTAGTGTTGTTATTTCAGTAGTTTGATCGTGGGGTCAAGATGACCCCTTCCCGCCGTTCCAGTAGCTAAGATTTTTCCGCCGTTCTAGTGTTAAGCAATTAAGCAAAGAAAAACTCGCCCCTGATGATATTTGTCTTCGTAAAATAATACTGTAGAAGTTTAGAATTACAAATGTCAGGAAGTTTGGTTTTACAAATTTTTCGAAATAACTATCTCAATCGATGAATGTTCATTTTCTTAAATTCAGCTTTTTGTTCTTTATTTAATGGGTGATATGACATCTAACCAGCAATAAATAATAGCCAAATTGCAACCTTAGTGTATTCAAAAAATTAATTTTGGAGGAGTGGAATCACGTTCTTTTTAATAGATATATGTCTATCATAGATCATTTTTTATGATTACGTTATCATTGTTGATACTTCTAAAATTAAATTTTCATATCATGTCCAGTAATGCACATTACTCTTCATAACTGTTGCTAATTATCTACCGTCAAACCTGCAAATAAATACATTATTCCTTTTTAAGTTACAAAAATGTCTATGTTAAAAAAGTTATTTTAGTTTATATATATATATATATATTGATTTTAAACGCTAAAAAAATACAAAGAAATTTTTACGTTTCTGAAATTTATTTATTAATATTTAGTACATTTTATTGTTTTGATAACAAATATATTCGCCATTTGTCAATGAACTTGTTTATCCAGTATTTCTCATTTGATTTAAATATCTACATGCAATTGAATGCATTGAACAAATTTGTAAATGAATATTTAACAGTATCACTCGCAAAGTGTATATGCAAAGTGGAAGAAAGTACATGAAAGCCGAAGTATATAAGGCCCCACCAGTGGCTGAGAGGTTCTGCTCTCGAAACTGGTAGACGGGAAGTGCTGTGTTCTATCCCAATCGCGCCCGTCGGCCTAATCGTTCGGAGTTTTCGTGGTTTTCTTCGAACCATGGATTTCCATGCGTTAATACGGGTTAGGTTCCCTTAGAAAGACCCCCACGAAAGGCACTCCCCCTCGGGCCTATATCCCTAGTGTAGATAATCGGCCGTCACAAAATCAACCAACCAACCAACCGAAGTATATAAGAATGAAAAATGATTGAAATGCTTCTTTCATGGAAAATTATCCTTACCTTTACAATAGATTTGCACTGATTTAATTGGAGATACAGTAAATACTGAGAAAATACCATGCAGAAAGGCATAGCATAAATTAAAAGATGACCAAACTAGTAACCACGGGAGGATATTTAAATTAAAATTAATACAATAAAAGCCTACCTTTAAAATTATTACGATAAAAGCTCAGTCTTAAAATATAGTACCTTAAATGTATTAAAGTAATAGTACTTAAATGTAATAGTATTAAAATGTAGTAGCTTAAAATATTTTTTTTGTCAAAGAAATTTTTTAAATCGTTGGACTTTAAAGATATATATACAACTTGTAAGGCAAAACTGTGAATTGTGTTTTTATTCCTATTTTGTTAAATGAGATTTAAAAAAAAATATATCTGTCTCTCAGTTTTTTATCATTATATTACCATTGTTTATACATTTGAAGATACATTCTAATATCATTTTCAGTAATGCACATTACTTTTCATAACTGATGCTAATTATTTTTCATCAAACGTGCATATAAATACAGTTTACCTGCAAAATTTGCAAGCAACTCTGAGTTAAAAAAAAAAGCTGTTTTTTTTATATCCGTTTTCTGAAAACTTAAAAAAATTAAAACCAGCTTTTTGGTTTTTGAAACTTATACGTTAAAATTTAGTACATTTAATATTCTGATAAGAAATATTTATCTTAATAAATCCATTTAATTTAAACATATTTCAATACAATCGTATTTGATCACGTTGTTTAAACAGACAAATGTAAACTTTTTATTGCAAGTGATATAAATTCTAAATTATTTTCATAACATGGCATCTTTTGTTAAAAGCATTCAATTTACTTTTGACGTAAACACATTTTCAAATATCTTAAATAGTTACTTCAAACAATGACTAAGTGTAAAAGAAAATATTTACTCCAGTTTTCAAAAGCGAAAGTAAAATGTTTCGTATTTTTTTTATTTACATATTTCATAAACCAGAGAACATTTAATGTTTCAAAAGGTATATAAATATTTGTTTTTCTCGTTATCAAACTTCATTGAAATGGGAAATATTTTCTGAAATAATTTATACAGGCAATGGACATATTTTAGTTTTGAAAGTGTTTGGATTAATACTGATTTCAATATGTGATAAAATATGTAAACATACTTTGCAAACAACCTGCAGAAGATCAAAATATATAATTAAGTAAAGAAAATTTATTTACCGTTTCCTTCTACCTCTGATAAATTTTGTGATCATTCGTTGATACACTACTCCATGTACCTGTTTAAAAAGCCTCATTTTCAAAAATGATGTTCACTAGAGTAAGGTAAAAAACTACATTCCCACTTATAGAATATTGGAAAAAAATTCTGAGGTGAACAGTTTACATGTTATTACATATTTTATTATGAATTTTTGGAACATTTGAATTTCTTTTTTTCCATATTTAGTTGATATTTTCAATGTAAAATGCTTTTACATTTCCCTATGCCATATTTTAAAATGCAGCTTAATATTTGATATTGATCCACTATTTTTTAAAATGTGTTTTTATGAGAAGTTGAATTACACGTGCAGTTTCATTTATGACATGAAATATTACATATTTTATAGAAGTATTTTTTAATTAATATTGTATTTTTTAATATACGAAATTAAAGTAAAAGGGAAAAAAATAACTGATTGTTTACGAGAGTGGATCAAATATAAACGGAAATTTCAGTTTTTTAATTTATTGGTACAGGACACAAAATAGAAAGTTACATATAATTTTTCTATACAATCTCCTGATTTCAAAACACATTTTCTCCAACGTGTTGGAAGTTTCTCGATTCCGTCATCATATAAAGATTAGGGGTGTGTCTCCAGGCAATTGCGCACAAAGGTTCCAACAGCAGTGTCAGCGGCGAATTGTTCACCTCCTATTGCTACTTTCAAAGGCCCAAACCTGTGATAATCACTTAAGGACTATAGGGAGGGTATTCCAGTGATTGTCAACGCATTTCTTCCAACTTTTCGCAAGTCAGGTTGGCTGTATGAGGACGGGCACTGTCATGAAGCAAAATCACTTCTTTGATCGGAAATTCGCGTCTTTTCAGCCGATATGCATGTTTTGTTTCATCCAACAGCTGGCAGTAGTAGGCAGAATGCATGAGAATGTCCCGAATGGCGTTAATGTTTTCCCCAGTCAAACTTGTTCGAGGGGGGGGGGGGTCAACTTCTGCTCGTCCTTCCACAAACTTTCTGTGCCAGTCATACACCTGGGATTTATTCAGGCATGTCTCCCCAAACTGTGCTTGAAGTCTTCGTAAGATTTCAGCCGGTCTTATGCCTTCATTTGTGAGAAATTTAATGATAATGCGTTGCTCAACGTTGGGGTGAACCTCTCACTCATTCATCCTGATGCCAACTGAAAAACGGAGAGAGTAACACATACCGGCGCATAGATAGTCATGTGACATCCCAACCTACCATGCGCAGAGGTTTGAGCGCACTCGCAACAACCTTCATGACACTCTGCAGAATTTCCGGTTAATATTTGACTCACCCTCGTAATTGACGTAACTTATAGTGTAATATCTACACGTTACTAAAGATGTGAAAATAAGTAATTGGAAATAATAATTCGCTTAAAAATCTTCCGCTGTTCAAAATCTTGAATAATATGTAAAGAACTTTGTCTGACGGTCTGCTTGCTGTATTTTGAAGCGCTACTACAAATGCTACAATATTTAAAGACAGGTACCTCTATGTTTCTAGCTACGTATATAGAAGCCGATTTTTTATAATTTACTTAGTCTTCAGCGTAATATTAGTCTCTTTTTGGATTTACATAGTCTTTTGTCAGATATTTAAAAAACTGAAAATCGTAAAATGATATGAAATCTGGCATATTGAGACTGAGATCCTGTTCATCAAATAAAGATGAGATTCAGAAAACGTGAAATTTTTCGCGTCATCCACATCGCGCAATGGCAATACTATTCAAAATAAGCTAAAAAAAAAACTCGCTTAAATGTCAAACATTATTCTACCGGAACTTACCATCTGTTTTAAAAATATCACTATTAACCGTTTTTGAAAATATTTCTAAACGTCTTTTTCCGTATTTTTTAACCGTTATTTCGAAACCAGCAGAGAGTTAACTATTGGACATGCGGGAAGACAAAATATAACGAAAAATTAGATTCGTACTTTAACGTCTCTAACTTTGGAAGTTGTTTGAAAAATATAAATATTAACACTTACAATGTATTTTGTTTTCGGAGAGCCGTTTCCGCAATTTTATTGCAGTATTAAAAAAAAAAAAAAAAAACTAAAAAATTACCCTCTTACAGAAATTTTTCTCTCTTTCATTCGATGTCTTTTTTTTAAATATTAATATTTGATGTTTGAGAAAAAAAACCTTTTTGAAATTCACTTCTGGAACTCATTTCAATCATTAAGCGAGATTTTATTTTTTCCATTTATCTACTACGGAATACTTGGGGGCACCATTTTAATTCTGCGCATGTGCTAGGAAATCTACATCTGCAAGAGAATCTATTATATCGAATTTCATTTTGTGTTTAAAACAGAGAATGCATTACATAATTTGCAATTTGCTATTAATGAAAATTTTTATATATCTAAATATAAACACCAGATATTAAATCGGCTATAACACTATCCACTTCGATTGTTCGGATAGATTTTCATTGCAAATATACATATATATACGAATTTGAGATTTCATGCTGCTGAAGACAGTAGAACTCGAAATATTATATTAGTTTGGAAAGATTTTCCACTAAACGTATAAATTTATAAATTATATATATATTTAATGTTATTATCCGGGGTTTTTACTCCGGACTTTCGTTGACAATATAAAGTACGCTTTGCCCTGCCAGTGTACACTAATGACTGCTATACCGCTACCAATATTTGGTTCATTTAGAAAGATTTTCGTTTAAAAATAGAAATTTTGTTAGCACTACTTTCTTGTATGCTTAAGGTACTAATCACGAAACCGGGCAACGGAGAAATTTATCTGATGTCGTAATTCCCCAGACATTAAATATAATACTTTTTTATCATATAAGTAACCTGAATCATCTATCAAGAAAACCTCAATAAATGTAATAAATTTAGTAAAAATCGGCAATTGTTTCATTTTAATTTAAGACTATATGTTCTCCGTAAAATTCGTCGCGTAAGATTCAAAGAAGAGTCAATGCAAGACCCCCTACCACAGAATATGGAAAAAAATAAATCTTAGAATTTGAAAATCGCAATACGAAAATTATCAAAATATTCCCTGCATTTATGCATATAATCCTTTAATGCATTTAATCGTCATTCCGGATGAGTATAACATAATAAATGTTTCGTGACACTTTTAAAATTAATTCCTTTAAATACAAATAATTATTTTTGTAAAAAGTTTCTTAATGCTTTCCATATTCCTCAGTGGTAGATAATTCTGCTAAAATTCGAATTTGCCATGATCCTAAAACGCAACAGTAAAACCTATACTGCAGTTATTTTACTTTTGTATTACCGTGATGCTTTTATTATAATTGACAATCGTAACTCAGCGAATGCATTTTTTATACTTTTCTATTATTTAAAATTTCAGTTACAGCTATAAATTCCATTACAATAGTACATTGCACACCAGTATTCCCCACTAAATGAACAATCCCCAAAATTAACAGATAATTAGTTATCCATAATAAGCATCTAATACACTCTAAAAAATAAATGTGTAAATTAGTCAAATGTACATAATATATGCGTATTTAGTAACAATACACTTTTTTAGTAAAATGTACACATTTGTCTAAAACATTTAGCTACATATATATGTGTTTAAAGGCTTATGGTACTGCGTAACTTGATATTCTTCAAAAACACAAGCATGTGCAAAAATGATGCAAAATTGTACGGATTTATCCGAATTCATGTGTTAGTGTAAACATAAGAATTTTGCAGATTACGCACATATCTTTGCATTTTTCCAGTTACAACGAAATATGTGTATGAATATTAAAGAGATGTATGCGTATAAACAGAATATTACACAGAAATATGCGTACATGTTTTAACCAGAAACATCGTTAGAATTACCCATGGTTCCTCACAACATTCCTGTTCTTTAGAAACCTTAGAATTCAAAACATTTCCGAGATTTGTAGAAACTTCTATAAAATTAAAATTTCTTCTGCTATTACTTATTTTAAGAAAAGTTTTGAAATAGTTTTTATAGTGTATTCATCACATTTCTACAATATGAATATCGGTATTTAGGATACTATAAATTCTCAATTCAATATTTTCAGATGTGTTCTTTAATTTATTCATGCAAAAATAACAAAATAATATTAATTTTAATTAAAATTTTTAATGTTAGTTTTTTAAGTTTTATTTTTGAATATAAATGTTTTTATTTGAAAATGGGTAGCTTAAAGAAACGATAGTCCAGCTTTAGAAAAATATAGACTATAAAAACTACTCGAAAGCATTTCCAATAAATAATGGCAGCACATGACACTTATTCTTTATAATTACTTCCTTAAACCTGAAAATACGAGTAGATTACTTTCCGAAGCTTCTAAAGACAAAGAGTACTTTCGGAATTATGAACGAGTACTTTCGGAATTATGAACGAGTACATTCGGAATTATGAACGAGTACTTTCGGAATTATGGATGACACTGAAGAGATTATTGCAAATTTTCCGTCTTGGTTATATTGCATTTTCTTACATTAAGGATCATCTGTTTTTATTTACGGAATTTTTGTCAAAATCGAATTAGTGGCAGATCTAACTAAATGTGAATGTTCATTGAAATACATGAAATACCGCTTGAGTTACAATTTCCACAGTATAATTGTAACATATAAACAAATGCACGTTATAATACCTCTAATAAGACCAAAGCCTAATTAGATCATGGTGAAAGGTTTGGAACAAAAAACAAAAGTTTTACAAATCGAATAAAAAAATTTCTTTAAATGGTACAAGAAATTTTTAAAAATGATGTGTGTGTGTGATAATTGAGTATAGCATTCAGCATGCTAAAAATACTTGAGCTAAAGTATAAATCATTAATTTTTATTCGATGTTAATGACATATTTATGAAAATTTCCAACGAATTCAGAAATGTTTTAACTATTTAAAAATACAGATTCCAGGCATAGATCACCTGTATTTTAATAATGCGAAACATGAAAGAGAATGCTTTCATTGTAATTTTTATTTTTATAATCATTCATAAAAGTAGTTAAAAACAAATAACCTTCATTCTAGATATTATTTTTATATCTATGCATCAACATTTTCAATGAGTTAAAAATATATGAATACCAGAAGAATAAAAAGCTATTTAATGACGAAAGTCCTGAAAAGTTCATTGTGAAAATATATTTTACTGTTTGTATCCGTTTCAAGAAAGAAAAAAAGAGCAAACTAATTTACCACACTGATATAATCACAAATTTTGTTTTTTTTTTCCTTTTCTTTCGTAAAATGTCGTAAAATGCGATCGTAAAATTCTGAAAAGATGAATATTTCACGAATGATTTCAAATACGACGCCGTTTATTCAGCATTATCATGGTCACGTGCAGATTAAGATTCTCTCAGTACGTGACTAGAATGAATTTTATATTTGAAATATATTTTCTGAACCCTCTTACTTTCTTCTAATTTAAAAAAAAAATCAGTTTCATAGATAAAAAGATATTTTTAAAGCATTTTGTGAGAAATCTCCAAAGATACAATATATTCAACAGCTGCGTGTAATGTATTCTAATGAAAAATAGTATGACTACTATAATATATGTTTATGTATGCCGTGCGTTCCAAAAATAATGACCTCTGCATTTATTCCTTTAAATATTGATCAAAGATATGGCTTGGAGATTACAATGTTACGTAAACAGTTACAATTTTTTTTAATAAATCGATTAAATTTTTCAGGGGGTTAAGTTTGAAGAAATAATTTAAATTATTATACGACCACCATACAAAAAAAAAAAAAAAAAAAAAAAAAAAAAAAAAAAAAAAATTCCCAAAGAATAAAATGTGCTACATACAGAAATAAGGTCATGTAAAAAATTTCAGCATTTTATCATAAAAAAGTCTCAGACATATGGAAATACAAAATGCTGACTTAAACCACTTTTCGATGCTTGGATACGAGTTCAGAAAGTGGAAATATTGTGTCGGATGAAGGCTGTTCAGAGTTCGTACACAAATTACAAAAGAATACAACGATTGCCTATCCCAAAACAATCGAAAACAGCGATTGCCCAGCATCAGTATTCTTTAAACATATAATTGTGGCTTTTTACAATAAAATGCTGAAATTTTGTACATCACCTTGTTAGTGTATAGTGCATATTTTACTCATTGGGAAAGTTTGCATACGGGAACCGTATAAAAAAAGTAATTTTGTTATTCCCCGAAAAATTTCATCAATTTCATAAGATTCTTAACAATTTTATTTATTTATTTATTTATTTTTATTTTTTTATGAAACTTTGTAATATATAATGTATGTCTATGATTAATATTTAAGGAATAATATACGAGGTAATTTTTGGGGGGGATACCCTCTATATCAAATATCTTTACAGAAAGATGTAAATTACTGCGCACGTCTTTCACTTTTTGCGAAAGATTTCGTAATCTCTGTTTACTCCAGTATGGAACAAAATTTGTTAGATTTTTGTCTTTCTTAACATTTTGAAAACATTATTTAGTTAAAAAAAAACGAGTTATTTGAGTAAAAATAATGAAATGCACTACAATTGAAGCTTGTTACTCATGATCTTTATTGTGTCGCATGGCTACAGTAAATAAGGAAATCAAACTTGAAATTCAAGTGTTTTATTCAGAGCATATTTTCATATTTTCTTAGACGATCTTGATGTCTGTAAAAATAATATAGTCCAACTGGATTTTTCTACCCATCAGTTCCTTTTTAGCACTTTCAAACAAAGTTTGAAGAGCTTAAGTTTATTTTTATGTAATTAAAATCAATTAAAAAAACCCTTAACGGGTTAAAAGTTTGTGACGCAGCACTTTATCTTATTGCTATAAGAATTTTATTTATGGATTTTAAAAATAATGATATCAAATTTTAAGTGACGCTTTATTATTTATTTCATCATTTTATATTTGTTTTATTTATAACTGCATGCGTAAGAATTATGTTAAATTTAAAAGGATGTATAAAAATGTATTCATAGATGCGCTATCATTCACTATGAGTTTTAAAAGATATGCTATCAAAATTTAAGTGACGCCTTGATGTAGCCTTACACAATTTGTTTTAAAATTCAATTTCAATTGTTTTCGATTTGGCTAAATATATTTACACATCCAACCAAACCTTTTAATTTCCCAAAACACTGTTAAAAATACCACTTTTACTGAACATGCACAATGCACTGTAATGTATCTATATGAATAAATTGATTTATCTTTTGTGCCACGCTATCCAAAATCAAAAATAAAATTTATGTAAATGATTTCTTTACGTCATAATATCCATTTGCATATATTTCGCTTAGTGGGGATACAATGACGCAAAGAAATCACTGAAATGCATGAAAACTGCTATAAACATTATGAACACACACTTCGAAAAAATACTGAATTTCTGCATAATTGCGATTGAATCTAGTTATCTAATATGTAACTGGATTATTTTTATTTAGAATCACTCATTTTCAAAACCTGATTTAAATATGGAAAAACTAAAAATAATATATTATTAAAAACAATCGAATATGTGTTATGTATTAATATACTATAAAATTATTTTGATGTGTTTTAAAAATTATATTTAGAAATAATACTTCCAAAAAAATTATACTGGGCTGAATTGTTTACTGAGTGTAGTATGTACCTTCGGGAAATATTTTATCTTCGAAGTTCTTTTTAGTCTAGAATTTTTGTGAAATGTATTGAAGAGAAATTTCACTCGCTAAGAAAATTATTAAAGGGTGGTTCTTTACTCACTGGTTCTTTATTAAAGGACACGATTCCATTGTAGCATCACCGACGAAGAAAATTTTCACTTCTTGAAACTACAGATTTTTTTGACAAATATCTTTCAGTTTTTTCCCTTACTTTCCTCACATACTCTTCTCCAAAGGCAAGATAGTTACAGTAAAAAATAGGGGTGTTTAATGACAAGCCTATGTTAAAATCGCAGCAGGTACACGGGTACGCCGGTCATTGAAGACAAGGGCAAATTTCGGTCATTGGCATAAGGGTAAACGTCAAGTAATTATAACTCCGAAAACATTTCGTCCTTTTAATGTCTTGGATAACTTTCAGGTAGCGTATCTGTTTTAAAATACATTCCAAAAAGAATAATTTAGTTGTAAATCCTTCTTATGAAACTTATTATCATCCATAATTATTGAAAAATTGTTCATACTTTAAAGACAGTTTAAGAATTTCAAGTTTAAAATTATTTCTTTTGTACTGCTAAAATAAAGAACTTTAGGAGTTATGGACTTAAATATTTTATAAAGTTTTTGATTTAACAAATGTTTCTACAGCAGATTATCTACAACAAATTAAAAATGTTCTAACAAAATTGTAAAATTTATCCATTCTTACACCAGAAACTTTCAAATACTATATTTCAAAATAAATAGAGTATAAAAACTAGATGATCTTTAAATAATAACTCTCTTTAGTGTGGAAAGAATTATTAAAATACTTTAACAAATTTAAAGATTTTTAATGCTTATTATTCCCGTTCTTAGAGAGTATTTGCACCATATAAGTCACTAACATGCCAAATTTCATGTTTCTAGCTTAGTTTCTAGTATCGCAAAAATTGCATTTTTATAAGTTTTTTTTCCGTTCTGTACTACTTTCGGGGTAGTGGCACCGACGAAATATAGCCTATGTTGGAAAAGGGACTGTCACTATCAATATTTCCCCAAATCGTTTTGGTATGTCTAGATATTACCCCTGAAAACGATGCAACAAACAAACTTTACTTCACAACAGCATTAGTATACGAATCGAACATTTCCAACTGAGCAAAAAATGTCCAGCCCGTTGAAAGGACACAGATCGTTGGCTTACGGTGCCAATGCTGAACCGTTTAAGCTAACTGGGTTGTCAACCGGCGAGCATATTTCGCTTAGATAACCTTATTTTTAATAACATCATTTTTTGCTCGTTGGATATATTCAATTCGTGTGATAACTTTACCAATCAGTTTGAACATTAAATTATGAATTGAATATCTCCAACTTAGCGAAAACATGTCCAGCCCGGGAAACGAACCCAGATCCTTGGCTTACGGGGTCAATGCTCTACCGTTTAAGCTAAGTGGGCTGACAACCGGTGAGCATATCTCGCTCAGATAACCTTATTTAATAACAAAGTTTTTCTCTCAGTTGGATCTATTCAATCCGTATGATAACTTTACCAATCAGTTTGATTGTGTTAAAATAATTGTTTAACGTTAGTTTAGATTATAACTATTAAATTAAACTCTTTAAATCTCTCCATGTTTGGATTTGCTTAATGATTTTAAACATATCTCTAAATGAAAATTTCAAATAGCACCAACATGTATTATTTCAATGAGCTATAGATTATTTGAATGTCTAATGAAATAACGACACAGTAAATTAATAATCATATGGAGAAATAAAAAGCAATTCTTATATCAATGGTGTCTAGTCACATTTCAGCGATTACAAAGTATAAAATAACGAAAATTAAAGTATAAATTTATGTAGATGAAACTTTTCATTTAGTACTATTACATACTACTATTATTATTTCGTTTATTATTATTACATATTACTATTATTATTTCATTTATTATCCCTGTTATTCTTTAATAAATATGCATTAAAGAAATTGCAAACATTTTCCGAATTTTATTTAAACAATCTTAATTTTTTTAGATATTTTTGAAAGGTATATAAAAAAAAAATATGAGAAATATAATTATTTCCACTATACTTAACATTGAAGAAAAACAAATTTATTTGTTACAGATTAGAAAATACTTCATAAATATTTTATGACGCTTAAACTATCTTCCACATTTCTAGTTAATGGATGTCGACTATACAGCAATACTTTCGCATTGAAATATTTTTCGGACTTATATGAAATATTTTACAGATTATAAGTTCAACCACGTTCAAAATTACGTATGGTGATGTTGGAACATTTCTAGAAATTGGAAAGACAATTTCGGACTTTGAAAGAAAGTACAAAAAATAAACCACTTACTCACGAAAAGTGACAAACAATTTTTGAGGGAAAAATGCCATTGCAAAACTAAAATATTTCTTTAAGATGAAAATGTAAAAATATCAACGTCTAACGCAATAACGATATAGCAAATTACTACTAAGAAAATAAAAACACTTATATCAATGGTGTCCCGTCAATCTATATATATAAAAGAAATTCTGGATTTTGTATTAATCAACGCGAAACCCAAACTACTAAACCTAAAATTTTGAAAATTGGGGTAAAAATACTTCTTATGACATAGACTGCCGCTAAGAAAGGATATTCTAAAATTCCACCCCTAAAGGAGGTAAAAAAGAGAACGAACTTTTAAAAAATTCCTGAAAAATCTGATTTTATATATACTTTTTTTTTTTTTTTTTTTTGCAACTGATAACACATTTTAGTTTATTTTTGTATGCTGAATTGAATAGTACAAAACAAATTCTGTTAAGATTAATAGTTTGCGAGATATTTCATATAATTCTAATTTGGCGATATCTTTGGCCCCAAAAACCGCGAAATATTTATCATTTCAAGTAATAATTTATCCATTTTCATTCATATAGTACATCCGTTACCATAGTGACGGAAGAACTTTAAAGTAAATGTTTTTGTTAATAATGATGGTTAAAGATTTAAAAAGGCTATATGAGTTTGGAAAAAAATATATATCCAAACGCCTTAAAGGAAAGAGAAAAAAGCAGTTGATTTTATTTAAAATTCAAAAAAAAAAAAAAAAAAAAAAAAGAAAAAGAAAAAGAAAAATATTCACTGAGAAATTAACATTATAAAACGAAAATAGTTACAAGGGAACCACTTTTGGTGCTACTCGCTCCTAGCATTGAGACCTGGTGCATTTTAAAGCCTTATATTACAACGTTTGAGAATCGATAAAATTTGTTTGTTAAAATGATATTTCTTGATTTTACAGAAGAAAAACTTTCTGAAAATGCAATTTTCGAGACCACTAATCAGACAATTAACATTGATTTTTTTTAAAAGAAAAGCATTAAAAAATTATAATTCGTTAATGATAAGTATAAAATATTGAAAAAAGTTTAAAAAATCCTTCAAAAACCCATGAATTTTATTTTGAAAAATTGCAACATTATATTCATATTTTTGGCCGGGGAAAAGGTTGGCGTTTTTTTTTTGTTCAAACGTAGAGCTTTTCCGCAACCCTAGCCAAATGTCATAGCTATTTGTCTTGTGTGAGAAGAGGAACTTCACTAGAAATAGTAATGTCCAACCTAATTAGCATAGCAATTTTTCTAAATTGTGTAAAAATATTAATTTATATTATGATTACTGTTACAAAGGACCATTTAATACAGCAACATTTCATTTTAAACATCGAAACTTTATTCCATTTGATTTCAAAAGAAAATAGTTTGCTTATTTTCTATTTCATTGAAAAATAATTTTCAATGATCTTGAAAGTTTTTATAGAAATATATTTATACGTTATAAATATATTTTTACATTGTATTTTTTCGTATTTCATTAAAAATATAATACTTTCGCTCATTGTACTTAAAATACGTAACTTTAATTTAAAACTGAAATATTTAAAATTTATGACATTCAATTATTTCTTAAAAAAAAGAAAAGAAAAAAAAAGAAAAGTAATTAATAATGCCATAAACCATGATATTTAATTCAACATCAAAGCTTTGTTTTAATTTACCTAATAACTGCGAAAAATTATTTCTGACAGTCGCATGAAATGGACAATTATAATACTGATAACATGATGTCGTTCGAACAATATTTGGCAATTTATCTCCTGCGCCGGGCTAACATTAAATTACCAAATTGGCCGCCTGGCATATAAAAAGCGAAGCGGTCAACCCGGAACTGTTGATGACAGTCACATGACTTAGGCTTTTATTATAGAGATGAAATAATAAAATTAGAATATAGTGTGGGAACAACCATTGTTAATTTATTAACTACACCCGGCTAACATAAAAGTATCACAAAAGACAGATATTCACCTTTCTTTGGGTAATTGGTCATGAGATTTCGGGTTAATCTTCAGTAATCAGATACCTCGCCAATTGGTGTATTATCTAAAATGATGAAAACATCGTTTACATTTAAAACGAAAATTTCTCGATGAATTTTATTACAGAAAATCGTATCATCATTATATACTACAAATTTAAAACGGAAATTTACATTTCATCCCGATTGTTTACAATATTCCAATAGGGTATAGCCCTTTTACTTAGATAATGCTTTTGGAAAGTTTTTAGTGCCTACACATTGATCTACTTTGTTTAGTCATAGAGCTACAGGAGAAAGTTTAAAAAAATAAGTGAACTTGGTACTAAATTTCAGCCTTAAAAAAAAATTCTACTGAACAGATATTGAGGCAAGTGTCTCTGTTACATAACTTTTCAGGAATGGTTTAAGTATGTAACATTTCATAATATATTGCTTAGTTACAGAACTATTGAAAAAGGTGGTAGAGACACGTGAACGCACTTATGAAAGATACAGCTACTATAATTATGTAAAATGTACATTCGTATTTCCTTCTGGTCGTTTATAATTTGAGTTCAGCTGGATGTATTTTAATAGGACTTACACTGTTAGTTAGATAATTTTTTGTGGGTGGTTGGTACTTCTTGCATGTTTAGTATTTCTATGTAGCGAAGTTTTCTTCTGGGTTGTCATTTGTCATTTCTGAAGCAAAAGCTTGACAACAAATCAGATTGCAGAAAATCACATCGTCATCTACTATAAACATAAAACGCTAATTCGCATTTTATTCCGTTTGATTATAAATCACATTCTAATTAACATATTTCAGTAGAACTTCTTGTGTTAGTTAGTAAATTGCTTTAGAAATGTTTCAATGTAAAACACGGGCTTTTACGTTGCGTAGTTATAGGGCCACAAGAGAAAGTTCTAAAATTATGTGAACCCTCTTATGAAAGATTACTTTTTACTTAAAGTTTTGATGAACGTATTTTCATTAGTATTGCACATTTAGATAATATATATTACAGGGATTGTTCCAATATTTAACATATCAGTCTATATTTTTAGCTATGGAGCTATGGGGAAAGTTCTCAGTGGTGTAATCGTAAAAAATCGGAAGATAAACGCTGGCAGAGGGTATATACTAGGGAGTATATAATGCTACAGCTATGGAGGGTGTGCAGAGTTTCTAAAAAAACCTAGAAGGTATATGGAATATAGCCTACACTATATCCCTGAAAGTTCTATAATCACATTAACGCGATTATGAAAAATATACTTAATTATTTACTACACATATAAAATACAGAGAGGCATTTCGGTAAGAATACTTACAACTTCAGTTCTTCTGAATGATTTTTGTTAAGACTTGCAAAGTTAGATAACTTTTCAAAAAAGATTTTGATATATAACACATATCATTCTACGTTGCTTAGTTATAGAATTATGTTCAAAAATTCTTTAATTAGCGAATCGTATTATGAAATATTATCCTTTTTAAAATGTTCTACTGAGTTGATTTCTTCTAAATTAGCTATGTCTGTTAGATAATTTTTCAGAAAATATTTTAGTATATAACACATATCGTTCTACATTGCTTTGCTGTAGAATTATAGGTAAACGTTCTGTAATCAGGTGAACCCGAGTATGGAAGATTAGCTTTATTAAAAAGTTCTATACGATGGATTTTCATGCTAATTGCATTTTTATATTTTCAGATACATTTTTAATAAACTACATATTGTTCTACAGTTCTTTTTCATATTCTATTGCAAAAATTGTTTTATTTCAACTAAAACAGTCCACATTTTGTCTGACACATTCGAAGATATAAAATCGTAATGGTATATATAATGGTAATATTGTTTTCAGCAATGCAGAAGAACATTGGAGATAAATATACATATTGTTATAAAACACAAGATCAAATACACGAATATATTCCGTTTGATTAAATGTTTGTTTGGAGAAACTGACCAGCGTAGCGGCTAGTTTTCTATATTTACGACGCATAAAATAATAAAAATTTTAAGTGTAAAGATGTGTGGATAAAATTTTCTTTTATTCAACAACCATGTTATTTGTTAAATAAATATCTATTAATGTAATTTCCAATTTTTTCAAAACTTTAGTTTTAAATTCTTAACATTTTAGAAGTTTTTATTATAAAATCAATAAATAATGTAAAAAATAATTATTTCCACTTCCCACGAATTTGAAGAAAAATAAATTTATTTGTTACACATTTGAAAATACTTCATCAAATATTATATGTTGCTGACATTACCAAATTTATTACACATGGGTTAACTTATTCCGTGCCAGCTCTGATCATTTATCCGCTCTTCAGAGGCTTTGTCGCCGAACGAACTCACGCCGCTTCGTGGTGACAGCTAGTTTTATACCACAGTTCTAGCTATTCGATGTCAACAATACAGCAAAATTTTCGCGATGAAATACTTTTCGGTGTTTAACAGATTATTATGCACCCGTGTTTAATATGGCGTATCCTGACGTTGGAAAAAATTTAGTTTAAGAGACAGTTAAAGGAAAAGACAGAAAGACAAAAAGAAAAAGTTAAAAGACAGTTTAAGAATTTCAAGTTTAAAATTATTACTTTTGTACTGCTAAAATAAAGAACTTTAGGAGTTATGGACTTAAATATTTTATAAAGTTTTTGATTTAACAAATGTTTCTACAGCAGATTATCTACAACAAATTAAAAATGTTCTAACAAAATTGTAAAATTTATCCATTCTTACACCAGAAACTTTCAAATACTATATTTCAAAATAAATAGAGTATAAAAACTAGATGATCTTTAAATAATAACTCTCTTTAGTGTGGAAAGAATTATTAAAATACTTTAACAAATTTAAAGATTTTTAATGCTTATTTTTCCCGTTCTTAGAGAGTATTTGCACCATATAAGATACTAACATGCCAAATTTCATGTTTCTAGCTTAGTTTCTAGTATCGCAAAAATTGCATTTTTATAAGTTTTTTTTCCGTTCTGTACTACTTTCGGGGTAGTGGCACCGACGAATTATAGCCTATGTTGGAATATCAATATTTCCCCAAATCGTTTTGGTATGTCTAGATATTACCCCTGAAAACGATGCGACAAACAAACTTTACTTCACAACAGCATTAGTATACGAATCGAACATTTCCAACTGAGCAAAAAATGTCCAGCCCGTTGAAAGGACACAGATCGTTGGCTTACGGTGCCAATGCTGAACCGTTTAAGCTAACTGGGTTGTCAACCGGCGAGCATATTTCGCTTAGATAACCTTATTTTTAATAACATCATTTTTTGCTCGTTGGATATATTCAATTCGTGTGATAACTTTACCAATCAGTTTGAACATTAAATTATGAATTGAATATCTCCAACTTAGCGAAAACATGTCCAGCCCGGGAAACGAACCCAGATCCTTGGCTTACGGGGTCAATGCTCTACCGTTTAAGCTAAGTGGGCTGACAACCGGTGAGCATATCTCGCTCAGATAACCTTATTTAATAACAAAGTTTTTCTCTCAGTTGGATCTATTCAATCCGTATGATAACTTTACCAATCAGTTTGATTGTGTTAAAATAATAGTTTAACATTAGTTTAGATTATAACTATTAAATTAAACTCTTTAAATCTCTCCATGTTTGGATTTGCTTAATGATTTTAAACATATCTCTAAATGAAAATTTCAAATAGCACCAACATGTATTATTTCAATGAGCTATAGATTATTTGAATGTCTAATGAAATAACGACACAGTAAATTAATAATCATATGGAGAAATAAAAAGCAATTCTTATATCAATGGTGTCTAGTCACATTTCAGCGATTACAAAGTATAAAATAACGAAAATTAAAGTATAAATTTATGTAGATGAAACTTTTCATTTAGTAATATTACATACTACTATTATTATTTCGTTTATTATTATTACATATTACTATTATTATTTCATTTATTATCCCTGTTATTCTTTAATAAATATGCATTAAAGAAATTGCAAACATTTTCCGAATTTTATTTAAACAATCTTAATTTTTTTAGATATTTTTGAAAGGTATATAAAAAAAAAATATGAGAAATATAATTATTTCCACTATACTTAACATTGAAGAAAAACAAATTTATTTGTTACAGATTAGAAAATACTTCATAAATATTTTATGACGCTTAAACTATCTTCCACATTTCTAGTTAATGGATGTCGACTATACAGCAATACTTTCGCATTGAAATATTTTTCGGACTTATATGAAATATTTTACAGATTATAAGTTCAACCACGTTGAAAATGACGTATGGTGATGTTGGAACATTTCTAGAAATTGGAAAGATAATTTCGGACTTTGAAAGAAAGTACAAAAAATAAACCACTTACTCACGAAAAGTGACAAACAATTTTTGAGGGAAAAATGCCATTGCAAAACTAAAATATTTCTTTAAGATGAAAATGTAAAAATATCAACGTCTAACGCAATAACGATATAGCAAATTACTACTAAGAAAATAAAAACACTTATATCAATGGTGTCCCGTCAATCTATATATATAAAAGAAATTCTGGATTTTGTATTAATCAAAGCGAAACCCAAACTACTAAACCTAAAATTTTGAAAATTGGGGTAAAAATACTTCTTATGACATAGACTGCCGCTAAGAAAGGATATTCTAAAATTCCACCCCTAAAGGAGGTAAAAAAGAGAACGAACTTTTAAAAAAATCCTGAAAAATCTGATTTTATATATATATATATATATATATATATATTTTTTTTTTTTTTTTGCAACTGATAACACATTTTAGTTTATTTTTGTATGCTGAATTGAATAGTACAAAACAAATTCTGTTAAGATTAATAGTTTGCGAGATATTTCATATAATTCTAATTTGGCGATATCTTTGGCCCCAAAAACCGCGAAATATTTATCATTTCAAGTAATAATTTATCCATTTTCATTCATATAGTACATCCGTTACCATAGTGACGGAAGAACTTTAAAGTAAATGTTTTTGTTAATAATGATGGTTAAAGATTTAAAAAGGCTATATGAGTTTGGAAAAAAATATATATCCAAACGCCTTAAAGGAAAGAGAAAAAAGCAGTTGATTTTATTTAAAATTCAAAAAAAAAAAAAAAAGAAAAAGAAAAAGAAAAAGAAAAAGAAAAATATTCACTGAGAAATTAACATTATAAAACGAAAATAGTTACAAGGGAACCACTTTTGGTGCTACTCGCTCCTAGCATTGAGACCTGGTGCATTTTAAAGCCTTATATTACAACGTTTGAGAATCGATAAAATTTGTCTGTTAAAATGATATTTCTTGATTTTACAGAAGAAAAACTTTCTGAAAATGCAATTTTCGAGACCACTAATCAGACAATTAACATTGATTTTTTTTAAAAGAAAAGCATTAAAAAATTATAATTCGTTAATGATAAGTATAAAATATTGAAAAAAGTTTAAAAAATCCTTCAAAAACCCATGAATTTTATTTTGAAAAATTGCAACATTATATTCATATTTTTGGCCGGGGAAAAGGTTGGCGTTTTTTTTTTTTTGTTCAAACGTAGAGCTTTTCCGCAACCCTAGCCAAATGTCATAGCTATTTGTCTTGTGTGAGAAGAGGAACTTCACTAGAAATAGTAATGTCCAACCTAATTAGCATAGCAATTTTTCTAAATTGTGTAAAAATATTAATTTATATTATGATTACTGTTACAAAGGACCATTTAATACAGCAACATTTCATTTTAAACATCGAAACTTTATTCCATTTGATTTCAAAAGAAAATAGTTTGCTTATTTTCTATTTCATTGAAAAATAATTTTCAATGATCTTGAAAGTTTTTATAGAAATATATTTATACGTTATAAATATATTTTTACGTTGTATTTTTTCGTATTTCATTAAAAATATAATACTTTCGCTCATTGTACTTAAAATACGTAACTTTAATTTAAAACTGAAATATTTAAAATTTATGACATTCAATTATTTCTTAAAAAAAAGAAAAGAAAAAAAAGGAAAGTAGTTAATAATGCCATAAACCATGATATTTAATTCAACATCAAAGCTTTGTTTTAATTTACCTAATAACTGCGAAAAATTATTTCTGACAGTCGCATGAAATGGACAATTATAATACTGATAACATGATGTCGTTCGAACAATATTTGGCAATTTATCTCCTGCGCCGGGCTAACATTAAATTACCAAATTGGCCGCCTGGCATATAAAAAGCGAAGCGGTCAACCCGGAACTGTTGATGACAGTCACATGACTTAGGCTTTTATTATAGAGATGAAATAATAAAATTAGAATATAGTGTGGGAACAACCATTGTTAATTTATTAACTACACCCGGCTAACATAAAAGTATCACAAAAGACAGATATTCACCTTTCTTTGGGTAATTGGTCATGAGATTTCGGGTTAATCTTCAGTAATCAGATACCTCGCCAATTGGTGTATTATCTAAAATGATGAAAACATCGTTTACATTTAAAACGAAAATTTCTCGATGAATTTTATTACAGAAAATCGTATCATCATTATATACTACAAATTTAAAACGGAAATTTACATTTCATCCCGATTGTTTACAATATTCCAATAGGGTATAGCCCTTTTACTTAGATAATGCTTTTGGAAAGTTTTTAGTGCCTACACATTGATCTACTTTGTTTAGTCATAGAGCTACAGGAGAAAGTTTAAAAAAATAAGTGAACTTGGTACTAAATTTCAGCCTTAAAAAAAAATTCTACTGAACAGATATTGAGGCAAGTGTCTCTGTTACATAACTTTTCAGGAATGGTTTAAGTATGTAACATTTCATAATATATTGCTTAGTTACAGAACTATTGAAAAAGGTGGTAGAGACACGTGAACGCACTTATGAAAGATACAGCTACTATAATTATGTAAAATGTACATTCGTATTTCCTTCTGGTCGTTTATAATTTGAGTTCAGCTGGATGTATTTTAATAGGACTTACACTGTTAGTTAGATAATTTTTTGTGTGTGGTTGGTACTTCTTGCATGTTTAGTATTTCTATGTAGCGAAGTTTTCTTCTGGGTTGTCATTTGTCATTTCTGAAGCAAAAGCTTGACAACAAATCAGATTGCAGAAAATCACATCGTCATCTACTATAAACATAAAACGCTAATTCGCATTTTATTCCGTTTGATTATAAATCACATTCTAATTAACATATTTCAGTAGAATTTCTTGTGTTAGTTAGTAAATTGCTTTAGAAATGTTTCAATGTAAAACACGGGCTTTTACGTTGCGTAGTTATAGGGCCACAAGAGAAAGTTCTAAAATTATGTGAACCCTCTTATGAAAGATTACTTTTTACTTAAAGTTTTGATGAACGTATTTTCATTAGTATTGCACATTTAGATAATATATATTACAGGGATTGTTCCAATATTTAACATATCAGTCTATATTTTTAGCTATGGAGCTATGGGGAAAGTTCTCAGTGGTGTAATCGTAAAAAATCGGAAGATAAACGCTGGCAGAGGGTATATACTAGGGAGTATATAATGCTACAGCTATGGAGGGTGTGCAGAGTTTCTAAAAAAACCTAGAAGGTATATGGCATATAGCCTACACTATATCCCTGAAAGTTCTATAATCACATTAACGCGATTATGAAAAATATACTTAATTATTTACTACACATATAAAATACAGAGAGGCATTTCGGTAAGACCACTTACAACTTCAGTTCTTCTGAATGAATTTTGATAAGACTTGCAAAGTTAGATAACTTTTCAAAAAAGATTTTGATATATAACACATATCATTCTACGTTGCTTAGTTATAGAATTATGTTCAAAAATTCTTTAATTAGCGAATCGTATTATGAAATATTATCCTTTTTAAAATGTTCTACTGAGTTGATTTCTTCTAAATTAGCTATGTCTGTTAGATAATTTTTCAGAAAATATTTTAGTATATAACACATATCGTTCTACATTGCTTTGCTGTAGAATTATAGGTAAACGTTCTGTAATCAGGTGAACCCGAGTATGGAAGATTAGCTTTATTAAAAAGTTCTATACGATGGATTTTCATGCTAATTGCATTTTTATATTTTCAGATACATTTTTAATAAACTACATATTGTTCTACAGTTCTTTTTCATATTCTATTGCAAAAATTGTTTTATTTCAACTAAAACAGTCCACATTTTGTCTGACACATTAGAAGATATAAAATCGTAATGGTGTTTATATTGTTTTCAGCAATGCAGAAGAACATTGGAGATAAATATACATATTGTTATAAAACACAAGATCAAATACACGAATATATTCCGTTTGATTAAATGTTTGTTTGGAGAAACTGACCAGCGTAGCGGCTAGTTTTCTATATTTACGACGCATAAAATAATAAAAATTTTAAGTGTAAAGATGTGTGGATAAAATTTTCTTTTATTCAACAACCATGTTATTTGTTAAATAAATATCTATTAATGTAATTTCCAATTTTTTCAAAACTTTAGTTTTAAATTCTTAACATTTTAGAAGTTTTTTTTTTTTTTTTTTTTAATTATAAAATCAATAAATAATGTAAAAAATAATTATTTCCACTTCCCACGAATTTGAAGAAAAATAAATTTATTTGTTACACATTTGAAAATACTTCATCAAATATTATATGTTGCTGACATTACCAAATTTATTACACATGGGTTAACTTATTCCGTGCCAGCTCTGATCATTTATGCGCTCTTCAGAGGCTTTGTCGCCGAACGAACTCACGCCGCTTCGTGGTGACAGCTAGTTTTATACCACAGTTCTAGCTATTCGATGTCAACAATACAGCAAAATTTTCGCGATGAAATACTTTTCGGTGTTTAACAGATTATTATGCACCCGTGTTTAATATGGCGTATCCTGACGTTGGAAAAAATTTAGTTTAAGAGACAGTTAAAGGAAAAGACAAAAAGACAAAAAGAAAAAGTTAAAAGACAGTTTAAGAATTTCAAGTTTAAAATTATTTCTTTTGTACTGCTAAAATAAAGAACTTTAGGAGTTATGGACTTAAATATTTTATAAAGTTTTTGATTTAACAAATGTTTCTACAGCAGATTATCTACAACAAATTAAAAATGTTCTAACAAAATTGTAAAATTTATCCATTCTTACACCAGAAACTTTCAAATACTATATTTCAAAATAAATAGAGTATAAAAACTAGATGATCTTTAAATAATAACTCTCTTTAGTGTGGAAAGAATTATTAAAATACTTTAACAAATTTAAAGATTTTTAATGCTTATTTTTCCCGCTCTTAGAGAGTATTTGCACCATATAAGTCACTAACATGCCAAATTTCATGTTTCTAGCTTAGTTTCTAGTATCGCAAAAATTGCATTTTTATAAGTTTTTTTTTCCGTTCTGTACTACTTTCGGGGTAGTGGCACCGACGAAATATAGCCTATGTTGGAAAAGGGACTGTCACTATCAATATTTCCCCAAATCGTTTTGGTATGTCTAGATATTACCCCTGAAAACGATGCAACAAACAAACTTTACTTCACAACAGCATTAGTATACGAATCGAACATTTCCAACTGAGCAAAAAATGTCCAGCCCGTTGAAAGGACACAGATCGTTGGCTTACGGTGCCAATGCTGAACCGTTTAAGCTAACTGGGTTGTCAACCGGCGAGCATATTTCGCTTAGATAACCTTATTTTTAATAACATCATTTTTTGCTCGTTGGATATATTCAATTCGTGTGATAACTTTACCAATCAGTTTGAACATTAAATTATGAATTGAATATCTCCAACTTAGCGAAAACATGTCCAGCCCGGGAAACGAACCCAGATCCTTGGCTTACGGGGTCAATGCTCTACCGTTTAAGCTAAGTGGGCTGACAACCGGTGAGCATACCTCGCTCAGATAACCTTATTTAATAACAAAGTTTTTCTCTCAGTTGGATCTATTCAATCCGTATGATAACTTTACCAATCAGTTTGATTGTGTTAAAATAATAGTTTAACATTAGTTTAGATTATAACTATTAAATTAAACTCTTTAAATCTCTCCATGTTTGGATTTGCTTAATGATTTTAAACATATCTCTAAATGAAAATTTCAAATAGCACCAACATGTATTATTTCAATGAGCTATAGATTATTTGAATGTCTAATGAAATAACGACACAGTAAATTAATAATCATATGGAGAAATAAAAAGCAATTCTTATATCAATGGTGTCTAGTCACATTTCAGCGATTACAAAGTATAAAATAACGAAAATTAAAGTATAAATTTATGTAGATGAAACTTTTCATTTAGTACTATTACATACTACTATTATTATTTCGTTTATTATTATTACATATTACTATTATTATTTCATTTATTATCCCTGTTATTCTTTAATAAATATGCATTAAAGAAATTGCAAACATTTTCCGAATTTTATTTAAACAATCTTAATTTTTTTAGATATTTTTGAAAGGTATATAAAAAAAAAATATGAGAAATATAATTATTTCCACTATACTTAACATTGAAGAAAAACAAATTTATTTGTTACAGATTAGAAAATACTTCATAAATATTTTATGACGCTTAAACTATCTTCCACATTTCTAGTTAATGGATGTCGACTATACAGCAATACTTTCGCATTGAAATATTTTTCGGACTTATATGAAATATTTTACAGATTATAAGTTCAACCACGTTGAAAATTACGTATGGTGATGTTGGAACATTTCTAGAAATTGGAAAGACAATTTCGGACTTTGAAAGAAAGTACAAAAAATAAACCACTTACTCACGAAAAGTGACAAACAAATTTGAGGGAAAAATGCCATTGCAAAACTAAAATATTTCTTTAAGATGAAAATGTAAAAATATCAACGTCTAACGCAATAACGATATAGCAAATTACTACTAAGAAAATAAAAACACTTATATCAATGGTGTCCCGTCAATCTATATATATAAAAGAAATGCTGGATTTTGTATTAATCAACGCGAAACCCAAACTACTAAATCTAAAATTTTGAAAATTGGGGTAAAAATACTTCTTATGACATAGACTGCCGCTAAGAAAGGATATTCTAAAATTCCACCCCTAAAGGAGGTAAAAAAGAGAACGAACTTTTAAAAAATTCCTGAAAAATCTGATTTTATTTATATATATATATATTTTTTTTTTTTTTTTTTGCAACTGATAACACATTTTAGTTTATTTTTGTATGCTGAATTGAACAGTACAAAACAAATTCTGTTAAGATTAATAGTTTGCGAGATATTTCATATAATTCTAATTTGGCGATATCTTTGGCCCCAAAAACCGCGAAATATTTATCATTTCAAGTAATAATTTATCCATTTTCATTCATATAGTACATCCGTTACCATAGTGACGGAAGAACTTTAAAGTAAATGTTTTTGTTAATAATGATGGTTAAAGATTTAAAAAGGCTATATGAGTTTGGAAAAAAAATATATATCCAAACGCCTTAAAGGAAAGAGAAAAAAGCAGTTGATTTTATTTAAAATTCAAAAAAAAAAAAAAAAAAAAAAAAAGAAAAAGAAAAAGAAAAAGAAAAATATTCACTGAGAAATTAACATTATAAAACGAAAATAGTTACAAGGGAACCACTTTTGGTGCTACTCGCTCCTAGCATTGAGACCTGGTGCATTTTAAAGCCTTATATTACAACGTTTGAGAATCGATAAAATTTGTCTGTTAAAATGATATTTCTTGATTTTACAGAAGAAAAACTTTCTGAAAATGCAATTTTCGAGACCACTAATCAGACAATTAACATTGATTTTTTTTTAAAAGAAAAGCATTAAAAAATTATAATTCGTTAATGATAAGTATAAAATATTGAAAAAAGTTTAAAAAATCCTTCAAAAACCCATGAATTTTATTTTGAAAAATTGCAACATTATATTCATATTTTTGGCCGGGGAAAAGGTTGGCGTTTTTTTTTTGTTCAAACGTAGAGCTTTTCCGCAACCCTAGCCAAATGTCATAGCTATTTGTCTTGTGTGAGAAGAGGAACTTCACTAGAAATAGTAATGTCGAACCTAATTAGCATAGCAATTTTTCTAAATTGTGTAAAAATATTAATTTATATTATGATTACTGTTACAAAGGACCATTTAATACAGCAACATTTCATTTTAAACATCGAAACTTTATTCCATTTGATTTCAAAAGAAAATAGTTTGCTTATTTTCTATTTCATTGAAAAATAATTTTCAATGATCTTGAAAGTTTTTATAGAAATATATTTATACGTTATAAATATATTTTTACGTTGTATTTTTTCGTATTTCATTAAAAATATAATACTTTCGCTCATTGTACTTAAAATACGTAACTTTAATTTAAAACTGAAATATTTAAAATTTATGACATTCAATTATTTCTTAAAAAAAAGAAAAGAAAAAAAAAAGAAAAGTAGTTAATAATGCCATAAACCATGATATTTAATTCAACATCAAAGCTTTGTTTTAATTTTCCTAATAACTGCGAAAAATTATTTCTGACAGTCGCATGAAATGGACAATTATAATACTGATAACATGATGTCGTTCGAACAATATTTGGCAATTTATCTCCTGCGCCGGGCTAACATTAAATTACCAAATTGGCCGCCTGGCATATAAAAAGCGAAGCGGTCAACCCGGAACTGTTGATGACAGTCACATGACTTAGGCTTTTATTATAGAGATGAAATAATAAAATTAGAATATAGTGTGGGAACAACCATTGTTAATTTATTAACTACACCCGGCTAACATAAAAGTATCACAAAAGACAGATATTCACCTTTCTTTGGGTAATTGGTCATGAGATTTCGGGTTAATCTTCAGTAATCAGATACCTCGCCAATTGGTGTATTATCTAAAATGATGAAAACATCGTTTACATTTAAAACGAAAATTTCTCGATGAATTTTATTACAGAAAATCGTATCATCATTATATACTACAAATTTAAAACGGAAATTTACATTTCATCCCGATTGTTTACAATATTCCAATAGGGTATAGCCCTTTTACTTAGATAATGCTTTTGGAAAGTTTTTAGTGCCTACACATTGATCTACTTTGTTTAGTCATAGAGCTACAGGAGAAAGTTTAAAAAAATAAGTGAACTTGGTACTAAATTTCAGCCTTAAAAAAAATTCTACTGAACAGATATTGAGGCAAGTGTCTCTGTTACATAACTTTTCAGGAATGGTTTAAGTATGTAACATTTCATAATATATTGCTTAGTTACAGAACTATTGAAAAAGGTGGTAGAGACACGTGAACGCACTTATGAAAGATACAGCTACTATAATTATGTAAAATGTACATTCGTATTTCCTTCTGGTCGTTTATAATTTGAGTTCAGCTGGATGTATTTTAATAGGACTTACACTGTTAGTTAGATAATTTTTTGTGGGTGGTTGGTACTTCTTGCATGTTTAGTATTTCTATGTAGCGAAGTTTTCTTCTGGGTTGTCATTTGTCATTTCTGAAGCAAAAGCTTGACAACAAATCAGATTGCAGAAAATCACATCGTCATCTACTATAAACATAAAACGCTAATTCGCATTTTATTCCGTTTGATTATAAATCACATTCTAATTAACATATTTCAGTAGAACTTCTTGTGTTAGTTAGTAAATTGCTTTAGAAATGTTTCAATGTAAAACACGGGCTTTTACGTTGCGTAGTTATAGGGCCACAAGAGAAAGTTCTAAAATTATGTGAACCCTCTTATGAAAGATTACTTTTTACTTAAAGTTTTGATGAACGTATTTTCATTAGTATTGCACATTTAGATAATATATATTACAGGGATTGTTCCAATAGTTAACATATCAGTCTATATTTTTAGCTATGGAGCTATGGGGAAAGTTCTCAGTGGTGTAATCGTAAAAAATCGGAAGATAAACGCTGGCAGAGGGTATATACTAGGGAGTATATAATGCTACAGCTATGGAGGGTGTGCAGAGTTTCTAAAAAAACCTAGAAGGTATATGGCATATAGCCTACACTATATCCCTGAAAGTTCTATAATCACATTAACGCGATTATGAAAAATATACTTAATTATTTACTACACATATAAAATACAGAGAGGCATTTCGGTAAGACCACTTACAACTTCAGTTCTTCTGAATGAATTTTGATAAGACTTGCAAAGTTAGATAACTTTTCAAAAAAGATTTTGATATATAACACATATCATTCTACGTTGCTTAGTTATAGAATTATGTTCAAAAATTCTTTAATTAGCGAATCGTATTATGAAATATTATCCTTTTAGGTAGCTTTCTTTACAAAAATGCTACTTATTGCAGCCGTTCGGAGGAAAGCGATTTCAAAAAATTTTGGTATATTTTCATCGATCATGACCCCCCAGACCCCGAAACCACCCGCCGTTCAAAATTGATATATATATATATATATATATATATATATATATATATATATATCTGACCTATGTCACACTGTAACTCCCGTAATTATGAACCGATTTCGATGTAATTCGGTGTGTACATAGTACATACCAATGTCTCGACCGAGTTCGTTGGCCAGCTTCATCCGCCATTTTGTTTCGAAATGGCGGCCATTTAAAATTTTTTTTAAAAATTTAAAATTTGAAATGTGGTACCAAAAAATTAAAAATGGAAAAATATTTTTTTCTTATGTATTTGACCTTTATACAAAGATTCCGCAGCAGTTTTTGTTTCGTCTATATCTTAAAAAATGGCTGAGTTATAACATTTTGAATTTCTAGCGTGGCTGACATTTTGAAACGTCCTGAATTTTGTCACGCGATAAAAGGCGTATTTATGAACCGATTTGGATGTAATTCGGTGTGTACATAGTACATACCAATCTCTGGACCGAGTTCGTTGGCCAGCTTCATCCGCCATTTTGTTTCAAAATGGCGGCCATTTAAAAATTTTTTAAAAATTAAAATTTGAAATGTGGTACCAAAAAATTGAAAATGGAAAAATATTTTTTTCTTATGTATTTGACCTTTATACAAAGATTCCGGAGCAGTTTTTGTTTCGCCTATATCTTAAAAAATGGCTGAGTTATAGCATTTTGAATTTCTAGCGTGGCTGACATTTTGAAACGTTCTGAATTTTGTCACGCGATAAAAGGCGTATTTATGAACCGATTTGGATGTAACTTCGTTTATACATAGTACATACCAATGTATCGACCGGGTTCGTTGGCCAGCTTCACCCGCCATCTTGTTTAAAAATGGCGGCCATTTAAATTTTTAAGAAAAATTTAAATTTGAAATGTGGTACCAAAAATTGAAAATTGAAAAAATATTTTCTTCTTATGTGTTTGACCTTGATAAAAAGATTCGGGAGCAGTTTTTGTTTCGTCTATATCTTAAGAAATGGCTGAGTTATAGCATTTTGAATTTCTAGCGTGGCTGACATTTTGAAACGTCCTGATTTTTCTCACGTAATAACAGGCGTATTTATGGACCGACTTGGATATACCTTGGTGTGTACATAGTACATACAAATATCTCGACCGAGTTCGTTGGCCAGCTTCATCCGCCATCTTGTTTCAAAATGGCGGCCATTTAAAAAAATAAAAAAATAAAAAAAATTAAATAAGATACCAAAAAATTGGAAAATGAAAAAGATTTTTTTTGTATGGGTTTGACCTTAATACAAAGATTCCGGAACAGTTTTTCTTTCGTCTATATCTAAAAAAAAATGGCTGAGTAATAGCATTTTGAATTTCTCTTGTGGCTGACATTTTAAAACGACCTGATTTTTGTCACGCGATAACAGGCGTATTTATGAACCTATTTGGATGTAACTTAGTCTGTACATAGTACATACCAATGTCTCGACCGAGTTCGTTAGCCAGCTTCATTCGCCATCTTGTTTCAAAAGGGTTGCCATTTAAAAAAAATTAAATTTAAAACTCAAAATGAGGTATTAAAAAATTGGAACATGAAAAAGATTTTTTTTATGTGTTTGGCCTTGATACAAAGATTCCGGAGCAGTTTTTGTTTCTGAAAATTTGTTCTTTTGTTGATATCTTAAAAAATGGTTGATTTATAGCACTTTGAATTTCTAGCATGGCTAACATTTTGAAAGGATCTTGTATTTGTCACGCGATAACACACGTATTCGCCTATTTCGATGTAAGAAGGCATGTGGATAGTATACATCAACACCTCGACCAAGTTCGCTGGCCAGATTCATCAGCCATCTTGTTTAAAAATGGCGGCCATTAAATTAAAAAATATATATATATTTAAAGTGAGGTGCAAAAAAATTAGAAATTGAAAAAGGTTTCTTTCTTAAGTATTTGATCTTGATATAAGGATTCAGGAGCATTTTTTGTTTGTCTTTACCTTAAAAAATGGCTCAGATATAGCAGTTTCAATTTCTATTGTGGGTGACATTTTGAAAAATCTGATTTTTTGCATGCGACAGCACTCCTATATATTAACCGATTCCGATGTGAGTGAGCATGTGCACAGCAATTACTAAGGTCTCGACCAAGTTCACTGCTTAGCCTCCTCCACCATGTTGTTTTAAAATGACAGGCACTTTAAAAAATTGCCGAATTTGGCAGCCAAATATAAGTTACTTTAAAGAAAAGCAGCTTGGATAAAGCTGTCTAATTTCGCGAAATTCTCATTCATTATATTGATAAAAATTAGTATTGAATCTCCTATATTCGGTTTCCACTAAATTGAGCTTCGTGTGTTTGCATGATGTAAGTTGGCTTTTTTTAAATAAGAATTATGAAAGCTACCTCTTCCTCCCGGCACTGGCCGGAAGGACTTTTTAAAATGTTCTACTGAGTTGATTTCTTCTAAATTAGCTATGTCTGTTAGATAATTTTTCAGAAAATATTTTAGTATATAACACATATCGTTCTACATTGCTTTGCTGTAGAATTATAGGTAAACGTTCTGTAATCAGGTGAACCCGAGTATGGAAGATTAGCTTTATTAAAAAGTTCTATACGATGGATTTTCATGCTAATTGCATTTTTATATTTTCAGATACATTTTTAATAAACTACATATTGTTCTACAGTTCTTTTTCATATTCTATTGCAAAAATTGTTTTATTTCAACTAAAACAGTCCACATTTTGTCTGACACATTAGAAGATATAAAATCGTAATGGTGTTTATATTGTTTTCAGCAATGCAGAAGAACATTGGAGATAAATATACATATTGTTATAAAACACAAGATCAAATACACGAATATATTCCGTTTGATTAAATGTTTGTTTGGAGAAACTGACCAGCGTAGTGGCTAGTTTTCTATATTTACGACGCATAAAATAATAAAAATTTTAAGTGTAAAGATGTGTGGATAAAATTTTCTTTTATTCAACAACCATGTTATTTGTTAAATAAATATCTATTAATGTAATTTCCAATTTTTTCAAAACTTTAGTTTTAAATTCTTAACATTTTAGAAGTTTTTTTTTTTTTTTTTTTTTTTTTTTTTTTTTTTTTTTAATTATAAAATCAATAAATAATGTAAAAAATAATTATTTCCACTTCCCACGAATTTGAAGAAAAATAAATTTATTTGTTACACATTTGAAAATACTTCATCAAATATTATATGTTGCTGACATTACCAAATTTATCACACATGGGTTAACTTATTCCGTGCCAGCTCTGATCATTTATGCGCTCTTCAGAGGCTTTGTCGCCGAACGAACTCACGCCGCTTCGTGGTGACAGCTAGTTTTATACCACGGTTCTAGCTATTCGATGTCAACAATACAGCAAAATTTTCGCGATGAAATACTTTTCGGTGTTTAACAGATTATTATGCACCCGTGTTTAATATGGCGTATCCTGACGTTGGAAAAAATTTAGTTTAAGAGACAGTTAAAGGAAAAAACAAAAAGACAAAAAGAAAAAGTTAAAAGACAGTTTAAGAATTTCAAGTTTAAAATTATTTCTTTTGTACTGCTAAAATAAAGAACTTTAGGAGTTATGGACTTAAATATTTTATAAAGTTTTTGATTTAACAAATGTTTCTACAGCAGATTATCTACAACAAATTAAAAATGTTCTAACAAAATTGTAAAATTTATCCATTCTTACACCAGAAACATTCAAATACTATATTTCAAGATAAATAGAGTATAAAAAGTCCTTCCGGCCAGTGCCGGGAGGAAGAGGTAGCTTTCATAATCCTTATTTAAAAAAAGCCAACTTATATCATGCAAACACACGAAGCTCAATTTAGTGGAAACCGAATATAGGAGATTCAATACTAATTTTTATCAATATAATGAATGAGAATTTCGCGAAATTAGACAGCTTTATCCAAGCTGCTTTTCTTTAAAGTAACTTATATTTGCCTGCCAAATTCGGCAATTTTTTAAAGTGCCTGTCATTTTAAAACAACATGGTGGAGGAGGCTAAGCAGTGAACTTGGTCGAGACCTTAGTAATTGCTGTGCACATGCTCACTCACATCGGAATCGGTTAATATATAGGAGTGCTGTCGCATGCAAAAAATCAGATTTTTCAAAATGTCACCCACAATAGAAATTGAAACTGCTATATCTGAGCCATTTTTTAAGGTAAAGACAAACAAAAAATGCTCCTGAATCCTTATATCAAGATCAAATACTTAAGAAAGAAACCTTTTTCAATTTCTAATTTTTTTGCACCTCACTTTAAATATATATATATTTTTTAATTTAATGGCCGCCATTTTTAAACAAGATGGCTGATGAATCTGGCCAGCGAACTTGGTCGAGGTGTTGATGTATACTATCCACATGCCTTCTTACATCGAAATAGGCGAATACGTGTGTTATCGCGTGACAAATACAAGATCCTTTCAAAATGTTAGCCATGCTAGAAATTCAAAGTGCTATAAATCAACCATTTTTTAAGATATCAACAAAAGAACAAATTTTCAGAAACAAAAACTGCTCCGGAATCTTTGTATCAAGGCCAAACACATAAAAAAAATCTTTTTCATGTTCCAATTTTTTAATACCTCATTTTGAGTTTTAAATTTAATTTTTTTTAAATGGCAACCCTTTTGAAACAAGATGGCGAATGAAGCTGGCTAACGAACTCGGTCGAGACATTGGTATGTACTATGTACAGACTAAGTTACATCCAAATAGGTTCATAAATACGCCTGTTATCGCGTGTCAAAAATCAGGTCGTTTTAAAATGTCAGCCACAAGAGAAATTCAAAATGCTATTACTCAGCCATTTTTTTTTTAGATATAGACGAAAGAAAAACTGTTCCGGAATCTTTGTATTAAGGTCAAACCCATACAAAAAAAATCTTTTTCATTTTCCAATTTTTTGGTATCTTATTTAAATTTTTTTATTTTTTAATTTTTTTAAATGGCCGCCATTTTGAAACAAGATGGCGGATGAAGCTGGCCAACGAACTCGGTCGAGATATTTGTATGTACTATGTACACACCAAGGTATATCCAAGTCGGTCCATAAATACGCCTGTTATTACGTGAGAAAAATCAGGACGTTTCAAAATGTCAGCCACGCTAGAAATTCAAAATGCTATAACTCAGCCATTTCTTAAGATATAGACGAAACAAAAACTGCTCCCGAATCTTTTTATCAAGGTCAAACACATAAGAAGAAAATATTTTTTCAATTTTCAATTTTTGGTACCACATTTCAAATTTAAATTTTTCTTAAAAATTTAAATGGCCGCCATTTTTAAACAAGATGGCGGGTGAAGCTGGCCAACGAACCCGGTCGATACATTGGTATGTACTATGTATAAACGAAGTTACATCCAAATCGGTTCATAAATACGCCTTTTATCGCGTGACAAAATTCAGAACGTTTCAAAATGTCAGCCACGCTAGAAATTCAAAATGCTATAACTCAGCCATTTTTTAAGATATAGGCGAAACAAAAACTGCTCCGGAATCTTTGTATAAAGGTCAAATACATAAGAAAAAAATATTTTTCCATTTTCAATTTTTTGGTACCACATTTCAAATTTTAAATTTTAAAAAATTTTTAAATGGCCGCCATTTTGAAACAAAATGGCGGATGAAGCTGGCCAACGAACTCGGTCCAGAGACTGGTATGTACTATGTACACACCGAATTACATCCAAATCGGTTCATAAATACGCCTTTTATCGCGTGACAAAATTCAGGACGTTTCAAAATGTCAGCCACGCTAGAAATTCAAAATGTTATAACTCAGCCATTTTTTAAGATATAGACGAAACAAAAACTGCTGCGGAATCTTTGTATAAAGGTCAAATACATAAGAAAAAATTATTTTTCCATTTTTAATTTTTTGGTACCACATTTCAAATTTTAAATTTTTAAAAAAAATTTAAATGGCCGCCATTTTGAAACAAAATGGCGGATGAAGCTGGCCAACGAACTCGGTCGAGACATTGGTATGTACTATGTACACACCGAATTACATCGAAATCGGTTCATAATTACGGGAGTTACAGTGTGACATAGGTCAGATATATATATATATATATATATATATATATATATATATCAATTTTGAACGGAGGGTGGTTTCGGGGTCTGGGGGTCATGATCGATGAAAATATACCAAAATTTTTTGAAATCGCTTTCCTCCGAACGGCTGCAATAGGTAGCTTTTTTGTAAAGAGCTTTTAGGTAGCTTTCTTTACAAAAAAGCTACCTATTGCAGCCGTTCGGAGGAAAGCGATTTCAAAAAATTTTGGTATATTTTCATCGATCATGACCCCCAGACCCCGAAACCACCCTCCGTTCAAAATTGATATATATATATATATATATATATATCTGACCTATGTCACACTGTAACTCCCGTAATTATGAACCGATTTCGATGTAATTCGGTGTGTACATAGTACATACCAATGTCTCGAGCGAGTTCGTTGGCCAGCTTCATCCGCCGTTTTGTTTCAAAATGGCGGCCATTTAAAATTTTTAAAAAAATTTAAAACTTGATATTTGGTACCAAAAAATTAAAAATGGAAAAATATTTTTTTCTTATGTATTTGACCTTTATACAAAGATTCCGGAGCAGTTTTTGTTTCGTCTATATCTTAAAAAATGGCTGAGTTATAGCATTTTGAATTTCTAGCGTGGCTGACATTTTGAAACGTCCTGAATTTTGTCACGCGATAAAAGGCGTATTTATGAACCGATTTGGATGTAATTCGGTGTGTACATAGTACATACCAATCTCTCGACTGAGTTCGTTGGCCAGCTTCATCCGCCATTTTGTTTCAAAATGGCGGCCATTTAAATATTTTTTAAAAATTTAAAATTTGAAATGTGGTACCAAAAAATTGAAAATGGAAAAATATTTTTTTCTTATGTATTTGACCTTTATACAAAGATTTCGGAGCAGTTTTTGTTTCGTCTATATCTTAAAAAATGGCTGAGTTATAGCATTTTGAATTTCTAGCGTGTCTGACATTTTGAAACGTCCTGAATTTTGTCACGCGATAAAAGGCGTATTTATGAACCGATTTGGATGTAACTTCGTTTATACATAGTACATGCCAATGTCTCGACCGGGTTCGTTGGCCAGCTTCACCCGCCATCTTTTTTAAAAATGGCGGCCATTTAAATTTTTAAGAAAAATTTAAATTTGAAATGTGGTACCAAAAATTGAAAATTGAAAAAATATTTTTTTCTTATGTGTTTGACCTTGATAAAAAGATTCGGGAGCAGTTTTTGTTTCGTCTATATCTTAAGAAATGGCTGAGTTATAGCATTTTGAATTTCTAGCGTGGCTGACATTTTGAAACGTCCTGATTTTTCTCACGTAATAACGGGCGTATTTATAAACCGACTTGGATGTACCTTGGTGTGTACATAGTACATACAAATATCTCGACCAAGTTCGTTGGCCAACTTCATCCGCCATCTTGTTTCAAAATGGCGGCTATTTAAAAAATAAAAAAATAAAAAAATTTAAATGAGATACCAAAAAAATGGAAAATGAAAAAGATTTTTTTTTGTATGTGTTTGACCTTAATACAAAGATTCCCGAACAGTTTTTCTTTCGTCTATATCTAAAAAAAAATGGCTGAGTAATAGCATTTTGAATTTCTCTTGTGGCTGACATTTTAAAACGACCTGATTTTTGTCACGCGATAACAGGCGTATTTATGAACCTATTTGGATGTAACTTGGTCTGTACATAGTACATACCAATGTCTCGACCGAGTTCGTTGTCCAGCTTCATTCGCGATCTTGTTTCAAAAGGGTTGCCATTAAAAAAAAAAATTAATTTAAAATTTAAAATTTAAAATGAGGTATTAAAATATTGGAAAATGAAAAAGGTTTTTTTTATGTGTTTGGCCTTGATACAAAGATTCCGGAGCAGTTTTTGTTTCTGAAAATTTGTTCTTTTGTTGATATCTTAAAAAATGGTTGATTTATAGCACTTTGAATTTCTAGCATGGCTAACATTTTGAAAGGATCTTGTATTTGTCACGCGATAACACACGTATTCGCCTATTTCGATGTAAGAAGGCATGTGGATAGTATACATCAACACCTCGACCAAGTTCGCTGGCCAGATTCATCAGCCATCTTGTTTCAAAATGGCGGCCATTAAATTAAAAATATATATATATATATTTAAAGTGAGGTGCAAAAAAATTAGAAATTGAAAAAGGTTTCTTTCTTAAGTATTTGATCTTGATATAAGGATTCAGGAGCATTTTTTGTTTGTCTTTACCTTAACAAATGGCTCAGATATAGCAGTTTCAATTTCTATTGTGGGTGACATTTTGAAAAATCTGATTTTTTGCATGCGACAGAACTCCTATATTAACCGATTCCGATGTGAGTGAGCATGTGCACAGCAATTACTAAGGTCTCGACCAAGTTCACTGCTTAGCCTCATCCACCACGTTGTATTAAAATGACAGGCACTTTAAGAAATTGCCGAATTTGGCAAACAAATATAAGTTACTTTAAAGAACAGCAGCTTGGATACAGCTGACTAATTTCGCGAAATTCTCATTCATTATATTGATAAAAATTAGTATTGAATCTCCTATATTCGGTTTCCACTAAATTGAGCTTCGTGTGTTTGCATGATATAAGTTGGCTTTTTTTAAATAAGGATTATGAAAGCTACCTCTTCCTCCCGGCACTGGCCGGAAGGACTTTTTAAAATGTTCTACTGAGTTGATTTCTTCTAAATTAGCTATGTCTGTTAGATAATTTTTCAGAAAATATTTTAGTATATAACACATATCGTTCTACATTGCTTTGCTGTAGAATTATAGGTAAACGGAAGGACTTTTTTGTAAAGAAAGCAACCTAAAACTAGATGATCTTTAAATAATAACTCTCTTTAGTGTGGAAAGAATTATTAAAATACTTTAACAAATTTAAAGATTTTTAATGCTTATTTTTCCCGTTCTTAGAGAGTATTTGCACCATATAAGTCACTAACATGCCAAATTTCATGTTTCTAGCTTAGTTTCTAGTATCGCAAAAATTGCATTTTTATAAGATTTTTTTCCGTTCTGTACTACTTTCGGGGTAGTGGCACCGACGAAATATAGCCTATGTTGGAAAAGGGACTGTCACTATCAATATTTCCCCAAATCGTTTTGGTATGTCTAGATATTACCCCTGAAAACGATGCAACAAACAAACTTTACTTCACAACAGCATTAGTATACGAATCGAACATTTCCAACTGAGCAAAAAATGTCCAGCCCGTTGAAAGGACACAGATCGTTGGCTTACGGTGCCAATGCTGAACCGTTTAAGCTAACTGGGTTGTCAACCGGCGAGCATATTTCGCTTAGATAACCTTATTTTTAATAACATCATTTTTTGCTCGTTGGATATATTCAATTCGTGTGATAACTTTACCAATCAGTTTGAACATTAAATTATGAATTGAATATCTCCAACTTAGCGAAAACATGTCCAGCCCGGGAAACGAACCCAGATCCTTGGCTTACGGGGTCAATGCTCTACCGTTTAAGCTAAGTGGGCTGACAACCGGTGAGCATATCTCGCTCAGATAACCTTATTTAATAACAAAGTTTTTCTCTCAGTTGGATCTATTCAATCCGTATGATAACTTTACCAATCAGTTTGATTGTGTTATAATAATAGTTTAACATTAGTTTAGATTATAACTATTAAATTAAACTCTTTAAATCTCTCCATGTTTGGATTTGCTTAATGATTTTAAACATATCTCTAAATGAAAATTTCAAATAGCACCAACATGTATTATTTCAATGAGCTATAGATTATTTGAATGTCTAATGAAATAACGACACAGTAAATTAATAATCATATGGAGAAATAAAAAGCAATTCTTATATCAATGGTGTCTAGTCACATTTCAGCGATTACAAAGTATAAAATAACGAAAATTAAAGTATAAATTTATGTAGATGAAACTTTTCATTTAGTACTATTACATACTACTATTATTATTTCGTTTATTATTATTACATATTACTATTATTATTTCATTTATTATCCCTGTTATTCTTTAATAAATATGCATTAAAGAAATTGCAAACATTTTCCGAATTTTATTTAAACAATCTTAATTTTTTTAGATATTTTTGAAAGGTATATAAAAAAAAAAAAAATATGAGAAATATAATTATTTCCACTATACTTAACATTGAAGAAAAACAAATTTATTTGTTACAGATTAGAAAATACTTCATAAATATTTTATGACGCTTAAACTATCTTCCACATTTCTAGTTAATGGATGTCGACTATACAGCAATACTTTCGCATTGAAATATTTTTTGGACTTATATGAAATATTTTACAGATTATAAGTTCAACCACGTTGAAAATGACGTATGGTGATGTTGGAACATTTCTAGAAATTGGAAAGACAATTTCGGACTTTGAAAGAAAGTACAAAAAATAAACCACTTACTCACGAAAAGTGACAAACAATTTTTGAGGGAAAAATGCCATTGCAAAACTAAAATATTTCTTTAAGATGAAAATGTAAAAATATCAACGTCTAACGCAATAACGATATAGCAAATTACTACTAAAAAAATAAAAACACTTATATCAATGGTGTCCCGTCAATCTATATATATAAAAGAAATTCTGGATTTTGTATTAATCAACGCGAAACCCAAACTACTAAACCTAAAATTTTGAAAATTGGGGTAAAAATACTTCTTATGACATAGACTGCCGCTAAGAAAGGATATTCTAAAATTCCACCCCTATAGGAGGTAAAAAAGAGAACGAACTTTTAAAAAATTCCTGAAAAATCTGATTTTATATATATATATTTTTTTTTTTTTTTTTTGCAACTGATAACACATTTTAGTTTATTTTTGTATGCTGAATTGAATAGTACAAAACAAATTCTGTTAAGATTAATAGTTTGAGAGATATTTCATATAATTCTAATTTGGCGATATCTTTGGCCCCAAAAACCGCGAAATATTTATCATTTCAAGTAATAATTTATCCATTTTCATTCATATAGTACATCCGTTACCATAGTGACGGAAGAACTTTAAAGTAAATGTTTTTGTTAATAATGATGGTTAAAGATTTAAAAAGGCTATATGAGTTTGGAAAAAAATATATATCCAAACGCCTTAAAGGAAAGAGAAAAAAGCAGTTGATTTTATTTAAAATTCAAAAAAAAAAAAAAAAAAAAAAAAAAAAAAAAAAGAAAAAGAAAAAGAAAAATATTCACTGAGAAATTAACATTATAAAACGAAAATAGTTACAAGGGAACCACTTTTGGTGCTACTCGCTCCTAGCATTGAGACCTGGTGCATTTTAAAGCCTTATATTACAACGTTTGAGAATCGATAAAAATTGTCTGTTAAAATGATATTTCTTGATTTTACAGAAGAAAAACTTTCTGAAAATGCAATTTTCGAGACCACTAATCAGACAATTAACATTGATTTTTTTTAAAAGAAAAGCATTAAAAAATTATAATTCGTTAATGATAAGTATAAAATATTGAAAAAAGTTTAAAAAATCCTTCAAAAACACATGAATTTTA
The DNA here is from genome assembly GCA_963932465.1 of Maratus speciosus. Taxonomy (NCBI): domain Eukaryota; kingdom Metazoa; phylum Arthropoda; class Arachnida; order Araneae; family Salticidae; genus Maratus; species Maratus speciosus. The sequence goes on from OZ010795.1 coordinate 418,002,626, forward strand.
TTTTGAAAAATTGCAACATTATATTCATATTTTTGGCCGGGGAAAAGGTTGGCGTTTTTTTTTGTTCGAACGTAGAGCTTTTCCGCAACCCTAGCCAAATGTCATAGCTATTTGTCTTGTGTGAGAAGAGGAACTTCACTAGAAATAGTAATGTCCAACCTAATTAGCATAGCAATTTTTCTAAATTGTGTAAAAATATTAATTTATATTATGATTACTGTTACAAAGGACCATTTAATACAGCAACATTTCATTTTAAACATCGAAACTTTATTCCATTTGATTTCAAAAGAAAATAGTTTGCTTATTTTCTATTTCATTGAAAAATAATTTTCAATGATCTTGAAAGTTTTTATAGAAATATATTTATACGTTATAAATATATTTTTACGTTGTATTTTTTCGTATTTCATTAAAAATATAATACTTTCGCTCATTGTACTTAAAATACGTAACTTTAATTTAAAACTGAAATATTTAAAATTTATGACATTCAATTATTTCTTAAAAAAAAGAAAAGAAAAAAAAAGGAAAGTAGTTAATAATGCCATAAACCATGATATTTAATTCAACATCAAAGCTTTGTTTTAATTTACCTAATAACTGCGAAAAATTATTTCTGACAGTCGCATGAAATGGACAATTATAATACTGATAACATGATGTCGTTCGAACAATATTTGGCAATTTATCTCCTGCGCCGGGCTAACATTAAATTACCAAATTGGCCGCCTGGCATATAAAAAGCGAAGCGGTCAACCCGGAACTGTTGATGACAGTCACATGACTTAGGCTTTTATTATAGAGATGAAATAATAAAATTAGAATATAGTGTGGGAACAACCATTGTTAATTTATTAACTACACCCGGCTAACATAAAAGTATCACAAAAGACAGATATTCACCTTTCTTTGGGTAATTGGTCATGAGATTTCGGGTTAATCTTCAGTAATCAGATACCTCGCCAATTGGTGTATTATCTAAAATGATGAAAACATCGTTTACATTTAAAACGAAAATTTCTCGATGAATTTTATTACAGAAAATCGTATCATCATTATATACTACAAATTTAAAACGGAAATTTACATTTCATCCCGATTGTTTACAATATTCCAATAGGGTATAGCCCTTTTACTTAGATAATGCTTTTGGAAAGTTTTTAGTGCCTACACATTGATCTACTTTGTTTAGTCATAGAGCTACAGGAGAAAGTTTAAAAAAATAAGTGAACTTGGTACTAAATTTCAGCCTTAAAAAAAATTCTACTGAACAGATATTGAGGCAAGTGTCTCTGTTACATAACTTTTCAGGAATGGTTTAAGTATGTAACATTTCATAATATATTGCTTAGTTACAGAACTATTGAAAAAGGTGGTAGAGACACGTGAACGCACTTATGAAATATACAGCTACTATAATTATGTAAAATGTACATTCGTATTTCCTTCTGGTCGTTTATAATTTGAGTTCAGCTGGATGTATTTTAATAGGACTTACACTGTTAGTTAGATAATTTTTTGTGGGTGGTTGGTACTTCTTGCATGTTTAGTATTTCTATGTAGCGAAGTTTTCTTCTGGGTTGTCATTTGTCATTTCTGAAATAAAAGCTTGACAACAAATCAGATTGCAGAAAATCACAACGTCATCTACTATAAACATAAAACGCTAATTCGCATTTTATTCCGTTTGATTATAAATCACATTCTAATTAACATATTTCAGTAGAACTTCTTGTGTTAGTTAGTAAATTGCTTTAGAAATGTTTCAATGTAAAACACGGGCTTTTACGTTGCGTAGTTATAGGGCCACAAGAGAAAGTTCTAAAATTATGTGAACCCTCTTATGAAAGATTACTTTTTACTTAAAGTTTTGATGAACGTATTTTCATTAGTATTGCACATTTAGATAATATATATTACAGGGATTGTTCCAACATTTAACATATCAGTCTATATTTTTAGCTATGGAGCTATGGGGAAAGTTCTCAGTGGTGTAATCGTAAAAAATCGGAAGATAAACGCTGGCAGAGGGTATATACTAGGGAGTATATAATGCTACAGCTATGGAGGGTGTGCAGAGTTTCTAAAAAAACCTAGAAGGTATATGGCATATAGCCTACACTATATCCCTGAAAGTTCTATAATCACATTAACGCGATTATGAAAAATATACTTAATTATTTACTACACATATAAAATACAGAGAGGCATTTCGGTAAGACCACTTACAACTTCAGTTCTTCTGAATGAATTTTGATAAGACTTGCAAAGTTAGATAACTTTTCAAAAAAGATTTTGATATATAACACATATCATTCTACGTTGCTTAGTTATAGAATTATGTTCAAAAATTCTTTAATTAGCGAATCGTATTATGAAATATTATCCTTTTTAAAATGTTCTACTGAGTTGATTTCTTCTAAATTAGCTATGTCTGTTAGATAATTTTTCAGAAAATATTTTAGTATATAACACATATCGTTCTACATTGCTTTGCTGTAGAATTATAGGTAAACGTTCTGTAATCAGGTGAACCCGAGTATGGAAGATTAGCTTTATTAAAAAGTTCTATACGATGGATTTTCATGCTAATTGCATTTTTATATTTTCAGATACATTTTTAATAAACTACATATTGTTCTACAGTTCTTTTTCATATTCTATTGCAAAAATTGTTTTATTTCAACTAAAACAGTCCACATTTTGTCTGACACATTAGAAGATATAAAATCGTAATGGTGTTTATATTGTTTTCAGCAACGCAGAAGAACATTGGAGATAAATATACATATTGTTATAAAACACAAGATCAAATACACGAATATATTCCGTTTGATTAAATGTTTGTTTGGAGAAACTGACCAGCGTAGCGGCTAGTTTTCTATATTTACGACGCATAAAATAATAAAAATTTTAAGTGTAAAGATGTGTGGATAAAATTTTCTTTTATTCAACAACCATGTTATTTGTTAAATAAATATCTATTAATGTAATTTCCAATTTTTTCAAAACTTTAGTTTTAAATTCTTAACATTTTAGAAGTTTTTTTTTTTTTTTTTTTTTTTTTTTTTTTTTTTTTTTTTTTTTTTTTTATTATAAAATCAATAAATAATGTAAAAAATAATTATTTCCACTTCCCACGAATTTGAAGAAAAATAAATTTATTTGTTACACATTTGAAAATACTTCATCAAATATTATATGTTGCTGACATTACCAAATTTATTACACATGGGTTAACTTATTCCGTGCCAGCTCTGATCATTTATGCGCTCTTCAGAGGCTTTGTCGCCGAACGAACTCACGCCGCTTCGTGGTGACAGCTAGTTTTATACCACAGTTCTAGCTATTCGATGTCAACAATACAGCAAAATTTTCGCGATGAAATACTTTTCGGTGTTTAACAGATTATTATGCACCCGTGTTTAATATGGCGTATCCTGACGTTGGAAAAAATTTAGTTTAAGAGACAGTTAAAGGAAAAGACAAAAAGACAAAAAGAAAAAGTTAAAAGACAGTTTAAGAATTTCAAGTTTAAAATTATTTCTTTTGTACTGCTAAAATAAAGAACTTTAGGAGTTATGGACTTAAATATTTTATAAAGTTTTTGATTTAACAAATGTTTCTACAGCAGATTATCTACAACAAATTAAAAATGTTCTAACAAAATTGTAAAATTTATCCATTCTTACACCAGAAACTTTCAAATACTATATTTCAAAATAAATAGAGTATAAAAACTAGATGATCTTTAAATAATAACTCTCTTTAGTGTGGAAAGAATTATTAAAATACTTTAACAAATTTAAAGATTTTTAATGCTTATTTTTCCCGTTCTTAGAGAGTATTTGCACCATATAAGTCACTAACATGCCAAATTTCATGTTTCTAGCTTAGTTTCTAGTATCGCAAAAATTGCATTTTTATAAGTTTTTTTTCCGTTCTGTACTACTTTCGGGGTAGTGGCACCGACGAAATATAGCCTATGTTGGAAAAGGGACTGTCACTATCAATATTTCCCCAAATCGTTTTGGTATGTCTAGATATTACCCCTGAAAACGATGCGACAAACAAACTTTACTTCACAACAGCATTAGTATACGAATCGAACATTTCCAACTGAGCAAAAAATGTCCAGCCCGTTGAAAGGACACAGATCGTTGGCTTACGGTGCCAATGCTGAACCGTTTAAGCTAACTGGGTTGTCAACCGGCGAGCATATTTCGCTTAGATAACCTTATTTTTAATAACATCATTTTTTGCTCGTTGGATATATTCAATTCGTGTGATAACTTTACCAATCAGTTTGAACATTAAATTATGAATTGAATATCTCCAACTTAGCGAAAACATGTCCAGCCCGGGAAACGAACCCAGATCCTTGGCTTACGGGGTCAATGCTCTACCGTTTAAGCTAAGTGGGCTGACAACTGGTGAGCATATCTCGCTCAGATAACCTTATTTAATAACAAAGTTTTTCTCTCAGTTGGATCTATTCAATCCGTATGATAACTTTACCAATCAGTTTGATTGTGTTAAAATAATAGTTTAACATTAGTTTAGATTATAACTATTAAATTAAACTCTTTAAATCTCTCCATGTTTGGATTTGCTTAATGATTTTAAACATATCTCTAAATGAAAATTTCAAATAGCACCAACATGTATTATTTCAATGAGCTATAGATTATTTGAATGTCTAATGAAATAACGACACAGTAAATTAATAATCATATGGAGAAATAAAAAGCAATTCTTATATCAATGGTGTCTAGTCACATTTCAGCGATTACAAAGTATAAAATAACGAAAATTAAAGTATAAATTTATGTAGATGAAACTTTTCATTTAGTACTATTACATACTACTATTATTATTTCGTTTATTATTATTACATATTACTATTATTATTTCATTTATTATCCCTGTTATTCTTTAATAAATATGCATTAAAGAAATTGCAAACATTTTCCGAATTTTATTTAAACAATCTTAATTTTTTTAGATATTTTTGAAAGGTATATATAAAAAAAAAAAAATATGAGAAATATAATTATTTCCACTATACTTAACATTGAAGAAAAACAAATTTATTTGTTACAGATTAGAAAATACTTCATAAATATTTTATGACGCTTAAACTATCTTCCACATTTCTAGTTAATGGATGTCGACTATACAGCAATACTTTCGCATTGAAATATTTTTCGGACTTATATGAAATATTTTACAGATTATAAGTTCAACCACGTTGAAAATGACGTATGGTGATGTTGGAACATTTCTAGAAATTGGAAAGACAATTTCGGACTTTGAAAGAAAGTACAAAAAATAAACCACTTACTCACGAAAAGTGACAAACAATTTTTGAGGGAAAAATGCCATTGCAAAACTAAAATATTTCTTTAAGATGAAAATGTAAAAATATCAACGTCTAACGCAATAACGATATAGCAAATTACTACTAAGAAAATAAAAACACTTATATCAATGGTGTCCCGTCAATCTATATATATAAAAGAAATTCTGGATTTTGTATTAATCAACGCGAAACCCAAACTACTAAACCTAAAATTTTGAAAATTGGGGTAAAAATACTTCTTATGACATAGACTGCCGCTAAGAAAGGATATTCTAAAATTCCACCCCTAAAGGAGGTAAAAAAGAGAACGAACTTTTAAAAAATTCCTGAAAAATCTGATTTTATATATATATATTTTTTTTTTTTTTGCAACTGATAACACATTTTAGTTTATTTTTGTATGCTGAATTGAATAGTACAAAACAAATTCTGTTAAGATTAATAGTTTGCGAGATATTTCATATAATTCTAATTTGGCGATATCTTTGGCCCCAAAAACCGCGAAATATTTATCATTTCAAGTAATAATTTATCCATTTTCATTCATATAGTACATCCGTTACCATAGTGACGGAAGAACTTTAAAGTAAATGTTTTTGTTAATAATGATGGTTAAAGATTTAAAAAGGCTATATGAGTTTGGAAAAAAATATATATCCAAACGCCTTAAAGGAAAGAGAAAAAAGCAGTTGATTTTATTTAAAATTCAAAAAAAAAAAAAAAAAAAAAAAAAAGAAAAAGAAAAAGAAAAAGAAAAATATTCACTGAGAAATTAACATTATAAAACGAAAATAGTTACAAGGGAACCACTTTTGGTGCTACTCGCTCCTAGCATTGAGACCTGGTGCATTTTAAAGCCTTATATTACAACGTTTGAGAATCGATAAAATTTGTCTGTTAAAATGATATTTCTTGATTTTACAGAAGAAAAACTTTCTGAAAATGCAATTTTCGAGACCACTAATCAGACAATTAACATTGATTTTTTTTAAAAGAAAAGCATTAAAAAATTATAATTCGTTAATGATAAGTATAAAATATTGAAAAAAGTTTAAAAAATCCTTCAAAAACCCATGAATTTTATTTTGAAAAATTGCAACATTATATTCATATTTTTGTCCGGGGAAAAGGTTGGCGTTTTTTTTTTGTTCAAACGTAGAGCTTTTCCGCAACCCTAGCCAAATGTCATAGCTATTTGTCTTGTGTGAGAAGATGAACTTCACTAGAAATAGTAATGTCCAACCTAATTAGCATAGCAATTTTTCTAAATTGTGTAAAAATATTAATTTATATTATGATTACTGTTACAAAGGACCATTTAATACAGCAACATTTCATTTTAAACATCGAAACTTTATTCCATTTGATTTCAAAAGAAAATAGTTTGCTTATTTTCTATTTCATTGAAAAATAATTTTCAATGATCTTGAAAGTTTTTATAGAAATATATTTATACGTTATAAATATATTTTTACGTTGTATTTTTTCGTATTTCATTAAAAATATAATACTTTCGCTCATTGTACTTAAAATACGTAACTTTAATTTAAAACTGAAATATTTAAAATTTATGACATTCAATTATTTCTTAAAAAAAAGAAAAGAAAAAAAAGGAAAGTAGTTAATAATGCCATAAACCATGATATTTAATTCAACATCAAAGCTTTGTTTTAATTTAACTAATAACTGCGAAAAATTATTTCTGACAGTCGCATGAAATGGACAATTATAATACTGATAACATGATGTCGTTCGAACAATATTTGGCAATTTATCTCCTGCGCCGGGCTAACATTAAATTACCAAATTGGCCGCCTGGCATATAAAAAGCGAAGCGGTCAACCCGGAACTGTTGATGACAGTCACATGACTTAGGCTTTTATTATAGAGATGAAATAATAAAATTAGAATATAGTGTGGGAACAACCATTGTTAATTTATTAACTACACCCGGCTAACATAAAAGTATCACAAAAGACAGATATTCACCTTTCTTTGGGTAATTGGTCATGAGATTTCGGGTTAATCTTCAGTAATCAGATACCTCGCCAATTGGTGTATTATCTAAAATGATGAAAACATCGTTTACATTTAAAACGAAAATTTCTCGATGAATTTTATTACAGAAAATCGTATCATCATTATATACTACAAATTTAAAACGGAAATTTACATTTCATCCCGATTGTTTACAATATTCCAATAGGGTATAGCCCTTTTACTTAGATAATGCTTTTGGAAAGTTTTTAGTGCCTACACATTGATCTACTTTGTTTAGTCATAGAGCTACAGGAGAAAGTTTAAAAAAATAAGTGAACTTGGTACTAAATTTCAGCCTTAAAAAAAATTCTACTGAACAGATATTGAGGCAAGTGTCTCTGTTACATAACTTTTCAGGAATGGTTTAAGTATGTAACATTTCATAATATATTGCTTAGTTACAGAACTATTGAAAAAGGTGGTAGAGACACGTGAACGCACTTATGAAAGATACAGCTACTATAATTATGTAAAATGTACATTCGTATTTCCTTCTGGTCGTTTATAATTTGAGTTCAGCTGGATGTATTTTAATAGGACTTACACTGTTAGTTAGATAATTTTTTGTGGGTGGTTGGTACTTCTTGCATGTTTAGTATTTCTATGTAGCGAAGTTTTCTTCTGGGTTGTCATTTGTCATTTCTGAAGCAAAAGCTTGACAACAAATCAGATTGCAGAAAATCACATCGTCATCTACTATAAACATAAAACGCTAATTCGCATTTTATTCCGTTTGATTATAAATCACATTCTAATTAACATATTTTAGTAGAACTTCTTGTGTTAGTTAGTAAATTGCTTTAGAAATGTTTCAATGTAAAACACGGGCTTTTACGTTGCGTAGTTATAGGGCCACAAGAGAAAGTTCTAAAATTATGTGAACCCTCTTATGAAAGATTACTTTTTACTTAAAGTTTTGATGAACGTATTTTCATTAGTATTGCACATTTAGATAATATATATTACAGGGATTGTTCCAATATTTAACATATCAGTCTATATTTTTAGCTATGGAGCTATGGGGAAAGTTCTCAGTGGTGTAATCGTAAAAAATCGGAAGATAAACGCTGGCAGAGGGTATATACTAGGGAGTATATAATGCTACAGCTATGGAGGGTGTGCAGAGTTTCTAAAAAAACCTAGAAGGTATATGGCATATAGCCTACACTATATCCCTGAAAGTTCTATAATCACATTAACGCGATTATGAAAAATATACTTAATTATTTACTACACATATAAAATACAGAGAGGCATTTCGGTAAGACCACTTACAACTTCAGTTCTTCTGAATGAATTTTGATAAGACTTGCAAAGTTAGATAACTTTTCAAAAAAGATTTTGATATATAACACATTCTACGTTGCTTAGTTATAGAATTAGGTTCAAAAATTCTTTAATTAGCGAATCGTATTATGAAATATTATCCTTTTTAAAATGTTCTACTGAGTTGATTTCTTCTAAATTAGCTATGTCTGTTAGATAATTTTTCAGAAAATATTTTAGTATATAACACATATCGTTCTACATTGCTTTGCTGTAGAATTATAGGTAAACGTTCTGTAATCAGGTGAACCCGAGTATGGAAGATTAGCTTTATTAAAAAGTTCTATACGATGGATTTTCATGCTAATTGCATTTTTATATTTTCAGATACATTTTTAATAAACTACATATTGTTCTACAGTTCTTTTTCATATTCTATTGCAAAAATTGTTTTATTTCAACTAAAACAGTCCACATTTTGTCTGACACATTAGAAGATATAAAATCGTAATGGTGTTTATATTGTTTTCAGCAATGCAGAAGAACATTGGAGATAAATATACATATTGTTATAAAACACAAGATCAAATACACGAATATATTCCGTTTGATTAAATGTTTGTTTGGAGAAACTGACCAGCGTAGCGGCTAGTTTTCTATATTTACGACGCATAAAATAATAAAAATTTTAAGTGTAAAGATGTGTGGATAAAATTTTCTTTTATTCAACAACCATGTTATTTGTTAAATAAATATCTATTAATGTAATTTCCAATTTTTTCAAAACTTTAGTTTTAAATTCTTAACATTTTAGAAGTTTTTTTTTTTTTTTTTTTTTTTTTTTTTTTTTTTTTTTTTTTAATTATAAAATCAATAAATAATGTAAAAAATAATTATTTCCACTTCCCACGAATTTGAAGAAAAATAAATTTATTTGTTACACATTTGAAAATACTTCATCAAATATTATATGTTGCTGACATTACCAAATTTATTACACATGGGTTAACTTATTCCGTGCCAGCTCTGATCATTTATGCGCTCTTCAGAGGCTTTGTCGCCGAACGAACTCACGCCGCTTCGTGGTGACAGCTAGTTTTATACCACAGTTCTAGCTATTCGATGTCAACAATACAGCAAAATTTTCGCGATGAAATACTTTTCGGTGTTTAACAGATTATTATGCACCCGTGTTTAATATGGCGTATCCTGACGTTGGAAAAAATTTAGTTTAAGAGACAGTTAAAGGAAAAGACAAAAAGACAAAAAGAAAAAGTTAAAAGACAGTTTAAGAATTTCAAGTTTAAAATTATTTCTTTTGTACTGCTAAAATAAAGAACTTTAGGAGTTATGGACTTAAATATTTTATAAAGTTTTTGATTTAACAAATGTTTCTACAGCAGATTATCTACAACAAATTAAAAATGTTCTAACAAAATTGTAAAATTTATCCATTCTTACACCAGAAACTTTCAAATACTATATTTCAAAATAAATAGAGTATAAAAACTAGATGATCTTTAAATAATAACTCTCTTTAGTGTGGAAAGAATTATTAAAATACTTTAACAAATTTAAAGATTTTTAATGCTTATTTTTCCCGTTCTTAGAGAGTATTTGCACCATATAAGTCACTAACATGCCAAATTTCATGTTTCTAGCTTAGTTTCTAGTATCGCAAAAATTGCATTTTTATAAGTTTTTTTTCCGTTCTGTACTACTTTCGGGGTAGTGGCACCGACGAAATATAGCCTATGTTGGAAAAGGGACTGTCACTATCAATATTTCCCCAAATCGTTTTGGTATGTCTAGATATTACCCCTGAAAACGATGCGACAAACAAACTTTACTTCACAACAGCATTAGTATACGAATCGAACATTTCCAACTGAGCAAAAAATGTCCAGCCCGTTGAAAGGACACAGATCGTTGGCTTACGGTGCCAATGCTGAACCGTTTAAGCTAACTGGGTTGTCAACCGGCGAGCATATTTCGCTTAGATAACCTTATTTTTAATAACATCATTTTTTGCTCGTTGGATATATCCAATTCGTGTGATAACTTTACCAATCAGTTTGAACATTAAATTATGAATTGAATATCTCCAACTTAGCGAAAACATGTCCAGCCCGGGAAACGAACCCAGATCCTTGGCTTACGGGGTCAATGCTCTACCGTTTAAGCTAAGTGGGCTGACAACTGGTGAGCATATCTCGCTCAGATAACCTTATTTAATAACAAAGTTTTTCTCTCAGTTGGATCTATTCAATCCGTATGATAACTTTACCAATCAGTTTGATTGTGTTAAAATAATAGTTTAACATTAGTTTAGATTATAACTATTAAATTAAACTCTTTAAATCTCTCCATGTTTGGATTTGCTTAATGATTTTAAACATATCTCTAAATGAAAATTTCAAATAGCACCAACATGTATTATTTCAATGAGCTATAGATTATTTGAATGTCTAATGAAATAACGACACAGTAAATTAATAATCATATGGAGAAATAAAAAGCAATTCTTATATCAATGGTGTCTAGTCACATTTCAGCGATTACAAAGTATAAAATAACGAAAATTAAAGTATAAATTTATGTAGATGAAACTTTTCATTTAGTACTATTACATACTACTATTATTATTTCGTTTATTATTATTACATATTACTATTATTATTTCATTTATTATCCCTGTTATTCTTTAATAAATATGCATTAAAGAAATTGCAAACATTTTCCGAATTTTATTTAAACAATCTTAATTTTTTTAGATATTTTTGAAAGGTATATAAAAAAAAAAATATGAGAAATATAATTATTTCCACTATACTTAACATTGAAGAAAAACAAATTTATTTGTTACAGATTAGAAAATACTTCATAAATATTTTATGACGCTTAAACTATCTTCCACATTTCTAGTTAATGGATGTCGACTACACAGCAATACTTTCGCATTGAAATATTTTTCGGACTTATATGAAATATTTTACAGATTATAAGTTCAACCACGTTGAAAATGACGTATGGTGATGTTGGAACATTTCTAGAAATTGGAAAGACAATTTCGGACTTTGAAAGAAAGTACAAAAAATAAACCACTTACTCACGAAAAGTGACAAACAATTTTTGAGGGAAAAATGCCATTGCAAAACTAAAATATTTCTTTAAGATGAAAATGTAAAAATATCAACGTCTAACGCAATAACGATATAGCAAATTACTACTAAGAAAATAAAAACACTTATATCAATGGTGTCCCGTCAATCTATATATATAAAAGAAATTCTGGATTTTGTATTAATCAACGCGAAACCCAAACTACTAAACCTAAAATTTTGAAAATTGGGGTAAAAATACTTCTTATGACATAGACTGCCGCTAAGAAAGGATATTCTAAAATTCCACCCCTAAAGGAGGTAAAAAAGAGAACGAACTTTTAAAAAATTCCTGAAAAATCTGATTTTATATATATATATTTTTTTTTTTTTTTTTTTTTTGCAACTGATAACACATTTTAGTTTATTTTTGTATGCTGAATTGAATAGTACAAAACAAATTCTGTTAAGATTAATAGTTTGCGAGATATTTCATATAATTCTAATTTGGCGATATCTTTGGCACCAAAAACCGCGAAATATTTATCATTTCAAGTAATAATTTATCCATTTTCATTCATATAGTACATCCGTTACCATAGTGACGGAAGAACTTTAAAGTAAATGTTTTTGTTAATAATGATGGTTAAAGATTTAAAAAGGCTATATGAGTTTGGAAAAAAATATATATCCAAACGCCTTAAAGGAAAGAGAAAAAAGCAGTTGATTTTATTTAAAATTCAAAAAAAAAAAAAAAAAAAAAAAAAAAAGAAAAAGAAAAATATTCACTGAGAAATTAACATTATAAAACGAAAATAGTTACAATGGAACCACTTTTGGTGCTACTCGCTCCTAGCATTGAGACCTGGTGCATTTTAAAGCCTTATATTACAACGTTTGAGAATCGATAAAATTTGTCTGTTAAAATGATATTTCTTGATTTTACAGAAGAAAAACTTTCTGAAAATGCAATTTTCGAGACCACTAATCAGACAATTAACATTGATTTTTTTTTTTAAGAAAAGCATTAAAAAATTATAATTCGTTAATGATAAGTATAAAATATTGAAAAAAGTTTAAAAAATCCTTCAAAAACCCATGAATTTTATTTTGAAAAATTGCAACATTATATTCATATTTTTGGCCGGGGAAAAGGTTGGCGTTTTTTTTTTTTGTTCAAACGTAGAGCTTTTCCGCAACCCTAGCCAAATGTCATAGCTATTTGTCTTGTGTGAGAAGAGGAACTTCACTAGAAATAGTAATGTCCAACCTAATTAGCATAGCAATTTTTCTAAATTGTGTAAAAATATTAATTTATATTATGATTACTGTTACAAAGGACCATTTAATACAGCAACATTTCATTTTAAACATCGAAACTTTATTCCATTTGATTTCAAAAGAAAATAGTTTGCTTATTTTCTATTTCATTGAAAAATAATTTTCAATGATCTTGAAAGTTTTTATAGAAATATATTTATACGTTATAAATATATTTTTACGTTGTATTTTTTCGTATTTCATTAAAAATATAATACTTTCGCTCATTGTACTTAAAATACGTAACTTTAATTTAAAACTGAAATATTTAAAATTTATGACATTCAATTATTTCTTAAAAAAAAGAAAAGAAAAAAAAGAAAAGTAGTTAATAATGCCATAAACCATGATATTTAATTCAACATCAAAGCTTTGTTTTAATTTACCTAATAACTGCGAAAAATTATTTCTGACAGTCGCATGAAATGAACAATTATAATACTGATAACATGATGTCGTTCGAACAATATTTGGCAATTTATCTCCTGCGCCGGGCATACATTAAATTACCAAATTGGCCGCCTGGCATATAAAAAGCGAAGCGGTCAACCCGGAACTGTTGATGACAGTCACATGACTTAGGCTTTTATTATAGAGATGAAATAATAAAATTAGAATATAGTGTGGGAACAACCATTGTTAATTTATTAACTACACCCGGCTAACATAAAAGTATCACAAAAGACAGATATTCACCTTTCTTTGGGTAATTGGTCATGAGATTTCGGGTTAATCTTCAGTAATCAGATACCTCGCCAATTGGTGTATTATCTAAAATGATGAAAACATCGTTTACATTTAAAACGAAAATTTCTCGATGAATTTTATTACAGAAAATCGTATCATCATTATATACTACAAATTTAAAACGGAAATTTACATTTCATCCCGATTGTTTACAATATTCCAATAGGGTATAGCCCTTTTACTTAGATAATGCTTTTGGAAAGTTTTTAGTGCCTACACATTGATCTACTTTGTTTAGTCATAGAGCTACAGGAGAAAGTTTAAAAAAATAAGTGAACTTGGTACTAAATTTCAGCCTTAAAAAAAATTCTACTGAACAGATATTGAGGCAAGTGTCTCTGTTACATAACTTTTCAGGAATGGTTTAAGTATGTAACATTTCATAATATATTGCTTAGTTACAGAACTATTGAAAAAGGTGGTAGAGACACGTGAACGCACTTATGAAAGATACAGCTACTATAATTATGTAAAATGTACATTCGTATTTCCTTCTGGTCGTTTATAATTTGAGTTCAGCTGGATGTATTTTAATAGGACTTACACTGTTAGTTAGATAATTTTTTGTGGGTGGTTGGTACTTCTTGCATGTTTAGTATTTCTATGTAGCGAAGTTTTCTTCTGGGTTGTCATTTGTCATTTCTGAAGCAAAAGCTTGACAACAAATCAGATTGCAGAAAATCACATCGTCATCTACTATAAACATAAAACGCTAATTCGCATTTTATTCCGTTTGATTATAAATCACATTCTAATTAACATATTTCAGTAGAACTTCTTGTGTTAGTTAGTAAATTGCTTTAGAAATGTTTCAATGTAAAACACGGGCTTTTACGTTGCGTAGTTATAGGGCCACAAGAGAAAGTTCTAAAATTATGTGAACCCTCTTATGAAAGATTACTTTTTACTTAAAGTTTTGATGAACGTATTTTCATTAGTATTGCACATTTAGATAATATATATTACAGGGATTGTTCCAATATTTAACATATCAGTCTATATTTTTAGCTATGGAGCTATGGGGAAAGTTCTCAGTGGTGTAATCGTAAAAAATCGGAAGATAAACGCTGGCAGAGGGTATATACTAGGGAGTATATAATGCTACAGCTATGGAGGGTGTGCAGAGTTTCTAAAAAAACCTAGAAGGTATATGGCATATAGCCTACACTATATCCCTGAAAGTTCTATAATCACATTAACGCGATTATGAAAAATATACTTAATTATTTACTACACATATAAAATACAGAGAGGCATTTCGGTAAGACCACTTACAACTTCAGTTCTTCTGAATGAATTTTGATAAGACTTGCAAAGTTAGATAACTTTTCAAAAAAGATTTTGATATATAACACATATCATTCTACGTTGCTTAGTTATAGAATTATGTTCAAAAATTCTTTAATTAGCGAATCGTATTATGAAATATTATCCTTTTTAAAATGTTCTATTGAGTTGATTTCTTCTAAATTAGCTATGTCTGTTAGATAATTTTTCAGAAAATATTTTAGTATATAACACATATCGTTCTACATTGCTTTGCTGTAGAATTATAGGTAAACGTTCTGTAATCAGGTGAACCCGAGTATGGAAGATTAGCTTTATTAAAAAGTTCTATACGATGGATTTTCATGCTAATTGCATTTTTATATTTTCAGATACATTTTTAATAAACTACATATTGTTCTACAGTTCTTTTTCATATTCTATTGCAAAAATTGTTTTATTTCAACTAAAACAGTCCACATTTTGTCTGACACATTAGAAGATATAAAATCGTAATGGTGTTTATATTGTTTTCAGCAATGCAGAAGAACATTGGAGATAAATATACATATTGTTATAAAACACAAGATCAAATACACGAATATATTCCGTTTGATTAAATGTTTGTTTGGAGAAACTGACCAGCGTAGCGGCTTGTTTTCTATATTTACGACGCATAAAATAATAAAAATTTTAAGTGTAAAGATGTGTGGATAAAATTTTCTTTTATTCAACAACCATGTTATTTGTTAAATAAATATCTATTAATGTAATTTCCAATTTTTTCAAAACTTTAGTTTTAAATTCTTTACATTTTAGAAGTTTTTTTTTTTTTTTTTTTTTTTTTTTTTTTAATTATAAAATCAATAAATAATGTAAAAAATAATTATTTCCACTTCCCACGAATTTGAAGAAAAATAAATTTATTTGTTACACATTTGAAAATACTTCATCAAATATTATATGTTGCTGACATTACCAAATTTATTACACATGGGTTAACTTATTCCGTGCCAGCTCTGATCATTTATGCGCTCTTCAGAGGCTTTGTCGCCGAACGAACTCACGCCGCTTCGTGGTGACAGCTAGTTTTATACCACAGTTCTAGCTATTCGATGTCAACAATACAGCAAAATTTTCGCGATGAAATACTTTTCGGTGTTTAACAGATTATTATGCACCCGTGTTTAATATGGCGTATCCTGACGTTGGAAAAAATTTAGTTTAAGAGACAGTTAAAGGAAAAGACAAAAAGACAAAAAGAAAAAGTTAAAAGACAGTTTAAGAATTTCAAGTTTAAAATTATTTCTTTTGTACTGCTAAAATAAAGAACTTTAGGAGTTATGGACTTAAATATTTTATAAAGTTTTTGATTTAACAAATGTTTCTACAGCAGATTATCTACAACAAATTAAAAATGTTCTAACAAAATTGTAAAATTTATCCATTCTTACACCAGAAACTTTCAAATACTATATTTCAAAATAAATAGAGTATAAAAACTAGATGATCTTTAAATAATAACTCTCTTTAGTGTGGAAAGAATTATTAAAATACTTTAACAAATTTAAAGATTTTTAATGCTTATTTTTCCCGTTCTTAGAGAGTATTTGCACCATATAAGTCACTAACATGCCAAATTTCATGTTTCTAGCTTAGTTTCTAGTATCGCAAAAATTGCATTTTTATAAGTTTTTTTTCCGTTCTGTACTACTTTCGGGGTAGTGGCACCGACGAAATATAGCCTATGTTGGAAAAGGGACTGTCACTATCAATATTTCCCCAAATCGTTTTGGTATGTCTAGATATTACCCCTGAAAACGATGCGACAAACAAACTTTACTTCACAACAGCATTAGTATACGAATCGAACATTTCCAACTGAGCAAAAAATGTCCAGCCCGTTGAAAGGACACAGATCGTTGGCTTACGGTGCCAATGCTGAACCGTTTAAGCTAACTGGGTTGTCAACCGGCGAGCATATTTCGCTTAGATAACCTTATTTTTAATAACATCATTTTTTGCTCGTTGGATATATTCAATTAGTGTGATAACTTTACCAATCAGTTTGAACATTAAATTATGAATTGAATATCTCCAACTTAGCGAAAACATGTCCAGCCCGGGAAACGAACCCAGATCCTTGGCTTACGGGGTCAATGCTCTACCGTTTAAGCTAAGTGGGCTGACAACCGGTGAGCATATCTCGCTCAGATAACCTTATTTAATAACAAAGTTTTTCTCTCAGTTGGATCTATTCAATCCGTATGATAACTTTACCAATCAGTTTGATTGTGTTAAAATAATAGTTTAACATTAGTTTAGATTATAACTATTAAATTAAACTCTTTAAATCTCTCCATGTTTGGATTTGCTTAATGATTTTAAACATATCTCTAAATGAAAATTTCAAATAGCACCAACATGTATTATTTCAATGAGCTATAGATTATTTGAATGTCTAATGAAATAACGACACAGTAAATTAATAATCATATGGAGAAATAAAAAGCAATTCTTATATCAATGGTGTCTAGTCACATTTCAGCGATTACAAAGTATAAAATAACGAAAATTAAAGTATAAATTTATGTAGATGAAACTTTTCATTTAGTACTATTACATACTACTATTATTATTTCGTTTATTATTATTACATATTACTATTATTATTTCATTTATTATCCCTGTTATTCTTTAATAAATATGCATTAAAGAAATTGCAAACATTTTCCGAATTTTATTTAAACAATCTTAATTTTTTTAGATATTTTTGAAAGGTATATATAAAAAAAAAAATATGAGAAATATAATTATTTCCACTATACTTAACATTGAAGAAAAACAAATTTATTTGTTACAGATTAGAAAATACTTCATAAATATTTTATGACGCTTAAACTATCTTCCACATTTCTAGTTAATGGATGTCGACTATACAGCAATACTTTCGCATTGAAATATTTTTCGGACTTATATGAAATATTTTACAGATTATAAGTTCAACCACGTTGAAAATGACGTATGGTGATGTTGGAACATTTCTAGAAATTGGAAAGACAATTTCGGACTTTGAAAGAAAGTACAAAAAATAAACCACTTACTCACGAAAAGTGACAAACAATTTTTGAGGGAAAAATGCCATTGCAAAACTAAAATATTTCTTTAAGATGAAAATGTAAAAATATCAACGTCTAACGCAATAACGATATAGCAAATTACTACTAAGAAAATAAAAACACTTATATCAATGGTGTCCCGTCAATCTATATATATAAAAGAAATTCTGGATTTTGTATTAATCAACGCGAAACCCAAACTACTAAACCTAAAATTTTGAAAATTGGGGTAAAAATACTTCTTATGACATAGACTGCCGCTAAGAAAGGATATTCTAAAATTCCACCCCTAAAGGAGGTAAAAAAGAGAACGAACTTTTAAAAAATTCCTGAAAAATCTGATTTTATATATATATATATATATATATATTTTTTTTTTGCAACTGATAACACATTTTAGTTTATTTTTGTATGCTGAATTGAATAGTACAAAACAAATTCTGTTAAGATTAATAGTTTGCGAGATATTTCATATAATTCTAATTTGGCGATATCTTTGGCCCCAAAAACCGCGAAATATTTATCATTTCAAGTAATAATTTATCCATTTTCATTCATATAGTACATCCGTTACCATAGTGACGGAAGAACTTTAAAGTAAATGTTTTTGTTAATAATGATGGTTAAAGATTTAAAAAGGCTATATGAGTTTGGAAAAAAATATATATCCAAACGCCTTAAAGGAAAGAGAAAAAAGCAGTTGATTTTATTTAAAATTCAAAAAAAAAAAAAAAAAAAAGAAAAAGAAAAATATTCACTGAGAAATTAACATTATAAAACGAAAATAGTTACAAGGGAACCACTTTTGGTGCTACTCGCTCCTAGCATTGAGACCTGGTGCATTTTAAAGCCTTATATTACAACGTTTGAGAATCGATAAAATTTGTCTGTTAAAATGATATTTCTTGATTTTACAGAAAAAAAACTTTCTGAAAATGCAATTTTCGAGACCACTAATCAGACAATTAACATTGATTTAACATAATAACAATATTTACAATAACAGTAACAATATTTATAAATATTTGCTATTAAGTAACAAAAAAGAAATATCTTAGATATTCTACATTTCTTTTATTTTTCTAATACGTGCGATTTTCAGCTAATTGTGCGTGATAAAACAAACATATTTATTTAAAAAAAAGTGAAAAAAAAGCAATTTAACAAATTACAACGACCATTTGGAAAATGATTTTTTCGAAGACTAAAATTTAAGACATAAAAAATCGCATGGAGTTGATCATACGTTACGAACGCCATGGATTAAACATTAATAGTGTTATTACATGTAAAAATTGCAAGCGACAAAAATCGCCTGCGAATCGTACGTATTGTCCACCTGAAACTTACGTATTATCCAAGCATTTCATTGGCTGTTCGGGAAAAGGCTTTTCCATCGTCCAAGAAATCTGACGACCAATTTTAAAGGAATTTTCATTCTTGAACTTCTAAACATCCCACAATATTACTTTTTACTCCGTCGTATAGAGAAAAAAATGTACTTTTAAATGCAATTTGTTTGAAAGATGTATCGCAATTTGTTTCTGAGTTATTAATTTTTTTTTGTAGTTTTTATTACTTTTTTGTCATAGTGGCAACAGAAAGTATCCATCGTTGTCGAAATTAAAGGGAAATACAGATTACTGTATAGACCGATCAGAAAACGAATAAATTGCGGATTAAAGCAATGAAAACCTTCAGATATGCTTTTCATTTCCCATCCTGACGAGAACAATAACCATTTTTCCGAATGGTTAAAAACTATTCCTATATCAATGGTGTCCAGTCACTTTTCAATATTTTCCAGTGTATAAAATATTGAAAAAAACCCCTTAAAATATAAAGATGTGTGAATACAAATTTCCCTTTATTAAATATATATATTATTCCTTTAACCCTTTGTAACTCAACAACCCCGATTTGAAAAATTCTTACACAGATGTTAAAATGCACCATTTTAAGCATGGAAAAAATAATTAAATAAATCAGAACAGAAAAATAAAATGTTATTTGGGAAAATGGGTTTGTTGCATATCTGCGACATCTGAACTGAAAATATTTAAAATTTTAATTTGCGCGAAATTTTTTGAAACAATTGTTAGTTTTGTTCTAGCAAAGTCCCACACCACATTTCTCACAAACAGTTTGATTAAAGTTTTTACAATCAGGGTATTTACAGTGTATTCTTTTTTCTGTCCAATATGGCCAGTGCCAAATTTCGTCTAGGAGCACTTGTTTTGGTGGAATATGTTGAGTAGGCGCTCTATGCTTTTTCTGTTGAATTCTATTTTCTACGAGATCTTTCCCTTTTTTGCAAGCTTTGGACTTGAAGTTAATTTTACAGGGTTTGTTCCTTTAGAGCTTAAAAAGTTTTAGCCGAAAATCATTAAGATGAAGAAACGTAAGGGATCATACAGGAGCCGCATATTGCCAACGTTTAGTACTGAATCCGAACAAAATCACGAAGAGTTACTCCATTCTAGCGCTGTCGGGTTTGCTGTTGCGGATCATGTCCCGGCAGAGATTATTGTTTTATTGCTTTTTTCAACTTAGTTCAGAAGTGTTTTACTACTTGCATTGTAACATTTAACCAATAAAAGGGTAACCAGATAAAAAGATCTAGAAAATTCTGTCAGAATTGTCTTCTCTCAATTAAAAAACATAATTTAACTTTATAACCAATGATTAGTAATTCTATAAAAAATTTTCTATTGAATGAAATTTATGTGGAATTACTAATTTGTACGAATTATTTTTTGAATTCTTAATTTTTAAGCATAATTAATTTATAAATTCATAATTTGTGTCGACGATAAATAGAGAATTATAAGCAACAACAACAAAGTAAGTGTGTTTTGTTTTTAATAGTTTTAAATTATTTTCATGAAGTTTTTTTATTAAAAAAAATTTTGTTTTCTGAATGCCATGTGGCTATTTTTGGAAAATATTTTTCTGTTTTTCTGGCGTCTCTCTATGCGTTACACAAATTTTGTGGGCGCTTTAGCACTTTTTAACCTTTTTTTTTTTTTTTTTTTTTTTTTTTTTTTTTTTTTTTTTTTTACTGTTTCCTTATTTACTGATTTGTTTCCTTTTGTTTTGTTTGCCAATTTTCCCATGAAAATCATTTGAGTAATACTTTATTACTTTAAATGTTTTGACAATCAAATTGATTTTTGTCTGAAAAAATAAAGTCTTGTTAAGAAAGGATTCCCATGTAGAAATACTTTACTTGTTTAGTCTTTCAAAGTTAGTTGGAATTGATTGAAAAATATAGGCCAGTGAAATTGACACTATGTTTAAAGGAAGATATAGATTTTCATTCATAAATTTAAAGTAAATTAATTAAATTAATTGAATACATTTTTTTTTCTTTTTTTATGTTCTAGGATTATGTTCTAAGATTCTATTGTTTTAATTTTATGAAAATATGCACAAAACATAAATTTTTAAATTTATTAAGAAAAATATTAATAAAAATAGGCGAAAATTATGCCACTAATAACACAATCCTGTTGAGAAGCTTTCTGTGTACATTAAATTTAATCTATTATTTAATCTTATTTAAATTATTTAATCGGCATTTATTTGCATTATCTACATATAGATATATTTCAATGTATGTGAAAAAATATGACTATAATGTTTTTGCATGTGTTTAAAATTTGGGTTTAAAAAAGAAAATATATTAATTTTTTTCTCTATTGAATATCACATCACTTTTGCATAAATAAGCATGCATTAAAGATTCCAATTTAATATACTTTATCAAAACATTTTTATTTTTATTTATCTTATTTAAGCTATAGCAACAAGAAAGAAAATGGAAGACAATTTTACAAATGTACCATTTGAAATATTTATTCCAATAATGAAATATTGGGATTTATGAAAATTATAAAGAAATTAAAAAGGAACCTATATCCTATTCGCTATTTTGAATTATATTTTGTAATGTAAATGATATATTTTTCTTCATTTACTTTTAAGGTTTTTGGTTGGTCGTGTATATTACGACCAATTACCAGCACGAGGGACGTGGGACCTAAGGAGTGGGGGTATTTCTAAGGGAATCTAACCCGTATTTATGCAAGGCAATCCAAGGTTTAAAGGAAACCACGAAAACTCCGAACTGTTAGACCGACGGACGCGATTGGTTTCATTTACTTTTAAGAAAAAGTTATAATCTAGATTATTGTCCAAATTTCGATTCCAGGAAAATAATAGTACTCATAAATACCAGTTTAAGCCTAGTTAGTGCCCTTTTTATGAAGCCTTCAGACAATTGATACATTAAGCAATTTGGTAAAAAAAAAAAAAAAAAAAAAAAATGCTTTTACTTTGGTTGTTTATTTTTACAAATCGATTGTTGATCATACCACAGAAATTTTTACATTTTGTTCATACAGTTTTAATTTACATGGAAGTGTTTTAATTCCTCCCGCTCTTCTTTCTTTACTGTGTCAGTGTCTATATATAAAAACATTATTAATGCAGTTATTTATAAATACATTTCACAAAAGCATATATTTTTATACTTACATGTGCATGTACGTCTTTTTGTTTGAAAAAAAAAAAAGTCCTTCCGGCCAGTGCCGGGAGGAAGAGGTAGCTTTCAAATACCTTATTTTAAAAAAGCCAACTTATATTATTCAAACACACGAAGCTCAATTTAGTGGAAACCGAATATAGGAGATTCAATACTAATTTTTATCAATACTAAATCATTATGAATGAGAATTTCACGAAATTAGTCAGCTTTATCCAAGCTGCTTTTATTTAAATAACTTATATTTGGCTGAGATGTTGATGTATACTATCCACATACTTTCTCACATGGAAATAGGCGAATACTGGTGTTATCGCGTGACAAATATAAGATCGTTTCAAAATGTTAGCCATACTAGAAATTCAAAGTGCTATAAATTCAACCATTTTTTAAGATATAAACAAAAGAACAAATTTTCAGAAACAAAATCTGCTCCGGAATCTTTGTATCAAGGCCAAACACATAAAAAAAACTTTTCATTTTCCAATTTTTTTATAACTCATTTGAAATTTGAAATTTAATTTTTTTTAAATGGCAACCCTTTTGAAACAAGATGGCGAATAAAGCTGGCCAACGAACTCGGTCGAGACATTGGTATGTACTATGTACAGACCAAGTAACATCCAAATCGGTTCATAAATACGCTTGTTATCCCCTGACAAAAAATCAGGTTGTTTTAAAATGTCAGCCACAATAGAAATTCAAAATGCTATAAATCAGCCATTTTTTTAGATATAGACGAAACAAAAACTTTTCCGGAATCTTTGTATTAAGGTTAAACACATACAAAAAAAAATCTTTTTTATTTTACAAATTTTTGGTATCTCATTTTAAATTTTAAATTTTTTTAATGGCCGCCATTTTGAAACAAGATGGCGGATGAAGCTGGACAACGAACTCGTTCGAGATATTTGTATGTACTATGTACACACCAAAGTACATCCAAATCGGTTCATAAATTCGCCTGTTATCACGTGACAAATATCAGGACGTTTCAAAATGTCAGCCACGCTAGAAATTCAAAATGCTATAACTCAGCCATTTTTTGAGATATAGACGAAACAAAAACTGCTCCCGAATCTTTGTATCAAGGTCAAAGACATAAAAAAATATATTTTTCCAATTTTCAATTTTTTGGTACCACATTTCAAATTAAAATTTTTCTTAAAAATTTAAATGGCTGCCATTTTTAAACAAGATGGCGGATGAAACTGGCCAACAAACTCGGTCGAAACATTGGTATGAACTATGTACAAACGAAGTTACATCCAAATCGGTTCATAAATACGCCTTTTATCGCGTGACAAAGTTCAGAACGTTTCAAAATGTCAGCCACGCTAGAAATTCAAAATGCTATAACTCAGCCATTTTTTAAGATATAGACGAAATAAAAACTGCTCCGGAATCTTTGTATAAAGGTCAAATACATAAGAAAAAAAATATTTTTCCATTTTCAATTCTTTGGTACCACATTTCAAATTTAAAATTTTTAAGAAAATTTTAAATGGCCGCCATTTTGAAACAAAATGGCGGATGAAGCTGGCCAACGAACTCGGTCGAGACATTGGTATGTACTATGTACATACCGAATTACATTCAAATCGGTTCGAGAGCTACAGTATGACAAATGTCAGATATATATATATATATATGTGGATATATATATATATATATATATATATATATATATATATCAACTTTTGAACGGAGGGTGGTTTTGGGGTCTGGGGGTCATGATCGATGAAATTATACCAAAATTTTTTGAAATCGCTTTCCTCCGAACAGCTGCAATAGGTAGCTTTTTGTAATGAAAGCTACCTAAAAATCAAAGCACTTTAATATCTTGTTTTTCAAGGAATAACCACATGTATTTATTCATTATTTACTATTTCGTTATATTGAATTCATTTGTTAAAATGGTTCATTTTTACAAAACGTTTGACTATATATATATATATATATATATATATAAGAGCAATAGAGATCAATGTCCATTGCACAAATAGTTCCAAAATGTTTAACATTTATTTTTTAAATTTACAAAAGAGAAACATTAAGAAAACTGAAAAAAGAGAATAAATATATGTAATTTAATAAATGAAAATAATCATAAAAAATTCTTTAAAAGTTATTCTAAAGTCTTTATACAAGTTATGCAGCCGTTTGAACATTTTATTCATGTAAGGGGAAATAAAAAATAAAATTTTGATATAATTATAAATTAAGTTTCAATTAAAATTATTTTTGATTTATCTTCTAAAGTATATTTAGACAACTAAACTATATTTTTAATTTTTCAATACACTAATAAGTGTATCTCTTTCACTAAACCTATATTATATAATGAAATGTATTTATTGAATAATGTGGTTTATCTTTTGCGCCATTCTATTCGAAACCTTATCAAAAATTTGTAAATTATTTCATTGCGTCATATTATCCATTCGCATACATTTAACTTAATTTGGATACTATAATGCAAAATAACCATTTACTTATTAGGGTTAATCCAGTTTAAATAATCCAGATGGTATCGCTCGACATTTTTAATTTTCATAATCTTTTAACAAAGACTTCTTCTTAGTTTTCTGTGTTTAAAAACACGACTAATTTTTTTTTTTTTTTTCATGATATATCTTTTTTGTTGGAGGGGCCATTTTAAACAAACTACAGTCATTTTTGGGTGAAAAACGTGTTTCACGGAAAATGCTGTAACTGCTTTATTTTTCTACCTATAAAGAGGAATCAAAAACCAAAATGTTCAGCATAAAATTGTCGACATTTTATGTAATTATAAAATATTCATTAGACTAAGAATTGTCGACATTTTATGTAATTATAAAATTTTCATTAGACTTAAGGATCTAGGCCAAAAACATACTTAAAAACCGGAGAAATAAAAGGTCAAATACCGCATTACGCTGCCTTTGTTTTTTATGAAGGAAATGAGACTCAATTTAAATATATATATTTTTTTAATATCTCTTATAGGACTACTCTTTTTTATATATTTCAATCCTGAAAACCGTTTTCCCTTTTTTGTATAGCTCATCAAAAACTGTGTTAAGTCTGCTTTTGGCAATTTTCACTAATTAATATCTCAGAAAGGACTGACTAAGAAATTCTGAAAACTTAGGATAATAAACATATTTGCACTATAATGTTAAATTGTAATTATTATGACTGAGACTTAACTGGTTTTTGAATAACAGTTCAGTAAAAATGCACCGGCACATCTCCACCTTCTTTTCCTTTTTGTTTCGTTCCAGATACATAGCATTACAGGTACTTTTTGCTTAGGTACGTTCAAATTAAACATAAAAACAAATTTTACGCATTATTGCTTAGTTAAATAGGGCAGTGGCACCTTTTCAAAACTTTCTTGCATGGAGGGTGGGGGGGGGGGGGTTGATTTTATTGTGCGCATCTGAGGAGCACCTGATACAGTTTTATTATGACATTTTTTTAAAAAAAATTAGCCTAAATTCTAGCTTGCTAAGAATTTTATAAAACATCTCGTTTGCATACGCCACCGCCCCTTGCCTTTTTCGCATATTTGCCTTTTTCCCTACCCCCTTTAACACACACACAAAAAGATACAGGTTATATGAATCCCTAATTAATCAACTGTATGCAACAATAGCAACTTTTATGAATCAAATCTAATAATCTTCCATAAAGTAAGAGTTATTCGAAAAAAAAAAAAACAAAAAAAAAAAAACAGTCTGTGTCTTTTGCATTTCTGTACTGTTAAAGGAAAAAGAATAGTGTAACCGTTGAACCCGGAGATAAGGGTGGGATTGGGATGAGAAGAACAGTAATGAGACACGTTGAGAGGGAGGGTGAAAAGGAAATATGAAGAAACTGGACTCCTTATTTCAGTTCAGTATTTTAATTTTTAACAGTCACCTGTAATTTTCGGCTTTAAAGGAAGTCACGTTTTACAGAGGAGGGAGGATCCCTAACTTACCCTATAGCAATTAAATAATATAAAACAGACTAATGTTTCCCTTTTCAATAATTACACTCTTCTGAAAGAAATTCAACTTAAATAACCATTAGAAGATAATTTCGATGTTCTTTCGATATTTTAAAAAATCCATTACAGGGAAGATATGGCGCGTTGCTGCAGATCTGCTACGAACAAAAGTTTACGTTTATGTTACACATATTATAAATTTCCAAGCTCGAAAATTGTTTTTAATTAAATAATTTAAACTGACCTTTGAAAACAATATACTTGTAGACGTCTGGAGACTTTTTTAACTCCTGTATTTCAAACCTTAATTCAGCAAAAATCACGTACAGCTGATCAAGCGATGAATCAAACTTTGGCGCGAAAAAAAAAAAAAAAACACTATCGACATTTGTTGCGGATTTAATGAAATAATTATGTTAATAGTAGTGTAATGGAATAACAACAATCAACAAAATCGTCTTTTGAAATTTACTGTTCAAATAACAACGACGTTTTGGGTATATTGCAGATCTGCAACACGGTGATACAAAGGGTTAATAAATATCGATTAAGGTAATCTCATATATATATATAATCTTAACATTTTAGAAATTTTTGAAATGTCTAAAACAATAAACTATGTGAAAAAATAATTATTTCCACTACCCTTTAAATTGAACCAAAACAAATTTATGTGTTATACATTAGGAAATACGCCATATAATATATTATGATGTCGACACTATCTACCACATTTCTAGTTAATGGATTTCAAATATACAGAAATACTTTCTCGTTGAAGTATTTTTCGTTGTTTTATAGATTAATAATGCAACCGTGTACAATATGACGTATGGGGACGCTGGAACATTTATAACAATTGGACAGACCACTTCGAAGTTTCGAAGAACAAAAAATAAATCTACCTAATAAAGAAAAGAGGCAAACATATTTTGAGGGAAAACAATTATTCCCATTCCAAATACAAAATATTTCTTTAAGATAAAAATGTAAAAAAAAGAAAAAAAAAAAAAAAAAAATCAACGTAAAATTTCAACATTTGTACAATGAAACTGGCCATTTATTTTTATCGCGGTAATTTACAAACAGTCATTAACAGTTTAAAAAACAATTTTAAAACATTCAGATATTGAAACTCTTTTTATTCTTATATACTTCAAAAGATGTGTATAGTTAAAATATTTTATACCAAATTATACCTCCCGTTCAATGTTTATACATATAGATTTTTATTTTATTTTATTTTTATTATTTAATTTTTATTATTTGCTAATTAATTTTAATTTTATTCGAGCATTAAATATTTTCAATATATTGTGAGTGGGCTTTGAAACTTATCTCTTCGTACAAACTGAATATTGGTGTAAACAAACACAATAAGTGCACTTATAGTCCATTCTCCAATTTAAATATTCCAAATCTCCATTTTAAAATCATACATATATGAAGACCATGAAAGAAAACATTGCAATTTTGGATATTTTATAAAAAACGTACTTCAATGACCGCAGCTTAAAGTACCTTTAAATTTTGTATGAATTTTTGCTCAATGTAAAATTGTGTTTTTACACTTACTTTATTGGTTTTTATTTTGCTTTCAATAGCATACATTTTGGTTAACCCTTATGAAAAAAAATGTAAGTTATAAGTTGTCAGTAAACGTCCTATAATCCGGCATCCTAAGGTCCGTTATGCTGGATAATTCGGAACGACTTTCGGAAAAAATATTATTTCTTGTTTAATAACTTCCAATGTTTATAATAGTCCAATGGAACTTCAGGATGAGGAATTGCGTAACAACCCATTAAAAACGGTTCAAAATCGCGAATCTGCAGATAGCTCAGCCACCATTGACGAGGAAGAGATGAAAAAAAAATTCTTTATATAATTTGCGAAATCAAACTGTTGAAAAGAAAAAAAAATATCATCCGTATTAAATACTTTTTGCATTTTAGAAAATAATTTTATGGTACTGGCAAACAAACTGATATTCGAGATTTTTTTAAGCTGGGGATCTGTCAGTAGGCCTACAGTGCACGTTTTCATTTTATATTTGCGTACATATGTTGTATTTTTACATTATTGAGTATTTTGTTAATTACATTTAAGCTGTTTAAAGAAAAAAAAAAAAACATGCTTTACTGCCATTTTTTTTTTTTTTATTCTAACTTCTACACGTTTTTTCCGACATTTATCCATTAAGAAAAATCGGTTCGGATTGACTGGATTTTCGGATTAGCGGGATTCTACTGCAGTTCAAGTGTCAACAATTCAAATAAAGATCACACATTAGAGATGTGGAAAACTTATATCCGTTTTATCGAGCAAGTATGAGTGTAGACCGATTCTGGAACATTCTTAGATTATTTATTAAGTAGAACACACGAGTGGAATGTCTTCAAAATGTTAAAGCTGCAGCAATTCGTGATTATGGACTATGCTAAATCCTAACCTATTGAAAAAATACATACCGATGGAAGAGTAAACGGTTGATGAGCAGTTATTTCCGCTTCGAGGAAGAAAAAGATTCACTCAATATATGCCGTCTTACCCCGATAAATATGGTTTCAAAATATGATAGGTATGTAATGAAAACAATTATTAACCTCTCAAAGGCCAATTATTCACCGAAAAACAGTTACAGGCAGTTAAATAAACCAAGATGAAAGAGTTGTAAAGGACTTCGCCACTCTGTTCAAGGATTCTGGACAAAACTTCCCCAGCAACAATATATTTTTTTCTTCTTTTTCTTTGGCCAAGCATTTATTATAATGGAATTTCACAAAGGTTGGCACTTCGAAAGAAGCAAACCTCATATTCCCTAAGAAATAGGGCTATGTAAATCGCGCACATTTTATACACAGAATTTGGATTTCATGATGACATAAGTATTTGTTCGTAATATGTTCCAAAAAGTAACAAAGCTGTCTTTCTAATGTCTACTATGCATCATTATAAAACCATCACAGGACCAAAAGATAAACTCGAAATGATTCAGTTTATAAGGAAACTGAAATATGGTGTGGATATAATGGATAAATTATTTGGCAATACATGGCCACTTGCATTATTTTTCTATATTGTGGCTATAGCAATACTTGCTACTTATTATACATACTGCAAATAATGATAAGGTTATAAATAAAACCGACAATCGTCGCCTGTTATTGCGAGAATTAGGTGAGATCTTGAGGGTTTCAGCAATTCAAGATCAATCGCAAAATGCACAAGATATGATACATTTTTTGATAAAATCAAGAATTGAAAGTAAACTGAAAAAAAAATCTTTGATTGTATTTGAAGCTGCCACACGTTTAGAACTCAGTCCAAAAAGATTAAAGCGAGATGAAACAAGAAGGATAAAAGCAGTTTATATCAGATGTTTATGTTAGAGCCTAAAAAAAAACAGAAAATAATATAAACAATGTGGAAAGCCAGTATGTGATGTACAGTCCTACACCTTTTGCTATTGTACAGATTGTCCACAAAATTTCACGTAAATGAAATATGTTTTACTTAAAAAAATACGTCTAACCCTTTTTTTTTCAAATTAAATTCAAGTTCTATTGATCTAAATCTAAATAATCTATCAATTTCCGTATGTTTCTACAGAAAATTCGCATGGGTACCCGGGTACCCTGATTACTGATGACAGGTATAAAAATGTTTAATGCCCCGAAAAAGTAATAAAAAAAATCCAAATTTTAAAGTGATTATGCTAATGGACACCGAATACAACAAATAATGGGGATCTAAATTCATTTTATTTTCTTTTGATAATAACACCCTGAAAACGGTATGAAAAGAGAAAAAAGATACCTGGATACCCGGTCATTGACATAAGGGTTAAATGGAATTGCTTTATGATTTGATTTTATGAAAATGAGCAACATATTTATATACTTTAGTTGTCAATCCGTTGATTTTATAACAACATATGATTAAATAAACCTAAGATTGTTGAGTGATTGAAATGTTATTTTTTCAATAATAATTTTATACAATTACACAGTAAATGTCTTTAAAAAATCTTGGTTTGATTATTACGTTTGATTGATCTGCTCGAATATAAGTTTAAATTTAACTATGCTTGGTTTTTCTTCTTAAATACAGGAAGTAAATAAAACCAATTTTCGATATTTTTCGAAATGAATTCAGCATTACGAATTTTGCACAAACGTATAGTCATTACTGAGTATATATATAAGTATATATTTGAGTCACTTTTAAAAACATGATGCTTGATGATATTTTTAAATGCTTTTTTAAACATACTGTTTTAAAAGAGCGTACGCCTTAAGTACTTTTCTGAAAAATATATAATATATAATATATATATATATATAACCGTACATTAATGCTAAGTAGCATTCGGTTAGATTAGCCTGTGCTTTAATAAATGAGAGATGTCTCTCATAAAATAAAATAAAAAAATGGAATACGTATATCCAATTTATATGTCCTCTGTTGAGCATACATTAGGCAGAACTTACTTTTAAGTTGTATAAAAATATTTTTTATTAATAAACAAGTATACTACTTAAATATATATATATATATTTAAATTCTAAACTGTTGAATGAAAACTGAATACTCTAAAGCAACAAAACGATTTAGCGATTTTCTTAGAAAAACTTTCATTTAATATTCGGTGAAATCGTTCAAAATATGTTTATTAAAATCATTAAGAATATCCACAATATTAAGAATTATTTTTTTCAAATGATATGTAGACCTCTTATAAAACAACCTCTGAATAAAATATTAAAATTAAGGATTAGAAAATAGTAATACGTTTGTGATAATTCTTTAAAAATATGTTTTCCCCCTTCAAGAATTTATGTTATTCATTTCAGATTATTTAAACCGTGACACTAAAATCATTTTGTACTTTCTCCCTAATATATGTTATATACAGGCGGATAATCCATTATGATTAAAGTAAAAATGATTTTTATGAATGATAGAACGTACTAATGTACATTATATAAAATAGAAATGTAGTTATTCGTACAAATGTTTATTTAAGAATTTTTTTTCTGAGAACTTATTCAAAAAACACAGAAAAAAAAGGCAAAACGTTTCTATATTTCACCTAGATCTATGTATGAAAAATGTTTAATTGGCGTCAAATTTTGCACTATATGATTTTATTGTAACATCAATAAAACATACTATAGTGGTACTGCATACATATAAAATGGGATGTAACTGAAAGACAACTGAAAATTAGAAAATAAAAATGTAAAAATTTTAACTTGAACCGCTGTCAAACATCATTATGTCAAACGTTCATCAGTTTGATTACACACAAACAATAAATAGAACGATGGCATTTACATTACAATACTTCAGAAATTTACACAGTTTAGATGATAGATTAAAGAGTATGGTTGTCGTTGTCTGGCTTTTAAAAAAAATAAATGTTTTCATTACACATGTCCATTATGACATACTTAATCTGGCGGTTAGTCTATGGCCATATTTTATGTTCATTTTTCACACAGTCACAAATGTACATGGGGCATTCTCACAATCTTTTGACTTTTGGGGAAAAAATCTGACAAAATTAAACTTGCTAAAATAATATTTTAATCTGATAGACGAATGCCTTGACGATTCATAATATAGAAAAAATGGTCAGCAGCGAGAATTTTTCTATTTAACTGATGTTTAATTTTCCTTACCATTTTACCCCTATAACTTTTTATTTTCTTCTAAATTTTTACTTATAATGAATTTGCGTAGTTCCCGCAGGACATTCAAATAAGAAATAACAACAATGTAGTACTTTTAATACAGAAATTTTGTATAACATTGTCTTAAAGGTGCGTTAAAGAAAGGACGGTAAGGTAAAAAAAGGCGATGGTATTGGAAAAAAAGGGACGAAATGGTAAAAAAGGGACGGTAAGGAAAATTACCACCTATTTTTAGGAAAATCATGTTAAGACTAAGTGATAGCCACAATGTTCATTGATTTTTAGAAAGAGTTGTTAACATTGGATTATTATTATTATTTTTAATTTAGCTCGAAAAGGTTAGGAATAAACCTTGAGGACGGTGAGACTACCAATAAAGCCACAATGCTTGAAATTGATATTTAAAAACTGATTTAAATTCTATAGTAAATTTCCTTCCAAAGAATTTTAGACATTATTTATCTAGCATACTTCTGCATGAGAAAAAAACTTTAAAAAAAATTCTGTGGCTGCATCTGAACTGATTTTCTGTATAATTTTAGAAGAGGGATGGTAAGGAATCTAAAACCCAGCGACAGAGTTTGAAAAATAATAACAACCCTAAAAATGTGTGCAGGTTAATTTTAGGTAGCTTTCATTATTAAAAGCTACCTATTACAGCCGTTTGGAGGAAAACGATTCCGAAAAATTTTGGTATATTTTCACCGATCATGACCCCTAGACCCCGAAACCACCCTCCGTTCAAAATTGATATATATATATATATATTTATATATATCCATATCTATCTATATATATATATATATATATGTAACATTTTGCTACCGACTTTAAGATATTTAGGCGACACCAGTACACCTCGACATAAAATGCAGAGCAATCAAAACCATCCATCCGCTATATTGAAAATATCGGATTGCAGTCAGGGCGAGTAAAGACAAGATCGAGACACATTGAGATAATTTCCCTTACGTAACGAATATACAGAGTCATCGTCACTTGAAACTGGTTTTATTGACAAAAAACATAGCAAAACACTTCCAGTAGTTGTTCCATCAACTCTCAAAAATTGATCATCACTTCACAAAACTTTAGATGTTACAAGCATAGGATCTACACATTAGAACGTTTACTTTAATATCGAGGCAGCTTAATTAGACAACCAGAAAAACGTAAAATCTTCTGCTCCTTCGCCGATGTAACGATATTTGTTCTCGGAAAAAACAGCGCGTGTACGGTTACAGAAATGTAAAAGACCAATGCTATAAGAAAGGTGGGGAAGGATGGGACATAAAAAAGTTTACGATTCGATGGGAAAGGATGACGACGATAATGAACTCTTTTATACGGCGTCAGAATTAAAGTGCAAATAGTGCTGGCGGACGGATGGAATTGTGGGTATAGAACACCAAAGACTAAATGATATTAAAACATTCGAAAAAAGAGAATTTAGTTTTAGAATAAAATAAAAAAGTAATTTAATGGGTTTTATAAGATTAGGCGAATGGATTAAGGTTTTTAGAATAATAAATGAATACGCAAATTTAAATGCATGAAATAAAATACAAAATATATTATTAAAGATAGGTAAAAAAGGAAAAATATTAAGAATTTGCAATAGTTTTACTAAGAAAAATAGCCGAAAAATTTTATTATTACACACACACACACATATATATATATATACCGTCGTCGGCATGACGACGTTTCAGCACGTCTGTCACACGAGCAACCAACAGTCATCTCTCTTTTTCACAATAGTTTTTGTAGGTTCAGCAGTTTTTCGTAGGCTCAGAGGTTGGGGTGGATCGTCCAGAGCCTCATTTAAAGAATGTGCTAGTCTTTGCAGTGCAGAGTCAAATTCTGTCATCATATATATATATATATATATATATATATATATATATATCTGATCTTTGTCATACTGTAACTCTCGTATTTATGAACCGATTTGGATAAAATTTCGTGTGTACATAGTAAATACCAATGTCTCGACTGAATTCGTTGGCCAGCTTCATCCGCCATCCTGTTTCAATTTGGCGGCCATTTAAAAAAAATTAAAAAAATTAAAATTTAAACTGAGGCACAAAAAATTAGACATTGAAAAAGATTGTTTTCTTATGTGTTTGAGCTTGATACAAAGATTCTGGAGCATTTTTTGTTGGTCTATATCTTAAAAACTGGCTGAGTTATAGCACTTTGAATTTCTAGCATGGCTGACATTTTGAAACGATCTGATTTTTGTCACGCGATAATACACGTATTTATGAACCGATTTGGATGTGACAAGGAATGTGCATAGTACATCGCAATGTCTCGACCGTGTTCGTTGGCCAGCCTTATCCGCCATCTTGTTTCAAAATGGCGGCCATTTAAAAAAATTTAAATTTAAAATGAGGCACAAAAAATTAGACATTGAAAAATATTTTATTCTTATGTGTTTGGCTTGATACAAAGATTCAGGAGCATTTTCGTTTCATCTATATCTTAAAAAATGACTGAGTTATTGCACTTTGAATTTCTAGCATGGCTGGATTTTGAAACGATCTGATTTTTGTCACGCGATAATATGCGTCTTTATGAACCGATTTGGATGTGACAAGGCATGAGCATAGTACATAACAATGTGTCGACCGAGTTCGTTGGCCAGCTTCATACGCCATCTTGTTTCAAAATGTCGGCCATTTAAAATTTTAAAAAAATTAAAATTTTAAATGACGTATAAAAAAAAAATTATAAATCGAAAAAGAATTTTTGGTTATGTGTTTGAGCTTGATACAAAGATTCCGGATCATTTTTTGTTTCGTCTATATCTTAAAAAACGGTTGAGTTATAGCACTTTGAAATTCTAATGTGGCTGACATTTTGAAACGATCTGATATTTGTCACGCGATAACACGCGTATTTATGAACAGATTTGGATATAACTCTGTGCGTACATAGTACATACCAATGTCTCGACCGAGTACGTTGGCCAACATCATTCGCTATCTTGTCTCAAAATGGCGGCCATTAATTTTTTCTACTTTAATTTAAAATGTGGTACAAAAAATTAGAAATTGAAAAAAGATTTTTTTTATGTATTTGACTTTCATACAAAGATTCTGGATCATTTTTCATTTTGTCTATATCTTATAAAATGTTTGAGTTATAGCACTTTGAATTTCTAGCATGGCTGACAATTTGAAACGATCTGTTTTTTGTCACGCGATAACACGCGCATTTATGAACCGATTAGGATGTGACAAGGCATGTAGTACATAGCAATCTACCGGCCAAGTTCGTTTGCTAACTTCATCCGCCATCTTGTTTCAAAATGGCGGCCATTTAAATATTTAAAAAAAAATAATTTAAAATGTTGTACAAAAAAATTAGAAATTGAAAAGATTTTTGTCTTATGTGTTTCAGCTTGTTACAAAGATTCCGGATCATTTTTTGTTTTGCCTTTATCTAAAAAAAGAGGCCGATATATAGCAGTTTGAATTTCGAATGTGTGTGACATTTTAAAAATCTGATTTTTTGCCTGCAACAGCACTCGTATATATCAACCGATTTAGATATGAGTAAGCATGTGCACAGGAATTAGTAAGGTCTCGGCAAAGTTCATTGGTGAGCTTTTTTGGTCCCATTATGTTGTTTTAAAATGACGGGCTATCACCGATAAGTCGGGTTAATATAATTATTAATATAATTCGGGATATCGCCAAATTTGGCGACAAAATATAAAACACTTTAATAAAACCAGCTTTTATAACACTGGCTAATTTGGCGAAATTCTCATTCATATTCAATATTGACAAAAATTAGTATTTAATCTTCTATAATCGGGTTCCACTAATTTGTGCTACGTGTGTTTGAATAATATAAGCTGGCTTTTAAAAAATAAGGAATATGACAGCTACCTCTTCCTCCCTGCACTGGCCGGAAGGATTTTTTAGCTACATATTTATATAAAACAATAGTTCCAGTTTCAGAAAAAATTACATTGAATTATTTTTACTGAAACAATTTTATCCAGACAGCTCCAAACTTAAAAATCAGCATCAGGGACACGGGGCGGTAGATGAGTTTTCCTGGTATTTAGACCCCCAACATCGTCCAAAACTTATTTATCTTGTTAATATTGCTATGCAATCATGCAATGGGATGTTCCCAAGTATATGAAATAAAAAAAGCACAAAAAAGTGTATTAAATAAAAAATTATTATTCAGGGATAAGAAAGTCAAAAGATTGTGAGAATGCCCCACATTTATTAATTTTTAAAAAAAATGGAAATTTGTAAAAATTTTATTTTTCTTTACATTTTATATTATTTTCTTCATACGTTTGATATTATTAATGTATTTCTATATGTATTTTGTTGTTCAGATTTTGATGTGTTGTCTTCTTGTAGATTCCATTCGCTCCATTTCCGAATGCCTTGTAGTGGCAATTTTTGTAATTTTTTCTTGGAATTGAAATGATTTTAATTCAGGGTGGTGTGGATGCATCTGATTTTAATCAAAACTATTTAGTCCCACAACAGATGTTTTATCATATATCTTACGTTATGGAAATTACTGAGATGTTGTTTTTTTTTTCTTCTGTTTGTGTACTGTGTTGATGTTATAAACATTATATACAATGAAGTGCTATTGAATTGATGATAGCAAGTTAGTTATGAGTTATGATTCCTCTGGTCCTGATAACGGCTGCTACACGATGAGCCAATAATTCAATAACTTTTTTGAAGCGTTCCACAGACATGGCTTGTCAAAAATCTGCCAGAACTGTCAATAATTCAGTAATTATCGTTGGTAAATTGCAAGACGTGCTTTAACACCCCCCGCCCCCCTTGAAAACAACAGAAAGTTGCTTAATATGAATTACGTATGGGCTTCTAGAAGGACGTTTTCACGCAGAGGAAAGTTAGAGGAATGCTCGTTGATCCAGGCAGAAGATACCGGGATCTGTGACAGGAGCAGTTGTTTTGCTGTGATACTCCATTTCAATTTGGACGACAGGAAGACAAAATCAATAGAGGCGATTAGCAAGTAGCTCTAATTACATAATTGCATTGAGGATGGTTGGACAAGTAACAAAGTTCCCAAGAACTGCCAAGCGAAAGCTACGCAGACAATGACTAATCCGCCATGACCTTGTAAATTTGCAACCTGACATGTAGGATCCATGGCTTCATGTGTCTAGCGCCATATTATCTGACTCCCATCTGCGTGAAGTACTGTGAATCGAAACTTATCTCCCCCTGCTACACGTTTCCATTCCTCTAGAGACCATTTTCTGTATTCTCTCAACCAGGCAAGTCGTGCAGACAAATAGTTTGAGTAATGGTACTCTCGTGGATCTAAAGCTCTCAAACACCACACAT
Organism: Maratus speciosus; assembly: GCA_963932465.1. Taxonomy (NCBI): domain Eukaryota; kingdom Metazoa; phylum Arthropoda; class Arachnida; order Araneae; family Salticidae; genus Maratus; species Maratus speciosus. The sequence goes on from OZ010795.1 coordinate 418,040,443, forward strand.
TGAAGCCAGCGAAAAACGGGCAATTTACTGACTGTATGACTGGCACCTTGATTCAACTGAGTTGTAATTTGAACTAATGTTTGCTTTATTGGCTAGCCAACTCCTACAATGTTCGTTCAAGGCTGATTGTCCATTGCTGTTTGCCCGATTACTATATTTGTTTTTACCACTGGTGTATTTTCAGTGTTCTCTTGATACTGCATAGCCCAAAAAATCTATTTATCTGACTATTTACATGGTTGATTGGCCCGTGCTTCAAGTACCTACTATTTTCCTTGATCTAAGGCGTCTAAATCACGAACGTTGCTGATACTGGCAGTTGAAACGACCGGCTCACAACAACCAGATTACTAGCTGTATATGCAGTTACCACAACACCCTCACATGCTCATAAATAAAGGCGCGGAGCATTTGTTTAGCATTGCCTATCATTAAATTAACGGAACTTCAGTGTATATATATAGAGTGAGCAATAATAAAATGAAGGAAATGTTTGTCCTAATAAACTAAAATTAAATAGCAATTATCAACCATTTTTTGAAAATGTCCAACTTCATTTCATTTACTTCATGTCTTCGCTGATTAAATTCTAAAATGCATTTTCGATAGTTGAAATAATTCGGGCTGTGATATTTACTTAATTTATTGTAATTTATTTATGTATCTAATCGCACCGGGATGTAATTAAAATATTACTAAATTAAGCTGAGATAATTTTGATTTTGTATAATTTAAAAATTTTGTAGAGATGTTTAGATTAACATTATAAATATTATTTACTGTTTAATAATACATGACATGTTTTTATAATTATTTTATAATGATTTACTAATATGTAAATACATTTTCACTCATTATTATTCGTCAAGTCGTATCTTAAATACGGATAATAATAGTTATTGTTATAGTAGGTAAAATAGCTCTGATAATTAGTATTGGAGGAGAAAAGTGACAATCGACATTTTTAATTGAAACGTAAGGAAAAATCTCAATCAAAAATATTTCGTTATAAATATTGTTTCTCATGTTTTAGGATGCGGCAATTTTATACTAGATGCGCATAAATCAAAACACTAATTATCTATACAAAGTTGTAAAAAAAAATAGAATAAATTGTCATCTAAAACAGCCTCAGAATAAACAAGGAATAGTAACATGAAATACGCTGCGTGATTCTGTATTATTTTTCAGTTACTTTCAAAGTTCTCTTGAACACGTATTACTACCGATATACTATTCTTGAAACAATATCTTCTAACACATTGCTATAAAGACTTGAATCTTCAAATTACTAGTAAATCTGCCGATCAGGAGCCTCAACGTCAGCTCTGCAAGTCATTGTTTTTAAACACACTTCGGTAATGTTCAATTTCCTTCAAACCGCAATTTAAAGTTTTAAAATTACGTAATTATTTATAAGAATAAAAAGATACGAAGTTTTCAGACATTAGAATCGTTAAATTAAAAACGTTGTTATGTAAGGATATTTTGAAATTTTCTTGGGCTATTAATTCCGGTATTTTTTTTTTAGATAATAAAATAGATTTCTTCAGGGGGGCTCAGCCCCCTGAATCCCCCGTGGTTTCATTAAATTTACATACGTAACTTTTTAACAAATGCGCTAATGGTTATTGTAAACCTTAGATTTCTTTTTATACTTGCGAGCCTTATTTTTCAATACTGGACAGAAAATGATTTACATTGAAGCAATTATATTAAAAGTTTAGGTTTTATGAACGAAAATGTAATTTCCTTTTAAAAATTAAAATAATTTTCATTCATATTTTCTGAAATGAGGCGATATTAAGAAGTAACACTCGTCAAAAATCATTTTTTCAGACAATCTAGTTAATGTTTGGTTTTTTGAAAATATTTATTTCCCGATACAATGACGTCCCGATACAATGAGATAATTTTGCGTTGCATAATTTTGACATTTACTATTTATTTGCTTTTCAAAAAAATTTTTTTTTTTTTTTTCTCATTGAAATTTTCGAATAAAAATTATACATTTCTGTTAGCTGTGTGCAGACGATAAACCGTGAGATATTGCATTTTTTTTTTTTTTAATAATAACAATTAATATAACACAAGGCCCTTTTAGTTCAACCTCATACCGTATTCGTTTTATTTTTATATATGAGGTCAAATTCAGCTTCTTTCCGTATTTTCGTTTTTTTTTTCCATTATGAAGACGTATTCGTGTTTATTTTTTATTTCATTTTGCTCTTGCACATGAAAATCTTTCAAACCAAAATTAACTATTTAGGATAAATTATTATTCCGGGATCCCATTTTCTTGGCAACGGTAAAAAAAAAAAAAAAAAAAAAAAAAAAAAAAAAAAAAAAAAAGTTAAATTTTATAGCAAAATGTCAATTTATTCCTTATGAAAATAATGAACTTTTTAATTTAAAAGAAAAACATTTGGACAAAATTTATGGAACACAACATTTCTTTATTTCTGGGGTAAATTCCATCTATGTGTAAGGACACAAAAGCATTAATTCATTCCTTTTGACATTGATTTGACATCAAACAATTGCACATACTTTCACATTTACTATATTGTTAGGCGTCGTTCCGTTGCTAGGTAACAATTCAAAGAAAATTAAAACAATGAAATATGGGCATTTATTTTAATTAAATTTGTAAAAGAGAATATTTTACATTATTAGAACACACATATAAACTTCCTCCATTTGTTATACACCGAATAAAAACTCTGACAAATGTATACACAAAATTTTAAACTAATATAATAATGTATTGTTCTAATTAGGAAATTTCATCATCCATAATTTACCATTCAAATCCGTCAATCATATTAGTCATTTCCTTTCAACAAATAAAAATGGAAAAATCGTCTGAATTGCTATAGTAAAGCATTATTGCGCAAAAATAAAATCTATATATATATAAAAGCCGTTCTCTGTGTGTATGTCCGGCATACAAATCTTCAATTTTTGACCATTTTGCACGAAACTTCATGTACATTTGTTTTAGAATGTGGAAAAGATCACTGTTAACTTTAAAAAATCATCAGACCACTATTTATCCCCTTTTCTGTCAACTTACATAATTTAATATTATAGAACTATCTCTTTTTTAAAATTTCTAATTAAATCGTATCTTTCCTGTTGCCACACCCATGACACAAAAATGTGAAAAAATTAATGATAATGCGTGTACTTTTTTTTTTTTATTTGCCAATAAAAATTCAGCTTTTCTTGCTATATTTTTGCATTTTTGAAATTGACGTCGTTCTTAACAGGAATTGCAATTCTTTTTATATATAAAATAAAAACTTTAACTATAAGAGCGGTAAAATAACGTAGCACCTTAATTTGAATGTTTTTTTAGATTAAAACATCTATTTTTAATACAGACAGTAAAATTTCATGAAAACAATTAAGGAAAAGAAAATAAAGGCTAGATATGACGTCACATTCTATCAAATCTTTTCAACGTGTAGTCAAAATCACTGTAAAAATAAATGGCTCCTACATTTTGTTTACTACTTCAATTGTATACTACAGCCATATCTTATAGCTATACGTTGTAGTTAAGTGTTGTATTGATTTATATTCTGTAGTTACCTTTTCTGTGATTTATAGTAAAAAGATAAAAGTTAGTTCCCTTTTCAAAAAATTCTTGGCTGATGTCACGATTTAAAATTTATGGAAAATGACATTTATTTACATTACAAAATTTATGGAAAATTTCTATTAATGAAAAAAATTAAGTTTACGTTTAAGAGTGATGTTTTATTTAGAGTAGAAAGCCTCTTGATCTAATAGCACTTTAATCAAAGCTTATAATTGATGCATGTATTGCATTTTTCCCCGTATTGTGAAAAATCCTATATTTCTGTAACGCGTGACGAATAAAACATGTATTTTAATTTTAAAAGTTAAAAAAATATACTTATTAGATTATTTTGAATAGTTTGATTTGATATCTGTTAAATTCGTGTTTTATTTTATTTTATATTTGGTGTTTTATTTTCGTTTTCCAATTCGGTTGTTGAATATTACACGAAAACAAACAAATTCTGAATTATTTACAATGTTTTTGAATAATTGAGTAAATAATTTGTATTGGGTTTCAAGCATATTTAAAAAATGTTCATGCTTGAAAATTGCTTTAAAATCCATAAAAAATCTGTTAATCTATAAAAAATTTAGATAAATATTACTGAAAGTACTTTTATTTTCTATAAGAAGGGTGGAACAATCGAAAGTGCGATGTTTAGAGGTTAAATTGCAGTAAAAAAGAAATTTATTTTTGTGTTAGGTTGTTGCCACGAGAAATATGATACCAGCGTTACTCATAGACATGTCTTTTCTTTATACTATTGCATTAAGAGTAAATTGGTTAATCTTTCGTAATCGGGTTGCACGCACCTTTAAAAATATCCATGCTTGAAAATTATTTTAAAATCCCTTAAAATCAGAAAACTCAGATAGAATTTTCAAACAAATTTTATTTGAAAGAACTTTTTTCAATTCGACACTGTAAAAAATGAAATTGTGTTGTGTTTAGAACTCAGTAAATGCACAATTTATTGGTTACAATTTATGGAGCAAAATTTATGGGCACTGACATAGTGTTTTTACTTTATAATATGCATGTATACTATACAAACGAGAATTTCACTATATGCTGCGCGATTTGCTGGATTTGTTTTTTCATTTCTTTTTTTTCTTTTTTTTTTCATCATATTTTTCTTTTGCACCCACCAAAGAAAACGCGTATACTGTTATTAAAGCTCAGGTATTTTACTATGGTTGCGAGACAATAACGTCATGTTTTCTGATTGTCTTTTTAATGATTTGTGAATGGGAATGTGCAAATTCCAGTTATTGTGAAAGCCGTATTATTTCGTTTTAATTTATTTTCCCTAGAGGGCACCTTAAAATTGACACGAGCGAAGCCGGGTAGTTCTGCTAGTATTCTATATTTTCCGAACGAATGAATCAAATGTAACAAAAAAACTATACAGCTGAATCTGGGTACATCACCAACATACCCACCTAATTTAAGGCTAATCGGATGCTTTTTTACGGCAGTTATCGCGGAACAGACAGACAAACTAGCAAACAGACAAACGGAAACCAAAACTTTTCGTGTCTCCACAGTAAACCGTCACTGACGTTTCGGCAATAATTTCAGTTTTCAATTTCGTCTAAATTTGCATTGGTTTCTAAGATTTCTGAACATGTAGGAAAGCTTCTCAAATGTACAGGTAACGCATAATACACGAATGTATAGTTTCCTAAATGCACAAATTAGGTCGATGAGCATTTTCCCATTTTTACATTGTACAATTAAAATAGATTCATTAAAGCTAATTTCCACATTGAAGAACTAAAACTACTGTTCTCATATTATAAGATAATTATTTAATTTTGTCTGCCCATCTGTATTTAATTCAAATTATTTCCTATATAAGTTTCCTTTTTACACAGACTTTTTTTTTTTACTTTACAGAATCTTCAGGAACAGCTTTTCGTAAAAAAGACATGTGGGTCAATCAATACTTTTCTTACTTTAATATAAGCGAGCTTTAACTTTCTTTATCTTCAGAAGTTGATTTATGACATAATAAAAGATATTACCAAGGAGGACGAAAAACTAAACTTTCTTCGAAAATTTTAGGACAATTTATCACTATTTTGTTCCGTGCCTTTTGTTGATTAAAATCAATCACTTGTGTTTTATATAGAGCTTAATAGATTGTCAGGGGATTAAAAAAAAAACTTTTTTCCCCCTTCTTCATATTAAATGGGTTAAGACCTTTTTTTTAGAGGAATTTCTTATTTAAAATAGGCGATTGACAGTAAAATGTTATTTGTGCAATATTTATTATTTATTAATATTATTATTACTAACTTTTCATTAAAAATTGTTTTTGTCTAATTTTACAATAAAATAGTTTTCAATAATTAACAGCTTATTATTAAAAATTATTTCATTGTATTCCGTTTCAATTTTCAAAAATGTATACATTTGACTAATATGTATAAAAAAGAAAAAAAAAACATGTGTACAAAAAAAATAGACTTGAGTTTTTTTTTATTATAAGTGAAAAAAATATTTTGACTAAAACGCTCAACAACGATCATAAAGAATTTAATCTAACATCTTCGAACATCAAATTAAATCTGAAGAGCTTTCACATTAATTTTAGAAGCAAACTAATTATGCATAGCAACCGTTATTTTTTCCTCAACAAACCAGTATGATTACAAAAGAAGTGCAAATTGCACTTAAAAAATGAAGCCCAAGTAAATTCTATAGTCTGTTTTCCGTTTAATGTAAAGAAGTCAATGAATTTAAATTTTAGCATTATCCTAAAAGTATTTAAAAGAAAATCACTACCCAGCAAACACATACATTTCGGCTCACGATTAGACCGCAACAGTCAATGTTGGTTAAGTGTCGGCATCGGAACAGTGGTTTTGGTAATGTGCCTTCAACATGTCGGTAGCTGAAACTTAAGAATATTCTTTATCAACAACCGATTACCGTAATCTGTCCCCTTATGGTTATACATTGGCAAGCGACTTACTCCGGCAAATGATGCAGAACCAATTCGTCATTTCTGATAGTGGCACGATTAGATTTGCATATATATATATATATATATATATATATATATATATATATATATATATATATATATACATATATATATATATATTATATTATATATTATATTATATTATATTATATATATTTCATATAAAATTCTAACAGTGATAAATAAACAGGGAAAATGTCAAAAATAGCTTAGATACATTTATTTAAAAAAGTTAAGTTTGAATTCCTTTTAAAAATGTACCTACAATTATTTGAATCACCAAAAAAGTGTTTTAAATAGTTCCTTAAAATAATTATTCATTACATATTTAAACGTAGAAAGAAAGAATATATATACTTCATAAGTTAATATACCTTATTTTGTAAGTGTACATTCATTTTAAAAGCAATAATTAAGTTTCTTTCTTTATTTAAAAATCAAATTATTAAAAAGGCTATTAAATCATTTTACAAGCTAACAAAATATTAAAAAAATTGACCCACCTTACTCTTTTTAACACTAAAATTTAAAAGAAAGATTCAGAAATCTAACCCTTATAGAAAATTATTTACCAAACGAAAATAAAATAAATTAATATTTATTTTTTATTTTAAGATTTTAAAATGTTCGTAATTAAAAGTTTTAATATTGCTACATCATCATTAAAAATATATTGTACATGTAATCATCAAATGTCATACAATGAATTCTTATTCTAATTAAAAGTAATTACAAAGATATTTTTTTATTAATCAATTAGATTTTCCATATCACAAACATATATTTCTTAAATAATAACATTTAATTACATTATAAATCCTAAAGAGAAAATTGTATTAACAGAAAAAACTCTAAAACTAACTTACTTTATTAAAAACTTAAGCAAAATTAAATTTATAAAAAAATTCAGAAATCACCGTCATCTAAGAAATTACGTACCAAGAGGAAATATATATATATATATATAAATTAAAATTTTTAATTAATTTTAAAATTAAAAAATATTGATACGTTACAAATTAATGTTCCAACATAATCACTAAACATATGGCCTACTTCAAATTATTAAACGACATAAAATGAATCCTTGCATTAATTAATATATATTAATTACTTTATTATTATATATTAAAATAAGATTTTCCATGTTAAAAAAATGCAATACATTTAAATATTACCATTTTTCATCAGGTATTATCTCATTAAAAATGCGATCTTTTATATATGTCTGCGTTATTGGACAACTTCTAAAGATAGTTATTAAAAAAAGCTTTAATTGACCCTATAAAAATACACTTTCAGTTGCTTTTCAATAATATTTATTCAACTCTTTATCTATAAAAACATTATTCCGTATTGGTATAATAAAAGTAATTTTTTTCGCAATATCTCTAAAACCACAATTCTCCCAAAAACATTCATGTCAAAAAGTTCTCTATGGTCAGTCCTGTAGAAATCTAAAGTTCCTTTAAAAAAAGTCTGAATACAAAAAAAAAAAAAATCAATAAAATTCATATTCTACCTTGGCTGTTACCTCAGAAAGTATTCACTCTCTCTTTTTTGTTTGAATAACGCTTTCACCGCCTCTGAGGCATATTCAGTTCAAATGAAAGAGATTCTATGATCCCTGACAATATTTTCCTTTTCCCTCTTTTTTCTCTGTTGTTCATGTATAATATGGCGCCATCTAGTCAATAGTTGATTAGGTCATTTCATTGCACAGTTTTTCTTCATTTTCGTCCTGTAATTTCTATGGCTTCACTGATCATTGTGTAAACAGTTGTAGTTAGCTATTTTCTTACGGACACTGTATTAATTTTAATCGGGGTTTCTATGTTGGTTCTTGCTAAGGGTGTTGTTTGGTTATAATTTTTTAAATCACGGATATGTTCTTTCAGCCTTTCTTTATTTTCTCTTTTATTCATTCCCACGTAAAAAAAAAAAAAAAAAAATCTCATCATTTTTCCTATTTTTACAAGAAATTTTAAATTTTCTGGCTGTTCGTAGATAATCGCATTTATCTGTATCATTTGGTATAGTTTAAAGGGAATGGGTTTGGTGTTTCCCTAGTACCTTTGGTACTTTGGTACCTGTGCCCCTAGTTTATTTCTTTCTCTTTTTACTTAAAGAGAAATTCCGTTTAAGAATGAAATGGGGGTGGGGGTGGGGGGTGTAAACTCTAGTTTCTTCTATGCTGGCTGGATTAATTCGATCTTTTCAGTAGCTTTCTGTATTAATTTCTGGATTTTTTTTTTTTTTTTTTTTTTTTTTTTTTTTTTTTTTTTTTTTTTTTTTGACTGGCCATTGAGAACTTTTGACGTAAATGTTTTTGCGAGAAATGTGTTTTTAAAGATATTGCTAGAATATTTTTAATTGTATTATATCAGTACGAAATACAGTTTTTACAGATAAAGAGTGGAAGAAATATCACTGAAAAGCAACTGAAAGTGTATTTTTATATGGTGAATTAAAGCTTTTTTAATAACTGTCTTTAGAAGATGTCAAATAACACAGACATGTATAAAATACCCCATTTTTAATGCGTTAATACTAATACCTGATGAAAATTGTTCAATATATAAATGCACAGTATAATACAGGTATTAAAAAAATATTTTATAAATTAACACAACGCATCAAATTACATTATAAATCATAATAAGAAAATTTTATTAACCTCTAAAAATATTTCATTTTATTAAATAGTGATTCTTAAATTTATAAGAATAAACAAATTTATTTGCTTTAACTATTTCTTTAAGATACTTTTTCATTCATTTAAATATTAAATTATCTTTTAAATAGATGCACATAAGTCAATTACAAAAAATAAATAAATAAATAAATAAAAAAATAAAAAATAAATAAAAATAAAAATAAAAATAAAAATAAAATAAAATAAAAACACTTAAAAATTCCAATTTCCCCATCTATCATTTATCAAAATTGACAAGCCATTACTTATCGTTATGCTTTCCCCTCATTAGCTCACAGTGCCTCTCCCAAACAAGGCTCAGTCGCTCAGTGTTAAATGGTTAACCCTGTCGCTGCGCAACCCGAGAGTTTCTCGGGCAGCGTAAAAGTAGCAAAATTTGCGCCACCCGAGATTTCATCGGGGTTTCATTTTTTCCGTCTAATTTACCCGCCTTGATCATTCCCACTAGTAACTTTTTTATTGTAAATTTTGCCTTATCTAATCGGAGCATTTTCCCGATTAAATCAGATGGAAATTTCTGTTTTTAAAAACCAGAGGCAATAGAATAAAAATTCTTAAAAGACTCTCGTCATGAAGGAATTAAGTACGCAGTTTTTGAAGCTATTTTGATAAAACAATTAAGCAGAGAGGGGGTTAAAGCGTTTATCTAAAGTGATTACGGGCGTCAGATTGAACCCAGTCTCTTGCAACACCGAAATATGCTCCTTTGAAACATTAACAAATGTACATTTGAGTGGAACGAAAGTATAGGGCAAATAGTTTTTTTTTTTCCAATTAATTTTCTAATAGAAATTAAAAGTTGTCTTTATATGCTAACAATAAAACTACGAAGTATTTTTGTTCTAAATTTATATCTTGAGGTGCCGAAAGCGCCTTAAAAATAAGGATTTATTTTATAAAAAGTCCAAATTTAACATAAAATTATAATTTTATTCACTGTTTTATTTTTACATTTTTAAAATCAAATATTGTTTTTAATAGCAATCTATAGATGCTTCTTTACTATAACAAAAATAATATTAAATTTAATTGATGTAAATTTGGGCATTAATTTTCCGCAAAAGTTAAATAAATGAGATTTTTTTCAGAAAAATCAAGATGTAATATCAGTTTGAATTTAACTGTTGTAATTACTTTTTTGCTAAAAAATAGTTGTTCAAACACAGTTTTTTAAAATAATATGTAAAACTTTTAAAAATAACTAGTTATTAACAAAAATAAACTTACCAGTTGTTTGGGTGTTTTTTTTTTTTTTTTGGAAAGGGGTTAACCACAAGCATGCTACATAAACAGTAACAAGTCACTATAATTGAAGAAAATGGAACAAATGTCATGACATAATTAATAACTAGTGTTATTGAAAGAAAAATAAATATTAGAAAATAATTAGAATATTCCATTACATTATTAGTTTCAGATTTATTTGGTTTTTAAATTTTCTTGATTATTAGATAAAGTGTTTTTTGATCCGAAATTTTGGCATCATCTTTTGCGAAGCAATTTTTGCTTTAATAAAGCCTTCTCTTACTTCAGGAATACAGACACTTATTGATCACTCTGCACTGAGAAAAAAAAAATATACCGCCTTCAACTAGAATGAATAGGTAGTCATTTCCTGCATCCCTAAACTAGAAATATAGATTTCCGAGCTATGTGAATAGGATAAATAACTAAGCTGAATAGACGAAATGATCTAGAATTTCTAGTCTCTTGTTTTCTAGGTGACGAAACGATAATGAATCGTTTCAATAGCGAGAAATTGTCGCTTAATTTCTGGAATGGTTTCATAACCAAGAATTATAGTTACTAAAACTAGCCTCTTGTGTTCGCATCTATTTGCAGGGATTTTTAAATAAGTTTGGCCACGAGAGTATAGGAAAACGCTGTTGAATTCTAGTAGGAGACTCTAGAAATCTCTATCAAAGTGAACTAGAATTTATAAGGATGACATGGAACTATTTTTTCTAGAGCCAAAGTTTAGATTCTAGATGCCAGAACTATATTTTTTTCTCAGTGTGTCACAAGCTTTATAACTGTTTCTTCTGCTTGTGTATTACAGGGAAAATGAGGAAAATCTTTAGATGGCAACTGGCAACTCGCTTCTCTTGCTTCACTTATATACATTTTTAAATCCTCATCAACTATGCATTTTGTCATTGGAGGCTCTGTGATTACTATATCTGCGCACTTAATCATATAAATGTAATCTTCGGCATGCAAATTGAGCTTGGGGACAGCAAACTTTCGGACGCCATTCTTTTCTTCCAATCTTGTTTTTAGAAGCTGGCGAAGACCCAACTCTCTTATGTGCTTTCTCTCATCACTTAACGTACAAAGAAGTGCGTTTTCTGGGTGAGCATAATAACTATTTCTCTGAATAACTGGGTCAATTATTTTTAGATATTGCTCACAAATATAACGTGAAGATTTTGTCAGTCTCCAAAAATGTTTGGAACAATTTACATATGATGGTTTAAGCTTAATATGGAACTAAATGGGGGCATACTCTTTCATAATATACTCTGTTAAAGCTTTAAGGCTATTTGAAAGATTTTCTGTTCCAACATATAACCAAAGAATGCGACTTGCTAACCTAAGCCATAGAGAATAAGCCAACTTTCCTGGTTTTTTAAGTGCAGATTTGGAAAGCATGTATCCCTTGAGATTGATGTGTATATTTCAAGGAAATATTTTTGGTATGTGCTTAAATCATCAATTATTTTAACATTAGGAAGGTTGTGTTGTATAAGCAAGAAATTAACCACTGGAGGTTCGTTACAATTTTGAGGTTGTTAGCCTAAAACCCCGCCAAATTCATTAGGGACCTTTGTTTACCGTCTAATTTGCAAAACAGGTGGCACAAAGGCAATTCATTTAAGTGGAACAAACAAATCAGCCACTGTGGTATCTAATGATATCTTTTTTTTTAAAGAAATCACACCGTTAACTCCAGTGTTTGTGGCTGTCCCATCACACCCAATAGCAGTTACAGTTGATATGTTCAAATGATTATTACCATTAAAGTACGCTATTATGCTATTTTTTATAGCTTCGTCTGTTCCAAAAGCAAGGGTTACATGCCCTAGAAAGGATGAATTGGGCTCTTTTATTAAAGAAATATGTTCTTCGATAACCGTCCTTTTTACCTGACTGAAAAGAAGGGTTATGTATTTCATGCGTATCTGTGTACGTGCATTTCTTTATAACTCGAAACATACCAACGGCTGGATGGATTTTAATGAATGAGGTCTCTATCAATTCGTCTTAACATCCCAATGGTTATAGGCTAGGTTTTGTTTTTATAAATTCAAAATGGAGGTACAGTCGAAACAAATACGCACCCTATTGAGTAGCATAGGTCTTTCAAAATGAAGACGACGTTTTATTGACTATTTTACAGTCAGAAGCTCCCTTAAAGTAGTTAAAATATTATACAACCTGGAAGTTGTGTATGTAGGATCTCTAGCTTTACTGCAACTCTAATCATCATAGACATCTATAGACCTCATCAAAACAGTGTTTATAGATAGGAAATAACAATTAGACACAACTTAAAAGTCAACAATACCAGTAAATAATAAAAAAAAAAAAAATAAGTAATATAAACAAGTAATATAAAAGAAAATATTTGAAGTCAATTCCTACTTAGGTCAATAAGAGAATTTTTTTTCTCCCTTCTGTTTTTCTTCTTTCCACTTGAATGGCGCTTGAAATGCCTTTATCAAGAAGAGGGATCTCTCGGCCTTACAATAACTTGATCAAGAAGAGGGCTCTCTCGATTATGGAAAATTAATTAATTTAATTTAATTAATGAATTAATATTTAAAAAAACTGGGTTAACATCAAGTATCACCCACTACAAGTTAAAAAAAATATTTGATCGTGATTGGATGAATAATAAGTATTTTATTAACGATTGAAAATTTGAACAACATATTTATAGCGAGAGTGTGAAATAATAGTAGGAATTGAAAAAAAAATTAGTTTTACATTGATGAGAAATAATTAATTAGTTCCTTTTTTACGCAGTCGGGATTTTTATTTTTTTTTATTTAATTGTTTATGTAAAATTTGTTTCCTTTTTTATCTTGCACAATTGTTTTATTTTGTCTTCCATCGAAAAACAAACCTATATTTTCTCTAATTTGTTTAAGGCTTCTTACTATCTCTTTTGTTCGATTATTGGCTCTCTCTCTTAGAACTTTCATATTATGAATTACCTTACTATTGTTCTCCTCTGTAATCATTCCAACTTCTTTAAGAACAGCACTTGCCATAGTCGCAGCAACTCTGTCTGAAACACCAGTTCGGTCACAGGCACTTGCTACTGTTTGAAGTTCTACTCGCATTTGCTCGCTTGTAGTTGAAACCAAAAGAGAAGTAGAGGAATTTTTGGGATTGTATGTTAAGTTTCTTTTAGATGTTTGCTCAGGATCTGATTGAACGGCATCAATTTCAGCTTTTCTAGTAGTCTTAACTACTAATTTCTGATTGTGCTTATACCTTAATTAATGCTGTAATACTTGTTGCTTCCTCTCTTCTTTTTGTGTTAAAATCATGGAAATAACTTTATCGACTCCACTTATACACATTTTTTCTCACTGTTCTTTGGTCAAGTAAAATATCTTGTTCAAGTTTAGGTACTTCTTTTCTTGTTTCGCAATTACAGATAGAAAATTACTTGCACTTACAGGCTGCTACATCAAAAAGAATTTTGCTTTCATTTAAAACTTTTGCTGCAATTAAATCATATTTTTCTGTACCTTTTCAGCCTTCTGATCTTAAAATACTTCTGTATTTATCGTGATAGGTTTTTCCCATTTGTAAAATGCGAGTGAGAGATACTACAGGAATAGGTGCTTTCGGCCAAACAGATTCAACTTTCTAAATGAGAATATCAAGTATTTCACTCACTGTTGGTTCTTTTTATGTTTTGTCTGGAATCAGCTCTTGTGGAATATAAAGATACTATTTCATAATGTCATAATAAGTTGGAAGACTTATGTCACTTAATTGTTTAGGGTACCCAAAAATTGGGTATTCTAACTTTAGTCTGGTCTGAACTGGTCTTGACACTGCCATCACACTAAAGTTAAAGTATTAACTAATAAATTATTATACTAATATTCAAGCTGACGTATTCATAAACAAAACAAAATCCAATAAAAGAACATCATAAAAACATTTGTTACTCAAACGATTTTTTTTGCCTGCACTGACTGACGACAGAAACATCTGACCAGACAGACCATTGCTCCAGCTACATGCTACTTTCCTCCTGCACCACCCTACACCAGTCAATAATATGCCGCCTGAATCAAGGTCACTTCAAACGACGTACTCTTATTCTTTTAACTATTATTTTTCCGAGCTAAAAATGTTTTGCAGCGTTTTTAATTTAAAAGTTAGGTAATCCTTTTTATTACGAAATATTGCTAAAATCTTTAAAAAAGGAATTTAAAAGATGCAATATTTAGTAGCATAAATATTAAAGGTATGCAGTAGAAAACTATAAATATCTACTGTAATGTATGTTAAGTGTATTATTTAAAAATTGAAAACAGGCATTTGGTATTTAAAATATATATATATATTTTTTTACTAAACCAAATTAATCAAAATTCGTAAAATCTACTTAACAATACATAGATTCAAGTCTTTTACGGTACCTCTAAATATATTGTGTTTGTTAAAATATTTTAATACTGTCTTAAAAAAGATTTTAGATAACTTTTTATCTCTATTACATATCGAAATTTAAAGAAAAATCGTTTCACCCTAATATACATGCCAAGATGGCTCATAGATGGCATCCTCAAAATGGAAATTTATTTTTTTCAATATATGCTTTTTTCGGTCTACGGTTGTCATTCGTATGGTTACTACGGCATAGTGTTCTGCCGATACCGGTCCGGTTGTGCGCCTCACGAATCGGGCCGCAATCGCGCTGCGTATAAAAAAGTAACGGAACCAGTAGCGGCAGCCAATATTGTGCAAATACCGCCAGTAGTGGAAAGCGGCTGTCGGAGGCCGATTGCTTATCGATAGCTATGTGTTTGCTCGGTAAACAACTTTCGTTATCAATTCAAAATACAGGGTGACTGTAATTAAAGTTAGCACTTTGAAATTGTCATAAAAGGAAATCTTGTGTACCAAATGTAATACTTTAAAGGGGGTCATGGGAATTTATTTCCATCCAAAAAAGTTCAAATGTTCCACACCAGGAGGGAAATGGCGCTGTATACAATATTGTTAAACGAAATAAGACATGAAGACATCGGTTTAAAATGTTCTTAATCGTTTCGTAAACGTGTTAGAAAGCATGTTCATTGTGGGGTTCACTATTTTCCGAAAGCAAGTAAAATAGTATTACTGCATTCTCAAAAGTAGATCATAGCATATTAGGAGGAATGTTACTGGCATGTCGGTGTATCGCATCCTTTAATTCCGCCTAATTTTTAGGTGCGTTCGTAATTATATAAATACGTAGCACCTATAGTCGTCGTTCTGTCCGTCTGTCCGTCTGTCCGTCCGTCCGCATGTAACAGAGCAAAAACTACCCAACCGAATGGGCTGAAATTTTAAATATATGATTGTTGCAAAATTTTGTCGAGCCATTTCAAATTTTATGAAAATCGGATGTATAGTTTAATTACAGGGACAGTCAAAAGTTTTTCTTTACATTACGACCAATGGGAAAAATTATTGCAAATGTATTTTAATGATGTTACAGACTTCCGAATGGTCTGAAATTTTAAATATATAATTGTTGCAATATTTTAGCGAGCAATTTAAAATTCTATGAAAATCGGATGTGTAGTTTAATTACAGGGACAGTCAAAAGTTTTCCGTTACATTACGGGGAATGGGTACAAATTATTGCAAGTGTATTTTAATGATGTTAAAGACTATGCACTTATGAAGTGCAAACAAATATACATTCAGTACAATATGGGGTGCAAAAAATAATTATAAAGCTAGTTATAGTACGAACGCACCTCATTTGCCACGTTTGACGAGCAATTTCCAACTTGTTTAGATTATCACCACAAACAGTGTTTTGAGATAATCCCACTGCCAAAATTCACGGGGATTGTGATCTGGTGACCGGGATTGCCAATAAATGGGAAATTTTTGGCCTATAATCCGTTCATTCGTGAAATGTTGCTTGTAACTGCGTGACATCTGTAACAATGTACGATGCGACCCCGTCCTGCATAAAAATCGTGGAATCTAACATACCACTTTGCTTGAGTTCAGGTATGACGAAACGTCTTAACATTGACTCTAAGCAAGCTGTTGTCACAATGCATGTAATAGGTCCAGCTGTCGACTGCTTATCAATGGAATATGCTCCAATTATGAAACTTGCTGTCATACCACACCAAACGGTGTCTTTAGCAGAATGCAATGGACTGGGTACACAACATGAGGGGTTTGTTTGGCACAAATCCTGCAATTATGTGTATTGACATCGCCATTTAGGTAAAAATTGGTTTCATCTTTCCACAAAATGTGGCATGGCCAATGTCCGCACAATTCCATCCATACATTGAATCCCAAAGCGAAAAATTGTCTTTCTGCAGGATCGTGCCGTTGAAGTACTTGAACATGTTTGATTTTGTATTGGTAGGACTCCAGCACTATATGGACAGTTTTGTACATCGTACTCCATGGTACGACCTTTCGACATGCGATAGCACGTACGATGTGTGCTTCCATTGTTTGTTCCTCCACTGCTAATGCAAGATCCTCCTCGATTTAAACAGATGCAGGTTTCCTTCCCTTCACACGTGCAACAGATAACAAAACCGTGCGTTCAAACTTTGTAATCATTTTCCTCAAACTTTGCGGTGTCATTGGCCTTGGGTTACATTCCTCTTACTGAACGATACCTTTACAAAGCACTGCGTTCATTTCTACCGAGTTCAAAATCACATTTAACAAGAAAAAAAAACGGTTTGTCACCGGTAAAAACTAATTTTTACCAAGTTATCGTTTATAAACTTTGAGAAAGTATTTCTATCATGAATGATTTTGAAAATGTCGCCGTTTTTACGATGAAGCGTTCGTCCATCTAAATAAAGTTAGTTTATCCCTTTTTATAGCATTATTTAGCTTAATCAGTTTATAAGTGATTATTACGCGTGTTCTTAAAAACTGATATCACAACTGGAAATGCACTTCCAGCAATCATCGCTAATATGCAGTACTAGCAGAACTACCCGGCTTCGCCCGTGTCAATTATAAGGAGCCTTCCAGGTAAAATAGATTAAAACGAAATAATACGGCAAACACAATAACTGAAATTTGTGCATTCCCATCCACAAATCGTTATAAAGACAATCAAAAAACATGGCTTTATTGCCTCGCAACCATAGTAAAATCCCTGATCTTTAATAACAGAATTCACGTTTTCTTTGGCGGGTGTAAGAGAAAAATATGTGATTTTCCTGACAATACGAAAAAAAAATTCTCCAAATCGCGCAGCACTTCGTCAAATTCTCGTTTGTATGGTATTATCTATATCATAAATTAAAAACACTATGTCAGTGCCCATAATTGTGCCTTATAAATTGTGCCCCATAAAATGTGCCTTTACTGCAATTTTTATAATTTTTAAACATCACACAATTTCATTTTTTACAATGTCGATAGAAAAAAGTTCTTTCAAATGAAATTTGTTTGAAAATTGTACCTCAGTTTTCTGATTTTATTGAATTTTAAAGTGATTTTTAAGCATGGATATTTTTAAAGTTGAGTGCAACCGATTACGAAAGATGAACCTGTTTACACTTAATGCAATAGTATAAAGAAAAGACATGTCTATGTATAACGCTGGTATCACATTTTCGGTGGCAACAACCTAACACAACAAATTTCCCTTTCACTGCAGTTTAACGTCTAAACATTGTACATTCGATTGTTCCAACGTATTATAGAAAACAAAAGTACTTTCTGTGATATTTGTTTGTAATGTTTATCTCAATTTTCTATGGGTTTTAAAATAATTTTTAAGCATGCATATTTTTTAAATATGTTTACAACCCAAATACAAAAGATTAACTCAATTGTTCAAAAACATTGTAAATAATTCAGAATTTGTTTGCTTTCGTGTAATATTCAATAACTAAATTGGCAAACGAAATTAAAACGCCAAAATTAAAGTAAAATAAAACACGAATTTAACAGATATCAAATCAAACTGCTCAAAATGATCTGATAAGTATATAAAATTCAAATGGGAATTTCGTTCCGGGTGCATATAACTTGAATTCTTCAGAACGGATTTCCATGCGACTTGCACTATTAGTTTTTTAGGGAAGGTATCAGTGCGTAACATATTGTTTTCCGTTGCTTAGTCATAGAATTATAGGGAAAAGTTATATAATCATGTGAACCGAATAATGAAGGATTAGTCTTATTAGTTAAATGAAAAATACAGAACTGTTTTTATCTCTAATTATTTTAACGGGTTTATCTTCAGTAATGGGAATGTGCGCTAGGGTATTCTTATTTTAATGAGTGTGCCTGACACCTATTATGGCATGCACCTTTGTTTAAAACTATATAAAATGACTTATATTTAAAGCAACTATTTGGCATGCAACTTGATTACAAAATATTAACCTGCAATAATTCTTAAGGTGCTTCTGCAGTTTCCTGCTCAACAACGCGAAACTTTCTGACACGTTTTCTGACTCATTAAACGTAAAGGCTTAAAATTTGTAAGCCTGACTACGATTAAAGCAATTTGGAATTGAAATGAATTTTCCCTTTTTTCATAAATAAATTACTTATCGAGTTATGAGCAATTGTGGTTGCGTAACGGCCGGTTTTCTCCTTTATTGAACTGTTGAGTCCGAAATTCAATTCAAAAAACCAACTGACAGATCTTATACCTTTGCTAAATTATGGAAACTATTTTTCGATTACATAGTTTCTAAATAAGAACTCCTGTCAATTTCATGCGTTTCCGAACAAAAATTAATTTAAATATGTTTCAGAAAATAGCTCCTTTGGATTTGAGAACATCCTTAACTTTATGAACAGCCTTAACTTGACGTTTATGAAAAAACTCACATTTTTAGTTTTAATTTTGGAACTCGCGAAATTTAAATTCAGAAAAAGGATGTACTTTTGACACATTGTGGTAATTTTTTTAACATTTAAAAGTAAAATACACGTTTTTTTGGCGCGCGTAACAGAAGTATACAACATCTCCCACAATACGGGGGAAAATGCAAAAAAATACATCTAAATGAGGTAGTATTTACTAAAATTTTATTTGGAAAATTTGAAATTTTATTGAAATTAAATGTACAATGATTAGATGAAATGATGTCATTTTAGATAAATTTTAGATTAATTCCATAAATTTAAAAAAATGTTAATAACCGCTCTCTTTTTGTTATAAATCACAGAAAATGTTAGCACTGAATCTTAACCAATACAACACTTAGCGATAACGTATGGCTATAAGATATGGCTGTAGTATACAATCGAAGTAGTAAGCAAAATATAGGAGCCATATGTTTACAATGAGTTTGATTACGGGTTGAAAAGATTTGATAGAATATGATATCATATCTACCCTTTTTTTCTTTGTCTTAAATTGTTTTCATGAAAATTGACTGTTTGTATTAAAATAGATGTTTAAATTAAAAAAAAAAACATTCAAATTGAGGTGCTACGTTATTTCCCCGCTCTTATAGTTAAAGTTTTTATTTTATATAAAAAAATATGAATTTTCTGTTTAGAATGACGTCAATATCAAACACGCAAAAATATAGCAAGAAAATCTGAATTTTTATTGGCAAATAGAAACAAAATACACGCGTTATCCTTATTTATTTCACATTATTGGGTCATTTTTTAGGGTGTGGCACACAGTAAAGAAACGTTTGAATTAAAAAAGATTTTAAAATATATATTTCTATAATATTAAATTATGGAAGTGGTAGAAAAAAGGGATAAATCGTGATCCGATAATTTTTTGAAGTAGACAGTGATCTTTTCCACGTTTTAAAACGTATGTACATGAAGGTTCGTGCAAATCGGTCAAAAAATGAAGATTTGTATAAAGGACATACACGCAGAGAACGGCTTATATACACATATAGATTTCAGATACAGTATAGTATCCGAAATCATTTGTGTGTCCCTCTAAATAATGGGCAATTTTTATTATACAGAAAGTAACATGTAGTAAACCTCAGGAACGTATACCAATTTCATTATAAGTGAAATAATTTAACATAATTATAATTCGCCCCTAAAATTTTCTTTCCTATACCGTTATGTAACGGAATTCTTTTGCGTGGCCCTCTAAATGAATATAAAATATTATTTGCAATTATATTTACAGAATGTATATTTTAATGCCCTTAATAATTGAATATCAATTTTATTACGTTAGAAGGGGTGCAACATCATTAAAATACACTGGAATACATTTTTTTTCCAATGGCCGTAATGCGATGGAATACTTTTGACTGTCCATGTGATTGAACAATACATCCGATATTCATACAATTTGAAATGTCTTGACAAAATTCTGCGACATGCGGACAGACCGACAGAACGACGGACAAACATAACGACGGACGGTTCAGACGACAACTCTTGGTGCTGCGTATTTATATAATTACGAACGCACGTAAAAAGCTTTATACAGTTTTTATTGAAACGTATTTCTTATACCGACAATCCTTTTGTGGCTAACAGTTCAATTAAAAAGTTAAGTTTTGGCGATGTTTTAGATGAAATAAATTTACTCGCCTATAATTAATCAAAAGTTAAATATAATTACATATTCTGTATTCAGTTACCTTATTGCATCACACTTGTACAAGCTCTGGCCTAACTTCAGTCAACGATTCAATAAAATGTCATTTACAGATAAGCAAAATAATACTGAAAAATGAGATTCTCAGCAATATTGCATGAAGATAGGCGTGTGTAAACGTCCTCTTGATTTTGTGTTAGTAATTTACCAGTGGATTTTATGCCTTGTATAAGGATTTGTTGTCTGTATTTTTCGTACTACAAAAACGTGCAGGCAAATATGCGTGAGTGGTTCAATAATTATTGTCCCTAGTGTATATAAAATATTTGTACTGCGATGGTTGATATGGAATACCTAAGCCTAATATCTTAAATACCTATATGCTCAATTTCAGAACCGTAGCTGCTATATTAACATAGTTTTGTTTTTTTTTGGGGGGGGGGGGATGAAGTTTTAAAGACCTATTTTTGAGGGAATTTTTAACGAAGTGAGGGTGAGGGTGAAATGCTGCTTTGGAGCTTATGAGCTACATTTGTGACTGTGATTGAGATGCGGCTACATCACTAGGATCCCGAGTCCAGGCGACAGTAGTTACGTCTCATCCACTGTCACAAATATAGCCCCATAAGCTAAAAATCAGGCTTTAACCCACACTTACCCCTTTAACCCATTTTTCCAAAACTATGTGAATATAGCTGCTACGGTTCTGAAATTGAGCACATAGGCATCTAAGACATTAGGCTTCTATTTTTCACAACAACAATCACAGTGCAAATATATTATATACATTAGGGATAATAATTATTGAACCACCCACGTAAAATAGAGAAGATTTATGTTTCTTAATAAAAAAATTATTTCGTATATTATATCATTGCAAATTTCCGTCTAAAAATACAACTGGAATTTTCTATTTTTAAGTATTTATTTCAAAATCTAATCAAATAACATATTACGAAAATTTCGATTTTGAAACACAATCCCTTATGGTTGTAGCATTTCGCTTTCAATTAATCTTCCATCTTAAAAGGGAATTAAATATTGATTGAAATTCGAGATACCGTGCTAGTGGATTACGACATTTATACATTTTGTGAACATTTACAAAAATGCACTCATATTTTATGCATTCCCATTTCCTCAGACTCATTCTAAATGCTATTAAACTGAAAGCTTGGAATTTCGGCATTTACTCAATATGCCAAATGACTCAAGATGTTTAAGTAATTGCTTACAGGATATTTTTTCATTAACAAAAAGGAAAAATAAACAAATGTTTCACATAAGTGATATATAAGAAATGAAAAACTTTTTTGCTGTTGAACATATATTGAATAATTTTCAAACGGATGAAACTATTATACTAATTTAGTTAATTTTTTATAGGATATTTATAAATTAATGTACGCTATTAGCTAGATTATAAAGGAGAAAGAACATTTCGAAAGAGAATTTGCGGATTTAGAATTTAATGTTTAATGAATAAAAAACGAAAACGTCAGTTATTATGTTTTCCATCAGAGTTCTTCAATTGTTGCAAGATATATTGCTCAGAAGGAACGTACACAAAAAAGGTTTCTGCGTTTTTTATTAAAACATCTTATTTATATAGATAATCAACTCTCATTCAATAGTTGAATTTAAGACTTATACTTTTGCGAAGTTTTACATGAATCACATTTATCAGCCTGTAATAAAACAAACTTTTAACATAATTAGATATTTTGTATTAAATTACTTCATTGCATTACATTTGAACTCCCTACTGTATAACGTTAGTCAACGATTAAAGAAAATGTCATTTGCAGGTAAACAACATGATACTTGTTTATATTATTTGATTAAAAAACACATTTTTTTTTGTGTAATATCATATTAAGATATATTAGGTGTGTGTAATTATGATATTAAGTTGATATTATATATGATATTAAGTAATAGATGATATGATATAGTATGAGTAATAAGAGATATGATATTAAGTAACTTGATATTAAGTTACGAAATTACTAGTGGGTACAAGGAATTTTTGGCTGTATTTACGTCATACATAAACTTGTAGGCAGATATAATATAGAGTGTATTAAAAAGTTTAATTAAAAAAGAATCGTATATCATGTCATTGCCAATTTCCGTCTAAAATATATAATTGGAAATCTCATTTTTTAAGTATTTATTTCAACATCTAATCAAATACATTACGGACATTTCGTTATTGGAACACAATGTCTTATGATAGAAGCATTTTGATTTCGATTAACCTTTCATCGTGAGAAGGAATTAAATATTGATTGAAATTCGAGATATCGTGCCAGTGGATTAAGACATTTAATCATTTTGTGAACAATTACAAAAATGCCTTTCATATTTTATGCATTCTCATTTCCTCAGCCGCATTATAAATGTTACACAACTGATGACTTGGGATTTTGAGATTTACTGAATATGCCAAATAACTTCAGATATTTAAGTAAATGGATACAGGGTCTCAATTTATTTAAATAAAAATAATTCACATAAGATATAGATAAGAAATTAAAAACATTTTTTGGTCGCACCTGTTTTATTGTCGTATGGAATGAATTTCAAACTGATTAATATATTTTGCCTAGTATAATTATATTTTTTTCATAGAAATTTTATAAACAAATGTATGCTATTAGCCAGAGATAATTCACAAAAAATATTTCGAACGAAAATTTTGCAAGTTTCGAATTGAATGTCTTAGTTTATAAAGAAACTAAAACAGAAATTCATACTTTTACACATGTAAGTTTATTGAAAATAAAATTTTAATAAAGAAGTTAGGAAATTACCAGTGGATTTTACGCCTTGTATATGGATTTGTTGATTATGTATTTTTTCTACATGCAGTCAGATATAATATATAGTCAACTTATATTTTTTAATGATTTTTTTTTCGAATATTATGGCATTTCTAATTTCCGTCTAAAAAAATATAATTGGGAATTTGAAATTTTACTTTTTTTTTTTTCAACATCTAACAAAATCCTATTACGAACATTTCGATTTTGAAACGCAATCCATTATTATTGCAGCATTTTGATTTCGATTAACCATTCATGTTGAAAGGGAATTAAATATTTGTTGAAATTCTCGATGTCATGCCAGTGGATTATGACATTTAGTCATGTCTGTAGATTTACAATAATGCACTCATATTAACCCTCATATTAACCCGTTGGCTCCGCTGCGGAGACATCATCTTTTATTACAAAATTTATTTTTGGCACCAGTAATAAAGGAAAATAAAATCTACCTTATTTAATCAGAGCATTTTTGAAAGTGTGTACTTGAAGGAAAATTCTTTTAAAAAAGTGGTGCCGATCTAATAAAATTTGTGAAAGAAACGCCGGAGCTTTAAGGGTTAATTGCATTATCATTTCAATGTTGCCAGTGGGCTACTTTTTTTATTGAGATTTCTTGATTGCCACCATTTTTTGAAGCGGTAAAATTACTTTTGTTTTCATTTTACCATTTCAAAAAAGTGGTGCCAATAAGGAATCTGAATTAAAAAAAAAAAAAAAAAAAAAAAAAAAAAAAAAAAAAAAAATTGTCCATCTGGCAACACGGTATCATTTCATCACACGCATTCTAAATGTTATTCACTTGCGTACTTGTGAATTTACATTTACTCAATATGAAAATGACTTAAGATGTTTGTGTAAATGTATAAACAATCTCATTTCATTTTTTTTTTTTTAATAACATTTCACATGGGCGATATGTATGAAATGAAAAAAAAAAAAAAATGTTGTACATTTATTGATTTTTTTTCAAACTGATCAAAATATTTTACCTACAAAAATAATTAATTTTTTCATAGAATGCTTTTAAAGTAATGCATGCTATTATCTCGAGAGAAAGGGAAAAACAAACATTTCGAAAGAGAATTTTGCCCATATTACAATTTAGTGTAAAAAAAAAAAAAAAAAAAAAAAAAAAATGTAGAATGAGGTTAAGAAGTGCTGGCTATATTTGAATGGCGTGTCAATAATATATCTTGTTTTCATATATGAGATATCGCAAATTTTTAACGACGGAAATTCTCATATAATAAATTGCTTCTGACAAGTACTAGGGGATGTTGTAATACATGGTTATCGAATCAACTTTAAGAACAAAACTCACAGTACACTTTGTAGCGGACGGACAGAAACATGTCAGTTAAATTGATTTTTTCTTTCACACAATACCAACAATTTTACTATACAGTGTAAAGAAAATATTTCACCAGTAATGATTTTAGATAAAATTTATTTCGGGATAAAAAAAAAAAAAAAAATCGCTGTAAGAGTATTTAAATTGTAAGCATTTGAATTTGTGTCAAACAAATTTGCTCATCCGCAATAACAGTTACACAATTCCACAAAATTCATTTTTCGCATTATTGGACTAAAATGCAAAAGCTTCTAGCTATAAGAAAAGTTCTAAACTGTAGTTACTTGAAAAACCTCTAGATTTCGCTATATGTTTTAACACCCTGGAAGGAGGGTTGCAGTATATCTGGTGTAAATTTACAGAATCCCCCGATCTCTTTCGCAACCTGTTCCTTAAAAATTTTACACTATTATGTACGTTTTTGCATCTGTATATAATGTTGAAAGGCCACAATTTTATAGTAAAGTACACTAATAATAATCGCCTTTACTCTCCTGTGAAATGTAGTAATTTTGATTTGTGTAACTTTTCTTACAGGTGAAGTGTATGCTAGGGGAAAACAAATGGTGAATGTTACTTTAGTGATTTAAAGTTTTCGATGGATTGACATAAATTTTAATATTTAAGGTTAATTTGATAAAACAGATAAAACGAAATAGCCGAATGACTCCATTCGTCACTTCAGAGGAGATCTCTGAGCGATTTCAGTCTCTCAAGGCAACACGTCACGGACAGTCACTGCGATAACAAGCCTCCAGTCTAAACCGATGAGCATGGGACACACAACGCCAAACCACAACAAACAATTTCACAAAGTCTGTACTGCGGTTTGATAATGTTCGACCCGCAGACTCTTATGACGGATCCAATACTCTAAGAAACATCTGCACTATGGGCGGCGCCGCAACACACGCGGCTATCAGGCTATCCTCTCATGTGGTCAGACAAGGCGAAGCCAGCGCAAGAACGTGAACCACTGAACGAAATATACTGTCAGACAGATCTCGTCAGATCAACAAGTAGTTCTTTTTTCAGGAATCCTGTAATTATGCCGCTAGCGTTACACCTCGAGAGGACGCGACTACTCCCTCAAGTACCAAAAGTGACTCCCACAAATAGTACCTTGCTTAGAGGATCACTTAAACATCCGTGTTTCAGTCTATCACCATCCAGTACGGCATTAAGTCTCGAGGCGATCACCATGTGCTCACTCAGAAATCGAGATAAAATCGATAAAAAAAAAATGATCTCTATACTGTAGTTGGTAACAAATTTCGTTGTTATAGTGATATTTTAATATTTTTGTAAATGTTCGATTGTAATTTTGTAATTGTTGTATGGAAAATGTAATCACTTGAAATATGGCAATGAGTATGAAAATCCAGCGAAAAAAATTAATGCCGAATTAGGAATATAAATATTTATTTGAAAATCTTTTACAACAGTCTACATTTCCTAGTACAAATTTTTATGAGAAATTTTGTAAGTTTACCTATCTGGATGTAGAGACATTTTCCTTTTCGTATTAACCGAAATTTTTGTTGCGATTCTTGGGTTGTAATTTTCTAGCTATAAACAATAACATTTCTTTGTAATCTTTATTGGAATTTACTATTATGTATCATAATTTACAGTTTCAGAATGAAAAAAAAATATTTAAACTCAAATTTAATTTTAAATGGCATGCAAAAACTACTTTAAATTCCTTAAAATCATCACATAAAACACGGTTTTCAATGAAACTTTATTTGTAAAATTTTTTCTGCTCATTTCGAGAGTGAAGATTGAAATGATGACTCGGAACTCAGTTTTGCGGTTTCAAAGCTATACGACCTGTACATATCTCTTGTGGAATATTAGTTTCTTGTTTCTTGTTTCTTGTATGCATGTTTCTTTGAATTATATTATTGTTATAGGTTTTAAAATTAATAATATTAAATTCAAATATTTGCGTTAAAATCTAAACTATCCATGACCGGTATCGATACTATCAAAATAAAAGGGAAATAATGTACGAAACATAATCCTGTTGTAGTCTCGATTTTACTCGATTGTTTATTCAACTAGAGATTTTCACACATATTATCCCATTTTAAGATTAATTAATATAGAGTTTTTAAAGAAATACTTACGTTGATAAAAGATTTTAAAAAATAAGTATTTTAAGAATATGTTTTATAGGGTTAGCAATATTTTAATATTACATTCGCAAGAAGACTTTTAGGTTATTTAACTTTTATTTCTATCAGACAATAACTGAAGCATGCAACAGGAAGTATTCGATAGACGTGATTCTGTTCTTTTACAGAGGCATGAACACTTAAAATTTATTAAGGATGCTGCTTTCATCCTTTCTAGTATTTTCCGTTCTTTCTATTTACTTACTATGGGTGCTATTTAAATGAAATAAAATTTGCTTGTCCAGTTTCAATTTATAATTTATTAAATTTTTCGCTGTTTCTATAGCAAATTTTCCACATCTTCTTTTAATCAATTTCAAACATTTTCCTTCTTATCACATAAGATACTTTTATTGTAGAATTGCAGAATAAATTTACATTATTTTTTTTTTTATTCATAGCTAGCTAACTTGCCCGGCGTTGCCCGGGTGCGTAAAAAAACAGCACGAATTGCGAAAAACCTCTGAAAATCACAATACGAAATCGCGAAAAAATTTTAATTCGCTGCGCAAATTTCGAAAAGAGAAAAAATGTATATATATATATATATTGTGTTCGAAGATTGAAAGTTGATTCAACTTCTATCAACGTCTTTCACTAATGTGGAAAAATGGCAGAAAATCGCTAAACTAAACTAAAAATCACATACTAAATGCCCAAAAAAATCGAAAATTGTTACACGAAATCGGAATAAACTTTATTGAAATGAAGGTATAAATTACTTTAGTATTATAGGTCAAAAATCGAATGTCAAAAAATTGCAGCAGATCGCGAAGAAACGTAAATATCGAATTAAAAATCACCTGATGACGTAACAAACACGTGTAAAGTGTTTAATGTCAAGTAAATTTGACATTTATGATCACCCATTATTGGCATTTAATCATTTAGTTTGGCGATATTTTTTTTGGTCTATGGGATAATCAGGTAGAACCACAAATTATTTCTGATCGTATTTAAAAGTAGATAAATAGCTCTTCTTTATATAAATAAATAAAATAAATATTGAAAAAAATGCTTATATGTATATGAAAAGTACATAGTTTGCCAGTAAATATACGTAAAATTCACTTCACTCGCCAAGGCCATTTTCTCTAACTCACCAAAGCCCATATATTAAAAATATACCAAATACTCTTCAATCTGTTGCCTGATACTAAGTAATCACAATAATGTAAATAATTATTAGGCATAGATACGTACCAGGTTTGGCGAGATTTTTTTTCACGCCAATTTGGTGAAAACATCGTTTTCGAATACCAGTTACATATATATATTTAAATTATTTTCTATTGTTTTAAAAGGAAATAACAATAAATAATAAAAAAGTTTAATTAATATCTATAGAACAAAACAGTTTATGTAACTGTAAAAAATTTAAAAAAAGTAAATAAACGATTTATTAATAAATAAACAACAATAGACGAGTTACCATGTCAGGCAAAATAACGCCATTTTGGAGCCCATTATGTACGATGGAGCTTATATGACATCTGTGGCAACAAAACTTTCAATAATATAGTAAATATGTCATTTGGTGGTGGCTTGATTATCGAAGATCATAAAATATGTGTGTATATGGCACATTTTTACACAAAAATTTAAATACTTGATTACATATTTATAATTTTAACTCCTTTTTATATAATTTACATTTGAATATAACGATTTACTCCGAAATGTTCTCCTATACTTTAAAAAAAAAAAAAAAAAAAATATTGAGACCTTCGTCTGGTTTATTTCACGCTTCTGCCTTTGTGGCTTAAAATTGCATTGTTTGGCGACAAGGGTAATAATTAATTAGCATATAACTCACAAATAAAGCCTTTCTCCTGTAAGACATACGATGGGAAAATTACATAAAAATGATAATTAAATTGAATTTTAAAAAAAGAAGGACTAAACGACTGTTACTTAAATTTTATTTCTTCAAGTTTTTTCGTGCACATTTTTATTAACCTGGCGAAGCGAAAAATCGCCAAATAATGTATCAATTGCTTCTTTCATACTAATTTACTTTTTAAGTTTTATAAACATTCCTTTCTTATTTAAATTTAATATTTTCATTTTATAAATTTTATCTCGCATTAAAAAGGTGTTTGATTCTTTTTTTTAAATTAAACAAATAACAGTTATTTTCTTTTAATTTGCGAGTAGTTTACATTATTTTCTAACGGATATAGCCATTTCAATTCATTTATCAATTATAATTTTCGGCAAAATGACCACTGGCAATCCTTTCGTGGAAAATATCAATAAAATACAATGATTTAAGCATTGTATCATGTTACTTTTATTCACAATTTAATTTACTTGGATTCCCTTAAATATAATTAATATAATACCTTAAGTTAATATTAGTTTTTGTTGCATTAAAATATTCCAATTTGTTCATTTTCTGTAAGCAAGTAATCCATATTGGTTTACAATGGAAGTCTATGGGAATTTGGCGAAATATTAGAAATATCGCCAAGTTGGCGTCACTTTTGGCGACACATTTTGATCGCCAAATTTGGCGATATACCGCCAAGTTGGCGATAAACTTCGCGGCGTTTGGCGACAGAACTGTGTCCCTCTACTGCAGCTTCCTTTTTAAATGCATTAAATGCTGTTCAATAATTGCATAAAAAATTCGCTAAAAATTCAAAAATCGCTGCACGAATTCCGAATAAAATTTTTTGAAAAGAGAACAAAATTTACTACATTGGGTTAAAAGAGAGAAACCATATTCATCTCACTTATATGGCAAAATCGCCTCGAAACATAAAAAAACGCTAAAAATAGCATAAAAAATTAAATAAAAAAAATCTAATCCAAAAATCGAAAATCGGGCTTCGAGGTGCAAAACCTCATATATAGACGTACCTTTTCCCCAAATTTTGTAGTTCTACGTGTAGTGGTCTTTTCAGAACACCGTCGACACACTCACTCACTCACACACAAACTTCTTTCTTTATTATTATAGAAGACATTTTTTACATTATTTTTTATTTATAATCATTAACCATGTACAGTGTACGATAACAATATTTACCAAAACACTCATTCCCGTAAGCTTTGACCATGTGGTCAACAGTGCCTCACATTGATTGTGTCAAGCCTCCGCACATAATTACCTTTTAAAGTACAGCACATTGCTTTGTTTATCCTCAGTCACTGTACAATCTTTATATCTGGGATGAAAGCTCACTATTTATGTATTACTTAAATTTCTACGACATATTTTATCTTAGAAAATCTTTTTAAAAAGTACACATTTTTAGCTGAAAACTCTTCACAATTTTTTCCACACCTGTTTAAATTGCCTACATGAAACAAAGGCTATTATTTCAGCATTTCAATAGCTTTGTTGTCACCTTTTGGCCAAAACCTAAAATTCGATTAATTATGAAAACTGAAGGGTGGGTCAGCACTCTCCTATGGCAAACACTCCCTAGTCTCAAATAGATAGATTTTCGTACATAAATCTCTATTAAATATGAGAGAATGCTTTTAAATGTATGGCTATTTTAAAAATTTATTTTAAGTTTTATATATATATATATATATATATATATATATATATATATTTCACATAAATGATCTAAAGAGAATAAATAAAACGAGAAATCTGAAATGGTGATCTGAAAAGAAAAATTTCGAAGTATTATTAGCTTATAATTTTGACACATCATTTATTTTTATTTTTTATTATTTTTATTTATTTATTTTTTTTTTTTTTGTGGAAATCAATAACATAAAATAATATCAGCATGTTATTTAATAAAGTAAAAGAATGATTACAGCTAGTGATTAGAGTATGGAAATATATTTCAAGTTGGAAAATTGAAAATTAGAATTTTATTTTTAATTTCGGAATTAAAATACATTTTTAAAAACAAATTCTATTTAAAATATTTTATCTATTTTTTATCGAGAATTAAAAAAAAAAGTGTGTTTTTTCGTAAAAAAAAGAAAAAAATAATAATAATAATTTAGTGTTAGTGGCGATACATTTTTTTTTATTGAGAAACGATAATAAATAGCATAATGATTTATTTTTCTTTCTAATACATTTTTGTTTTTAATGGTCTTTTAATTGCAAGAATAGTATCTGGAAGTTTTATTCAGTAAAGACGTTTTTTATCATGAATATAATATATTTTTTTTCATTGTACTCATGGGAGATGATCTTTTGTTCGAAAGATAAAGTTTTAATGCTCTCCTTATTACTTTAAAAAAAAAGAGGAATCTCTTTCTTCGCAGTCTATCTCTAGAGATATTTAACTATATTGGTTCGTAATGTCGCTGTTAACAATATGAAAAACTCTAAGGATATTGTCTTCTTTATTCAGATGAAAAAAAAAAAAAAAAAAAAAGAGGCATTATGAATACTTTGCTTGGATGATTTTATTTTCAATCTGAAAACCGTTTTATTTCTTTACTGGAGAGAAGTAATAATAAAAAATGGTTTATTTGTCATAAAATTTGTCCAATTACCAATATGATATTTTAAATTAAATTTGAATATTTTCTCTATTCTTCTGATTATCACTTACGGTTAAAATGACATAAAAGGAAAAAAAAAGCAATATATTTTAAAAATCTAGAAAAAAAAACAGCATTTAAAGCTTCTATAAAAAGAAGAGTATATATATAATTAAATATTACAAGAACATTACTCTCTGTATATGTATATATATATATATATATATGTACATTCATATATAGATGTATATATATATATATATATATATATATATATATATGTACATACATATATAGATGTATATATATATATAGAGAGAGAGAGAGAAAACCCAGTAGACCTGTGAGAGTCTTTCTTACTGCAATCTTTGAATTCATTTTCTCTACATTTATTATTAATTTATAACTAACACCAATTTTTTTAATCAAACAGTTTGTTTTAGCGAAAATATGTGTACAATGCGATTATCCGTTTAAAAACCTTATCGTATAATTCCCCAATCATTGTTTTACATATTGCATTTACTTTAAAAACGGGTGTTGATATAAGAGATAATATGTATGATGATAATTTATTTAAAAGTCTAGTACTAGAGCTCTAGTCTAGAAGTCTAGTATAGAGATCTGGTACTACTAGCTTTAAAGACCTAGCAAAAATCCAGTATGTATTGTCATGTGTGTGCAAAAACATCACATCCAATGATACCACAATCATCGTTGTGCGCTACTTAAATATTAAACTCAATATGCGAAGGGAGATGTGATCAAAAAATCGCATGTAATGACCACTCATTTTTCGTTTTACTCTACCTATTTGTTGAGAAAATTGGATTTTGATAACAGATATATTATATATGACATATATTACATTTTCAGAAAACGATCGCAATATTTTAACCCTTAAACGCCTGATTTTTCAAAAATCATTGTACTAATGATTTTCGGCTTTAATTTTTTAAATAAAACATGGGAAAAATACTTTAAAAAATTATATTTTGTTTTAAGTATTGTTTACGGCTAAAAAACAGTTTGTTACTAATCGGAAACACTGGTCTTTAATTGAAAAAAATAATTTTATTTGATAAAATTCTATCATATTAAACACACAAGAATTTTAGGAACTATAATAAGAAATAAATTTTACTTGCTCACTGCAGATCAAATAGTGTATTTCGCAAGCTTCCAAATAAAACAAAAAGAACCAGTATCAACAATTGATAAAATAAATCTATCTTTATTCTTAAACAGCACAATTGTTGCCATCTAGATGTTGAAAATCTATTTTATAATATTTTCAGAATGTATTTTATTAGCAATATTAGGCATTATAGCTTCAACATTATTTTAATATTATTTTAGAGCCTAAATTGGGTATGTTGTCGAAAAGCAGTACCCGGAATTTAAGGGTTAGAGTAAAATGTATTACTAAAATGTCTGTTCGGTATATTGGCTAGAAAAATAAATATTCATGAAGTATAATTTTAATGCATTTTTCTACATTGCTGAATCAGTATGTTAACTTAAGGTAATGAATTGCAACATACATTCAGGTTTGTTTTATCTTTAAATGATATGTAGTTGTTTTATGAAAACAAAATTAGTTGTAAAATGTAAGATGATTTCCGCGATCTTGCTAAAAATAGATTTTCGTATTTCTTTTGATTTTTCTTGTTCTAAAAGCAATATAATTTTCTGTCGTCAATATTGAGTTCTTCAAACACTTCATTCCTTAATTAATCTAATTATCTGCCATGTATTTCGTTTAAAGAAAGCTAGAATTTTACTGGGAAATATATAAAAGATTTTCTTAAAAATTTAACTACAATACTAGGACTTCCCTCAGAGGGATTGGTCTGAGCGATATTACTGAGAACATAGATTTAATAATAACATGTGGAAGCAAAGAAAATGAGATGTTATCTTTAATTGTCCATATATTGATATACATTGAAATGACGAAAATAAACGAATTGTAGAATTACAAAATCTTATCTATAAATTCGTATACACTGTTTAAAAAAATGGGAAATCAAACCATTCAAGACAGCCATGCATGGATATAAAATTGAAAGTGCGCAATATATTAAAAGTAAAATAGAAAATGAAACACTAATTTACTTATATCGGAATTTTAACTGTATAAAATGATGTCAAGAGCATAATCAGACGCTCCGCACCAATTTGAGTAACTTTAAATGACAAATATGTGATGTTTAAAAAGAATGGACTATACTTTATAGGGTGTGTGCTCCCCCGGAATAGATAATATTGTACAATATCTGTTTTCCACGGATGCAATGAGGTTGTCGATAACATTTAAGGAATTCTCTTCTCAAAATCTAATATAGTATCAAAGTACCGAATACATCAAAAGTGGCATGCAATGCTTCGTTAGAGTGTGTTTTAGATATGCTCGATCGGATTTAAATGATGAGTGTATGCTGGCCACTACATACGCTGTATTGTTTTGTTTTCAAACACATTCTGCACAAGTTTAGCTGTATTTAGCATGCATTAAATAAAAGAAATCGGCAATGATTACAACATAAAGTATGCCACAAGATCTGAATATATCGTCTGCATAACTTTTGAGCTGTCAAAATGTCATTTGAAGTAATTTACAAATCCATACATATTTATTCAGCAAATCACGCAAGCTAACATACGCCAATATGAACCCGATTACAAAATTTCACCAGAATAAGTTAATATATAAAAAATCTACTAATGATAATTGAGAATATGACCTTGTGATAAAATGTCTAGAAAAATGAATCGGATAAAAAATTCATATCACATTTAAAACGGCACTTCCCTCTGTTAGTGGCCTTGGCGAGAGAGAGAAAAGCCTAGAGAAGGAACACTTTAACAAGTACTTTCGGGCAACCTACTCACTGTTTCATACAAGTCTTTATTCAATATTTACACAATTTATTTAATGCTAGGTGGGTATCTATCAGTTTTGTTGCATTTAAATCGTATGTTTTGCGGAGGAAATGCAGCAGTATGAAATATTTAAAGTTGCTGTACCTAATAATTCCAAATTAACGGTAATTGAGATCACTTTCCGTTAATTTCAACTTTTTAAATTTTAAATTTTTTAGAAACCATTCATAGAGACAATTCTATATTTTAAAACTAACCCGAAGCAAAATTTCAAGATTTTGGGCTCAGCAGTAACAGAGAAATAGAAATTTTTTTTAAGTTTTTTGTTTCTGCACT
Source organism: Maratus speciosus (assembly GCA_963932465.1). Taxonomy (NCBI): domain Eukaryota; kingdom Metazoa; phylum Arthropoda; class Arachnida; order Araneae; family Salticidae; genus Maratus; species Maratus speciosus. Next base: position 418,075,582 of record OZ010795.1, read on the forward strand.
GTTTTTTATAGCGACATTTTTAGAAATTGCTCTATTGCGAGAATTTACGTCATGATAAATACAGCCATGTCAATTTTCATGTTTATATTCCTAACAGTTACATGTTCTTCGTTACTTAGATCATCTTTAGATCTTTTTCCGCTTTGTTTAGTCTTTCTATTTTTTAGAATTCGTTCTACAACGAGCATTTACATCTTATTAATTACTACCATACCAAAGTTCTAGATTCTAACCCCAACAGTATCCCAAAAAATTCAGTATTCAAATAAATCATAGTTTAGAACCGTTCTAGAATTTTTTACGTTTATCCGTCAAATTGAACCTTTTAGATCGCGTTCATTACGAGTATTCACATCTTAAAACTAACTACCGCACCAAATTTAAAGTTTCTAACCCAATCAATATCGCAGAAATCACAATTTTAGAACTTTTTTGCTCCTGCAGCGATGTAGGTTCTTGCACTGACATAAAATAGTCTTTTTTTCGGAGCAGAGATGGGCACCAACATTTTTTTTTAAGTTGGCTATGTAGTTTCAGAGATAACACCTCACAAACGTACAAGCATTAATAATATTATATACTTTATAATATTAGCATTAGATGTACAGATACAAAAGCCATTTATCTGTTACAAACTAAAGTGCCGGCGTTGCCCAGAATTTGAAGGATGTTTGTTCTGAAAAATCAATTTTTAAATTTAACATACAGCCCACAACAAACATTAAAAAAAGCAGTTGAAATGTTGTTGAATGAATCATATGAAAACGCTATATAAAAATGTATAAATGCATATAACAGACACAAAAGAATACAGCTATAAATGAACTTATTTCAATTTATAATTGGAGCAATAATGTTAAAATACGCCAATATTTCCCTAATCGGGTTTTTATCATGCTTCAATACATTTTTCACACTCATATGACGCTATACTATATCCACCATGCCCTTTATATTTCCAATATGACGTAATATTTTCCTCTTTCACGTGGAAACCTTGAAATAGAAAAGTTATGAAGTTATATTCACTTTCATTTAAATTCGTCAAACCATTTATTTCATTTTCATATTTCACGTGAATATCTTGCAATAGAAAAGTTATGACGTAATATTCACCTTTTTTTAAATTCGGCAAACTATTTATTTCATTTTCACTTTCCACGTGGAAACCTTGCAGTAGAAAATTAATTGTTGTAGCAATAATTTTATTATGTATTTTAATTGTTGGCAACTGCTATAACGAAAAATGTTTAAATTTGATAAGAAATTGCTGTTAAATTGGTGGTTTTTTATTAATTAAAAATTAACTATAAGTTATTTCGATTCCGGATTACTTTAGTTGTCTCGGCCATGTTTTAATACACATGTACGTATCTCTTCACAATTTTGGCTTCCAAACTGTGGATTTTTTATAGAATTAACATCAGACAGATAGACACGTTTTCATTTTTATATATCTCTCTATTCTATAAAAAGTAACTAACGCTGTCACCGCCTCCGGTTTTGAATTTTTTGTGACCGGAGGTCTTTCTTCGTTAATATTAAGAAAACTATTGCATACAAATATATGAAAATCGGTGGTACTATAGCGAAATGTTTGATCAACACACTAATGCATACAGTTTTCAAATCGAAGAATTATTTTAAGAGATATTTAATGCTAAAGTTGGACAAAATCGTTCCATTAAAAAAAAATTATAAGATCAAAAGCTATACATGGGAATTTAATCATTTTTAGATCATTTTATTTAATAGAAGATCCCGGTCTGCAGATTTCATTAATTTTTTTTTAATTTGGCTCATTTTTTGAGGTTTTATTTCTATTTTAAATTCAAATATTCAGCATTTTGACAGATATTTTTTACATATTTTAGAAAATGGTATTAATTTAAACTGTTGCTAACTGTATAAACAGCGCAAACAATAATGTTTGCTTCAAATAAAAAAAATATTTACAGGTTACTATTATAAACAGAAAAAATTCTTCAAATTGGAATTAAATAATTAGGTATAAAAAGCAGGCACTTATTGGAAATTACGCCATAAAAACTATATTTACATGTGAATTTTAAAAGAGAAAGGATATTGTAAAATAAATTCATTAACATGCGTTAGAAATCTGAAATAGAACAAATTACGTCACATTACACTTATTACGCAAAATGAACAAAAATAGTATTGCAAAACAGTTTAAATTTAAAAATTGCGCGACACAAAATATTAGAGGTTAAGTATTAGATTTTTTCAAAATTTTATTATTTGTCGTTTGATGTGAGGTGTTCAGCTATAAGTATGCAAATTTTTGTTTCCAACATAATTAGGGGCTGAGTTAGAAAAATTGCTTTAAATACACAAGTTAGAGCTCAGAGGGTAAAATAGTAGACTTTTTCAAAATTTTATTATTTGTTGTTTGATGTGAGGTGTTCAGCTATAAGTATGCAAAATTTCATGTCTCCAACTTAATTAAGGGCTGAGTTAGAAAAATTGCTTAAAATACAGAAGTTAGAGACTGGAGGGTTAAATATGACTTTTTCAAAATTTTATGATTTATCGTTTTATCGCAAGTGTTCAGCTATTAGTATGCAAACTTTCAAGTCTCCAACTTAGTTAGGGATGAGTTAGAAAAATTGCTTAAAATACATAAGTTAGAGCCCAGAGGGTTAAATATCAGACATTTTTCAAAATTTTATTATTTGTCGTTTGATGTGAGGATTTCAGCTATAAGTATGCGAAATTTCATGTCTCCAACTTAATTAGGGGCTGAGTTCCAAAAATTTTTTTAAATACAGAAGTTAGAGACCGGATGGTTAAATATGACTTTTTCAAAATTTTATGATTTATCGTATTATCGCAAGTGTTCAGCTATAAGTATGCAAACTTTCATGTCTCCAACTTAATTAGGGGCTCAGTTAGAAAAATTGCTTTAAATACACAAGTTAGAGCCCAAAGGGTTAAATATTAAGCCTTTTACAAAATTTTATTATTTGCCGTTTGATGTGAGATGTTCAGCTATAAGTATACAAAATTTCATGTCTCCAACTTAATTAAATTAGGCGCTGAGTTAGAAAAATTGCTTAAAATACACAAGTTAGAGCCCAGAGGGTTAAATATTAGACTTTTTCAAAATTTTATTATTTGCCGTTTGATGTGTGGTGTTCAGCTATAAGTATGCAAATTTTCAAGTCTCCGACATATATAGTTTCTGAGAACGGGCTCTGTGACAGACGGACAAACAGACAGACAAAGGAGTGAGACAGGTAGGGTTTCGTTAGATGAACGAAACTCTAAAAACATGCTTCGGATGACTGTAACAATATCCTAAAATTACATTACCATCAGCGATCTACCAATCCCGAATTTAGTTTATATTCGTTTCATATATTCTTATTCTTTTGTGCGGCCCTGTAAAATAATTATCAATATTATATACAGTAAAACCTCTGAATAGCGGACACCCCGAGAATGCAGAATTTGTCCTCTATTTAGAGGTGACCGCTACTGAGAGTAAAACATGTACAGTTATTTAAGAGATGGTAATTGAAAAAATGTCCGCTAAATAGAGGTATCCGCTAATCGGGTGTGTCCGCTGTGGAGGTTTTACCAGTAAAACTTCTGAATAGCGAACACCTCGGGAGGGCAGAATTTGTCCTCTATTTGGAGGTGTCCGCTACTGAGAGTAAAAAATGTACAGTTATTTAAGGGTTGGTAATCGAAAAAATGCCCGCTAAATAGAAGTGTCCACTAATCGGGTGTGTCCGTTATGGAGGTTTTACTGCATAATAATACCATCCTTTACAAGAAAATTGCATGCTGTATGATAGACAGACAGACATCCAGAGAAAGATAACCTCCCGGATCAATAAACACTCATGTCTTTTGTTTTAATCATCCACAATTGTATGTCATACAACATGCCAGATTTTATACAACAGGCTAAAAACGGTCACCGTGGTACGGAATACTGTATTATTATTTGTTTGTCCACCAAAACTGATTGCCACGGGTTGTTGCAAGGTTTGTGATCACGTGGTTGAAACTGATCTATTCAATATTACTGCGTGCGTATTTTTTCTTATTTGCTCCATGTGTTCAAACCAGTTGTCTAGGAAAACATCCACCGGTGAAAGTGACGCACACCAAATTTCTGTGACGTATGCAGATAAACTGTGCTTTTTTAAGAGTTTTTTCTATATAATTTTTAAACGGTTTGGAACTTATTTTTCATAGTAGGTGCATTCAGTAGGCGACCCTCATAGGTACCTTCTGGTGCAATCAGAAACGAAATCCGACAAATATTTTTTGAGTTATGCTTGACGAAAGGTTTTTATTAGGCTTTTCTTTTAGTAGGACATGGCGTTAATATCCATCGTAGTAGTAAAGTGTCCGGACAGTAATATTTCGCTGAGTATTAGCCTTCGCTTCGTTCAGACAATTACTTAAAAAAATAAATTTAACATAATTTTACTTGGTGTGCAAAAATAAAGGAAAGGTTGCTCTTTTCTTCTTTTTTTCGAATATATCGTCATGCCGAAATTCTCCACATCGGCCGAAATCATACCTTAAAATCTGCAAGATTTGAAAATGTGGGACAAGAGATCAAACTTATTTAAACAATCCGTTTTATTTTCTTGATCGGTTTTATGCTAATTTATCTGTTTAGTCCTTAATTTTTGCACGCCAGTCTATAAATGGATAATGTAAATACCTAATCATCACATATCATTAATATTCAAATTCGAATTATATTTACTCTTTCTCAGTTATATTTAATAAAAAAATTCCCTTTCCTTTGTTAAAAATATACCTTTTTTCTTCTTTTTTGCACTTTATAAATAACATTCACTTTTACAAGTTCACTCAAACTCGTTAAGAAAATAAATCAAAATAAATCTAGTTTTTCATCCTAAAATCATTACTGTGCGTACATACTTTGCTTTCCGTTAACTAATAATTAAAAAGAAAAAAAAACTGAGGGAAACTGAGGGCATTGAGCTTACAGGCTATTCACACAAATTGTTTACTATACTCTTAATTTTTTTAAAGAATAATACCCCTCAAAAAAGAAATTAAGGAGGGTATTAACTCCTCCATTTCCCCCGATTTATACTTAACCAATAAAGCTCCAAATCTAATCAGGGGAGTGCCTTATCCGAATAAACCGGTAAACAAAATTTGAAGTGAAATCGATAATTCTGCTTAAAAACACATTTATCTAAATTAAGGAAGGAGTTTGCCCGTCGTTACCCCAGTTTCTACTTAACCAATTATCCCCAAAACTAATCAAGAAAGTGCCTTATCAGAACGAACCTATATACAAAATCTGAAGCAAATAGGATATTTCTGCATGACAAACCCTTAAAGTAAGGGGATTAACCCTCCGTTACCCCCTATATACTTAACAAAGGAATGCTCAAAACTAATCAGGGAAGCGCCTTATCAGAATGAACCTATATACAATGTTCGAAACAAATTGGATATTTCTGCATCATAAACCCATTTTCTAAATTAAGGGGTGATTAGCAGGTGGTTTTCTCATTTGTACTTAACCAATGAACACCGAAAACTACTCAGGAAGCGCCTTCTCAAAATGTACCTATATAAAAAAAATTGAAACAAATTGGATATTTCAATAAATAGTTATCGCGTTACGTACATACATTTATACATACGTACTCGTTCATACGTGCATTCAGAACCTGAGGGCACGATATCTGATATTTTGATAGCCTGCGAGCTAAAAATATGATATTCTCTGCTTTTATACAATTTTACATCAGTATTTAAAAAATTTATTAATGCTCAATTTGGTTGTCAAAATAAATTATTAGTTCGGTATAAAATAGATACTCTGTTTATGTTAAAGAAGACGTCATATATTCATTGATGTCTAAATTGTTGCTCCTAGATGTACTTTTTCCATTACTGATACTTAGAATAGAATATGTAAGTGGAAATTTAGATTATGTAAAATAATGAATCGTTGGGCTGATTTAGAATTTTAAAAAATTCCGTTATGTGGGGTATTCTTTGGGTTCATAATTGTCCAAAGTTCAAACACTTTATGGCCCGATACATGTACAATAAAAATCTGACTACTGTTCAGCATTCTGTCTCTGACCGCCCTGCTGAAAATATGTAGAGAGTATTTTCTCTCGGTTCGGGGATAATCTCGGCAATGACGTCTTGCCGTTTTTTCTGATAAAGCCGCATACATAATTATATTGAACTTTATATTTGAAACTCTTTGATGACCTGAGTCATTGACGAGTATATCCAGTGTACTTTATAGTTGATCTAACTAAAATTACTTAATTTAAGCTATTCAGTTTTTTAAAGTCATTATCTTAAGAAAAGGGATAATAAAGTAAATATTCAGTGTAATAAGTTTATTTACAATATTAATTTTAAAACATATTAAAGCATAAATTTCATTTTATTGTTTTTAAAATGTATTTTTTTTAAATATACTACGCTCGGATTAAATCAATATTAAGAATCTAATTTTCTATCCCACGTGTTGGGATGAATAATCTCATGTGGAGATAAGACGAACAATTTATATGCATGTTTTAACAGAATGCATAAATCAGACTACGTTTACTTATTTTTATTGAACACATACATCTGACTTGTGTGCTTGACATCATGTGTCCGCATATAAGTCATCGTCAGTATAACAGGACGAGATAGCTCAAATAAAATTTACAAATCAAGAGAATTACAACCAGGAAGTCCAAAAAGAGTTTCCAACTGAGTCAGCGAGAGTTGATCTAACATTCCACCTATGCTCTCAAGTGATTAGCAGTGCGGTGACCTACACACTCAACCACAATGGTTCCATCTGACTAAGTTTTAAAATGCTTGATTTTTCAAAAATGCAACAATAAACAATCCATTAAAAGAAAGAATAAGTGGTCGAAACGAATATTTCAATGTAGAGACTGCTACATAAATATCCAGGTTGTATGTTCTTTAGGCTAACTGTAGACATTTCTTTCTAAGTCGTCTAAACTTTAAACAGATTAATTAAAACCTATGTGGGAAAAACGAATTCATTCAAATATAGAATGCATGTATCACTTAGAGTTAATTGAATCGAATTTAATTTATTTTTAAGTTTATACATAATATTCACTAAAATAATAGAATTGCTTGCAGGTTTTCAAATTAAAAGTTTGTTGGAAATCAGTAGGTACAACCCGTTAGTAAATAAATATTTATGAAAATGAAATATAGGTCAAAATTACTTTCAGATATTAGAGGAAAAAAATAAGACTCCAGTTGTTTAATAAATTACTGTGTGTAACATGAAATAATATTCATTCTATGAAAAAATGGAAAAAAAGAAAAGAAAAGTTCTACTCAGTTGGTTCTTCTTGTTTTGAGTGCTGCAGGAATTTTTTTGGAAATTGAACGAAATAATACGCAATTGATATATAACAATTTTCACAAGTATCAGAAATTAAAGAAAATAAAATTATTACTTAAAAATATTATCATTTCTCTTCAAATGTAAATATCTGCTATTAGGAATTTTAAAAATATATATATTTTATTTTTTTTTTCCATTTTACCTGATATGCTATTGGATGCAATCAATATACAGAGCACACAACGATTAAAAGATATTAAGATTGTGGATGGATTTTGCATCTAAGGATTTGTTTAGTTCAGTAGTGACCAAATGTGGCACGCCTGATACCACATATAATTTAAAGATATAGCCGACTTCTTAAATCGCACGGTTGGCCACCCCTGGTTTAGATTATTGATACATGATCTAGAAACGTGGCAGGCTATATCAGAAAAAAATACACATGTTTGTCAGAAAAAATTGCATTGTATTGAACATTTGGGTACTAAAGGAAAAAAAAAAAAAAAAAAAACGCAATTTGTGCACATGAGAAAAAAAACGAATAAAAAAGATGTTTCCTTAACCCTTCACTGCACGATTTTTTTCTATTTGTATATTTTAAAAAAATGTTTGAATTATATATATTGTTCTAATAATGGGAAAAATAGTAAAAAAAAAATAAATTTCAAATTTTCAGCTAAAATTTGATATTTTATGGCGTGTACCTTATGTACACAATTAGGATTTTTAAATATTGTATTGCTATATTTTACAACTAAATGAGCTTAAATTAATTAATTTTATCTGCTTAACACTCTCCATTTTTGTTTGTATTAATATTTTTAAGTATTCAGTAAAAAATAATGAAAGTCAATTTTACCTTAATAGCTTGATCGAGATTTTTTTTTTTTTTTTTTTTTTTTTTCCAGAGGATCAAATTCTAATTTTTTGTCAAATGCAGCCAACTGACATGGACAAAATAAGTGTTATTCCATTATTTTTATTGTGCTTAGTCAGGGATAGACATCATATTGGCCAAATTCATGGCAAATAATAATGAATTACAGTGTTTTTAGGAATTGCCAGATGATTCACGTCGTGCAGTGAAGGGTTACTAAAAATCATTTTTGTAGGGGTATAGTTTCCCCAGATGGCTAGGAACGTTGAAAACCTTTCAGTCATGCAGACAATGAGGCTATTAAAGAGGGGCTGCGGTATTCTGTCCCAATCCTTCAGAAGAGCTCTTAGCAGTTCTTGGAGAGTTTGAGGGGCGGGGAGTAGGCGGCAAGGAACTCGACTGCCTAGAATGTCCAAACTATGTTGTATTGGGTTAATGCCCGGAGAACACGCTGGCAATTCTACTCGTATGATTCCTTCCTTGAAAAGGAAATCTTCCGCCAAGTGACCATGATATGCCTGCAATTATTATCCATTAACATGGTGTCATCTGCAATTGTTGCAGAGCTGGGGAATACAAAAGGTCTGAGGATTTCACCCCTATATTGCTGACTGTTCAGAGTTCTTTTCGAATGATGTGCAGGTCAATCCGCCCATCAATGGAGAGGCAAGCATAAGCCATTCCTTCCCCGCCTCCAAATCCCAGCTAAAAATGAACTGCAGTTATTTGACAGAAATGAAGTTTTTTTTTAAGTTTTTCTACGGTCAACTGTAGTTTTTTTTGTTTGTTCTTTGTAGTACAATCTGAACAGTAAAAACACTTCAGTTATTTTCTAGTTATTGTCAAGTATTTTTTTCAACCCAAAATTAAAAACAATAGTAAGACTTTATGTCTGCAATAAAACGGTAGTGAATTTGAAGTCATTTTACAGTAATTAATTCAGAAGAATGTTCGGTGATGTATCTGCAGTATAAATGCAGTTACTGAAAAAGTTTATAGGTGTTAATTTTTGTAAATATGATTATAATAATAGTAACTGCAGTTATACTGCACTTACTGTAAATTTCTTTTGCAAGACAATGAATGTAGTATGATTGAGTGATAGTTTTTTAAGTTTCTAAAGTGTTTAAAAATGTTTTAATTTTGTTATAGTTGCATGTGATGAAACAGGCTTTTTAAAAATAATAATAATAATTAATATTCTTTCCAAGACTTTTAAAGACTTAATTAAAAGCCACATGGGAAAACTTTATCCTTCCTAACGTAAAGTACTTAGTTCCTCTTTCCTTTTAAGCTAAGATAAGAAATTAAATTTCACTATGATTTTTAAAATCAGAGATAAAAACATTCATGAAATTTCAAAATCGAGCGAGAGGCAGTGGCATCAGCTTACCTGTGCCCCCTGCTCACAACAGAAAATACTTAGTTTCATTTATTTTAAGTTTTACTTAAAACGAATAAATTTTACTATGTTTTATAAAAATCGGAAAGAAAAAAAAATGATAATTAAATATCAAAAGACAGGGAGGGTCAATGGGCCTCTCCCTCACCAGCTTCTTAATGGGAATTTTTTTCTTATTTTTTTTATTGTAAGTTACTCGGAAAGTATACATTTTACTATGTTTTTGAAAATAGAAATAAAGGAACTTTTAATTAATTAACTTTTAAAATCCAGAGATGGATAATATTTTTCTGCTACCCCCGTCCTCCCTATCATGATGGAAATTTTTGTGAACAAGCAAGTTTTCTGATTGCTTAATTTTCTGATTGCTTAATTTTCTGATTGCTTAACAGCGCAAAATCTATTTGATCACTGCGGGTGAAGCAGTAGTGCTCGTACTTCTCAACTGGTGGAATGTTTTGTTGACAATATATATGACTTTCGCGAATCCCGCGCGGCTTTTGTATTCGGCTTTTGTCTTATTTTTTATTACCCGTTTTGTTCGTATAATACTTCCACGTAATTTTTTTTTTAATTAATCTCTATAACCATAACATTGCGAATATTATGTACCGAGCTAGATTGCTCTTTTTGAAAGGACTCTGACACCATGCCCGTTCGGTTTTTGCGATTCGGCATTCGTATAGTATTTTTCTTAGTCTGTTTTGTCCGTATAATATTTCTCTGATTATTCTTTTAGAATGGATATGTAAGATTGATAAATTATGTACCGTGTTAGATCTACCTTTTTGAAAGGACTATTATACTTCTAAAAATGTGGGCCCTTAAAAAAAAAAAAATCGGGTATACTATTTAACAATAGAAAATAAAAGTCGTGCCTATAAAAATATTTCGGAGGGAGATTTGTAGGTTCAAGATATTATTCATATTTTTTTTTTTTGGCTTTTCTTTAAAGAATAATAGAGGTATAGTTAACTAAAAGCTGTTTATTGTAAATTTAAATAATTCATTGTTACAAAAAAGAAAAGAGTTCAAAAATCAATTTAACTTTTTATCGATTAGTTGCATTTTTTGTATATTGTTCGGGATTTTTTGAATATAACATTTCAAGTAGTGCTGCTGGTTTTAAACATTATAAAACAGTGTGCATAATTTATTAAAATTTGGAATAATATTAAATTTTAAAGGTGAACATAAAATGTATGTTTTCAGACAGTGCAAAAATCTTACATGTATATTTTTTAAATATCTGTCTACCCTCAGCTCCTGCTGAACATTAAACTCGAAGTCACAACGATCGTCCAATGGCCTGGCCTTAAACCTTACACTTTTCATGTGTTTAATATAATCAATTTCAATTTTAAATTTGTCCGGTAACTTCTTAAAAAAAAAAAAAAAAAAAAAAAAAAAAAAAAAAAAAAAAAAAACGAGTGTCGGAGAGTGGTCAGTGCTGATTAGAATGTGTGCATGAATGTTTCTTACTTATACACTAGTACTTGGTATTCGGTGCTCAACAATTCTGCAAAGCAGCACTCAATACACTACTATCGGCAAACAGATAGATATATTACTGTATGATTTTTTTGCAAAGAATCTCTAAATACCACTTAAGAGGTTATTTCACTCACATGAAATCGCCTGCCCTGTAATATTAAACTTACAAGAGATTTTTTTTAGATATCTCGTTTGCATTTCCATAATTCGAAATTATTCTGTTTGCCAGCTGAGGTCGATCTTTACAACAGCCGTTTCTTACCTTTTTGATTTTCTTTACAGGTTTTTTTTTTTGTTTTTTTTTTTGAGGATATTTCTGTCTGAAAATGATTATAACGTCCTCATATATAAAAAGCTATTTTAGATATCGACTTATCTACAAAAAGTAAAAAATAAATAAAAAAATAAAAATAATAAAAAAAATAAAAAAAATCATGTAAAAACATGTGAATGCAAACGAGATATAAAAAAAAAATCTCCAACGTATAAGATTAGAAAGTGCATGTACTTGCGTGAGAAAAGTAGCAAAGTAAGATGAATTTCACTATTTTGAAATTGTTAAGGGCAGGGTTTCTCCTAGGATTAAGACAGGGCAGGCTGCTGTCAGTGAGAAATAGCACATTTTTAATTCAAAAAGGCTTGTTTTGGATTCTTTAGAGCACATTTCAGATTTTTATTTTTTTTCTCTTAAGATTACTAAAAACCCCCCGCTGTCCGATCATTAATTTTTTATCTTAGTCATTTACGGTGATCTAGGTCACTGATTTTTACTTTAAACTCTTCTATTTCCGCTTTCCTTCAAAAAGCATGGTTGGGTCCTGGTGATGCCTGGGCCATAATTGAAAAAGTGAATTAATTATACTAAGTGAAAACGCTGTGCAAACAGTATAATCAGGACCTAAAAAGTCACAATAGAAGACATAAGCTGATAGAGAAAATCAGAAGTATTTTTATCTACTGATATTATAAAAATATATATTCACAATGAAACAGGGCGATCCGCGAAATGAAAAAGAGTTGCAGTCGCAAAGGAATGATTCCTCTGTCATAACAGAGTCAGATGAAGACGGGGTGAAGTCTAACGACAAAGAAACACAGCTACCACAGCGAGCAAACAAAAATTACCAGCCGGGAGATGAACTGCTGCCATTTGACGCCGAAACAGCATCACGAATGACGAAACTGGTTTTAATATTAGATCAGATGGTAAGACATCAAAAGAAACGCGACAAAGGAAGTAATGAAAATACACAAAAATACCGAAAGTTTTTGGAAGAGAAAGCGGTGGAAATAGAGAAAGAAAGCGTAAGACAATCGACAAGGCTGAGAAGGAAGAACACCAAGAACGAGACACGTTGTCGACAATTGCAGACCAGGTACTAGAACTCATGCACCAACTACAAACGCAGTTAGCGTCAAACAAAGAAGTAAAGATAAAGAATACCATGTCATCAGTAATCAAAAACTTTAAGCAGCTCAAACAACAGACAGAAGAAAAAGATCACTCAATAACGAAACTCAGCGAAAGAATTAAATTCCAAGAAGAGTTAATCAAACAGACAAAACAAGATAAAATCGAAAGATAAGATCAATTGATCAATGATATGAACAAAATCATGCAACAGAACCATGAACAAATGGAAAAAAGACTCGTCGAACATGTTACCACTCTTCAGGCAGAAAACCAAAAGGTCTCAATTAATCATAGAGAGGGAGAAACAGCAATAGAAAATGACCGAGCAACATATGCAGAAATGACAAATTTTCCACCGCTCCCACAAGAAAGACCGACACTAATATTAACACCAAAAGACAAGGAAACAAAAATGCCAATAATAAAGAAAGTTCTCAATTCTATGAATATGGCAGAATTACCACCAGTAGACTGCCAAACAACTAAACAAAATAAAATAATAATAACATGTAAAAACAAATTTGACCTAGAACAGGTGAAAGATAAAATCTGCACTACAGAAGATATGGCGGAAAAACTGGATTTTAAAGAACCAAACCCGAAAACAGCCCGAGTGATAGTCTTTCTAGCCCCAGAAGCCCCAGTAGTCACACAGAAAAACGTCGAAAGAGAAGCAGACAGTTCACTGAACAACTTAGAAGAGCAACAAAAGCTATATGAAAAACAAGTACTCTATCCGGCTTTGGAAAGAGCTCTGAGGAGGAAGGTGCAATATAAGCTGATAAGAGTATTGAAAGGAAGAGAGGGCGAGGAAACCTCGCACTTCGTGTTGCAGCTACTGGAGAGAGATGCACTGCAACTAATGGCAGGAAAATTGTGCATAGGATTTAACCGGTGCACGGTAAGACGGTATGTCTTCATTCAAAGGTGTTATCACTGTCAGGAAATAGGGCATACAGCAAGAGTGTGCCAGAATGCAGACGCCTGCGCTAAATGTGGCAAAGGCCACAACATCGAGGATTGTGCCTCAGAAAAAGAAGAGTGTGTTAACTGCAAAATAGTGCTCGACTACTACAAGGGGGACCATAGGAAAGTTGGACTATATGAAAAACATCCATCTTACGATCCATCCTGCAGCGTGTATCAGCGAAAGAAACAAGCAGCGCTAGCGTCATTGTCTTATAGAGGTAAAATTTCGAATTAATTCAACAAAATTTACAGAACAACAGATCACAAACCGCTGCTTTTATGAAATTCCTCTCAGACTCGGGCTATTCCCTGGTTTGTCTTCAAGATGCATACCTTTATGAAAATAGACCTCTATCACTTCCTCGAACAACACCATGCTATATTTCAAGCTCTAAAAAAGCCCATATTTTAATCTTAGACCAAAACTTAAAACATAGTCTCTCTTCTAAACACTATAACTCAGTTTTTATAAATATAGACCTTAAGCCTTTAACCTTAAGCATTGGCAGCCTGTATAGCCCCCCGAGTGCTGACTTTGATGAGTATATTCAGAACTGGCTGGGTTCTAAAAATCAGAGCCCATTGCAGTTGGTTCTCGGTGATTTCAGCGCTCACAGTCAGCTTTGGGGCTATAGGAGTGAAGACACCAGGGGAAAAGTTCTTATCGATAGAGTCATAGCGTATCAACGAGTTATTCTAAACTCTTCTTCCAGTCCACCAACGTATGAGTCGGGGAAGAACCTGGGGAGGCCAGATCTGTCCATCTGCACGCAGGCTATGTTTTCACACATAAAACACTGGGAAGTAATTCCTTCTCTTTTTGGAGACCACTACCCAATAGAAACAGAGCTAAATTTCACAATACCCAAACTACCAAGAAGAAGATTCAAAACAAAGGGAATCCCTTTGACACAATTTTCCGAACAAATAACTCGAAAATGCTCACAGATTAACTTTAATGACATAGAAACTATAGACCAGTTTAACGAAGAATACGAAACTTTTAAACAAGAAATATTATTACAAGCCAATAAATCCTTTAAAAAGAAAGCCCCCTTCAAGAAATTTATAAATTTCCTGGTGGTCTCCACAATTGAGGGCCCAAAGAAATAAAGTAGCAGCTCTTTTAAAAAGAGCAAAAAATTGAAACTACGAGTCAAATATAAACCAGCAATACAAAAGGGAAAGGGCAATTTATCAAAAACAGATTTTATCGGAGAAGGAAAAAGCTTGGACAAACCTGTGTCGCAGAGAGACGGATCCTTTTGGTTTAACGAAAAAGTTGGCCTTCCAGCGATTCCAGAACTCACATATCAGTTACCAATTTGATTCTTTGTCACCCACTTCCAGATCATCAACCCTTTTAAAACTAACGAGAGACATTTTTGGCGATGAAACTCCAAAGCAACTACCACAGTGACTAAACTCGCACGACCAGGCAAAATTCACGAAAAGAGAGTTGCGAAATGTTGCTTTCTCATTCAATATTAACAAGGCGCCAGGACCTGATCAAATTGATCACAGGATAGTCAGGTGCATCTTTCAAAAATTCCTAATATTCTGTTGGATATGTACAACAGTCTGTTAAAGTTAAACTATTTTCCTGATGACTGGAAATTGGGAGAGCTCGTGTATTTTAGAAAGGAGGGAAAACCCTTGAATGAGAGCTCTTCATATCGCCCCATCACTCTATTACCAATATTCGGAAAAATCTTAGAGAAATTGTTTCTAAGACGAATACATCACGCATTAGACAAAACGAATTTTCTATCGGGTAAGCAGCACGGCTACACGCAAAATAAATCTACGGAAACGTCTTTGGAGCAAGTGATTTCATTAGTAGAACAACACAAACAAAATAAACAATACACATCACTGGTGTCACTGGATTTCAGAGGAGCATTTGACAACCTCCCTTGGGACCAGGTGATACTAGCATTGCAAAGACTAGGTATTTCTAAACAACTCATTAATCTTGTCGTTTCCTTCCTTTCGGGTAGGCGAGCTCAGGTGGACTGGATGGCACCATTTTTGTTGTACTTCTTTAGCAAGCGTGGCCCGCAGGAGTCGTGCCTGGGTCCTTTTCTTTGGTTGGTTCTGTTGGAGACTCTGTTGGGGACCTTTGATGTACAGGACTGTGAACTGGTGGCATACGCGGATGACGTGATATTACTGATCTGGGCACAGTCGAGACAGCAACTTGAACAAAAAGGTCAGAAAGCTTTAAAATTTATTCAGAATTGGGCAGAAACCAACAAAATAGAAATTTCACATGAAAAATCCTCATCATTAACTTTTGGCAAACCCAAACACCTTAAGCGGGGGACCCCACATTTAAACTTCAAGGTAAATCAATAAAATCAGAAACAACACTAAAATACCTGGGGGTAATATTAGATAAAAAATTATCATTTCTCCCACATGTGGCACAAAAGAGAGTAGAAATCGGAAAAATAACTCAAAATCTTTATAAATTTTCATCAATCTCAGGTTGACTCCCTCCGGAATTTTTTAAGATTTGGTACTCGGCGATCTTACAAAGGAAACTGGCCTACGTGTGTGCTGTCTGGTTTCCGCGTATGGCGCAATATCACTGTCGTCGATATTTGCTCTCGGCACAAAGGAAAGCTTTGTTGCTGATAACGAGAGCATATCGCTATACGTCAACAAACGCCCTGCAGGTCCTCACAGGTCTCCCCCAACTGGATTTGCAGTTGGAGGCGGAGGCGGAGTATTCGGGGACGATTCGTCTCGGCAAGTCAACAGAAAAGGCTTTTGCTCCACTATACTATCCAAAATGCTCAAAATACAAAACATCACCACTAACAAGTGAAATACAAATTTGTGAAATAAACGACTATGTAGGCAAAATTACAATATACACGGACGGTTCCAAAATGTCCGAAGGCACAGCCTCGGCATTTTGTTTGTACGAAAAAAACGAGCAAATCTATACTTGGAGAGCGAAACTGTCCCAGGATAACTCCGTCTTCCAGTCAGAACTCTTCGCGATCTCTTCAGCATGAGAGTGGATAGAGTCGGACAAACATTCTCAATACTTAATCATAACGGATAGCCTATCAAGTTTAAAAGCATTAAACAATTTTTACAATACAAACTATTTAATACTAAAAATTCTTCAACAATTACAAACAACAATAAAAGACATATACTTCAATTGGGCAAAATGACATTCAGGTGTTGAGGGCAATGAGGCAGCTGACCAACTGGCATAATCGGCAGTAACGGGTGAAACACTAATACATACATTTTTACCACATCCAGCTTCTTCACTAAAATCACAGACAAAGCAGAATCTTTTAAAAAAATTGGCAAAAACGCTGGACGGATTCAGACACAGGTCGATATACGAAGGAATTCTTGCCATTGGTTGACCACAAGTATTTCGTAAACAACAGATACTTACACATATTTTTAATAAATCACGGCCTCTTTCAGGAACACTTATACAAAATTAACAAAAGAGACTCGCCACTATGCATTTGTGGCTTGCCGTCAACATCGTTGCACTATGTATTATAGTGTACATTAACATCGCATTATCATCTCAAAAAACACACACGTCTGAATTTAGCAAGTTGGTGGCGGGATGTAAAAGAGAAACCACAACTACTCAACAAGATCATACAATGCATGAGGTTTATAGAAACAAACGAGTACATCTTTTCAAATCCAGAGCCATTCTAGTCCGACTCCATCACTAGGGTGTAGCATGGAGGGAGAAACGGGTTATTAGCGGGTGCCAGAAACTTCTATCACTTTTGAATTTTTATCTTGTGCATCTCTCCAAACTCTTGTACGCGCAAATTGTAAATATTAGGTGTGTTGTAATGTGTTTCTAATTGTGATGTTCAATATTGTGTGTTTAATAAACTGTGACGTATATAAATCTATGAAAAATGTAAATAATTATGCAATCACATTCAAATGATCCTCATGTAATCACTACATACAGTCATGTAAATAGTAGGTGTTTGATATTGTGTTGTAATGTGTTTCTAATTGTCATGTTAAATATTGTGCGTTAAATGTACTGTGACGTATATATATCCAAGAAAATTGTAAACAATTATGCAATCACATTAGGTGAAATGATCCTCATGTAATCACTACATACAGTCATATACCTCGATGTGAAATCTTCGGTTCGCCCAGAAAAATTGGGTAACCAATTGTGATTGTAATTGTAAATCTCACAGTAACCGAAATAAATCTCAGCAGCTTGATCAGGGACCCGACGCTCCCTCTCAGACTCTGGTTGAGAGTCGGGAGGAGTGGATGTGGTCTACCCCTCGGGATTGCACTAACACTCTAAAGCGAAAGCTGAGTTCCCGAGGTGGTCATTGCTGTCATCGCTGTCCCTCCACCCACTTCCCCTCCCCAAAGGAGGCATTTTTCAAAATTTTGCCGACACAATTCATGTGACATTTTTGAAAAGGCCTGTGACCACTTATTCATGTTATGGACCTCCGCTGTCCCTGCACCCACTTCGCCCGCAAGGAGGCACTTTTTTTAATTTTGCCAACAACTCTGATGTGACACATTGTTGGGAAGGACCAGTACGACTTATCCATGTTATTCACGTCCGGTGTCTGTGTCCCCATTTACCCCCCCCCCCTATCCGAGGTGAGCACTTTTTAAAATATTGCCGACACTCCTTGTGTGGTATATCGCTGGAAAGGCCTATGACCAATTATTCATGTTGTGTGCCTCCCATTTCCATTCCATCACTTTGCCCCCCAAGGGGTCACTTTTCTAAATTTTGCAGTAACCCACATGTCACGTATTATTGGAAAAGCCGAATACCATTTATTTTCATGTTATGCACAATCGGCTTTCCTCCTCCCCACTTTACCTCTCAGAGGGGCACTTTTCTAAATTTTGCAGTCACCTTTCAAGTGACACATTGTTGAAAAGGCCTAGCACCACTTATTCATGTTATGCACACCTGGCTTTCCTCACACCACTTTGCCCTCCCCCCCCCCCCCAAATGGCACTTTTCTAAATTTTGATGGCATACCTCATGTGACACATTGTTAGAAAGGCATGTGAGCGCTTTTTCATGTTATGTACATCCGGTTTCCCTTCCCTCAATTTGCTCCCCCCAAGGCGACACTTTTCTAAAATTTGCCGACTAATCTTGGGTGATATATCGCTGGAAAGGCCTGTGATAAATTATTCACGTTATGTGCCTCGAGTTTCACTCCCCCCACTCCCCCCCCATCTTTCACTTTTCTAAATTTTTCAGTTACCCATCATGTGACGTATTGTTGGAAAGGCTTAATATCACTTATTCATCTTATGCACAGCCGGCTTTGCTCTATCACTCTGTTCCCCCCAAAGGGCCACTTTTCTAAATTTTGCAGTCACTCCTCATGTGACATATTGTTGGAAAGGCCTAATGCTACTTATTCAGGTTATGCACATCCGGCTTTCCTCCCCCTTTGACCCCCAATAGGGCAATTTTCTAAATTTTCCATCATACTTCATGTGACATATTAATAGAAAGGCCTGTGACAAATTATTCATGTTATGCACATCCGGTGTCTCTCTCACATCTTTACCAAAATCAGGCAGCACAGTGCCAATATTACAGGTTTTTATGTAAAGAGAAGATGCAGGTTTTATACCTAAAAGAAAATTGCAAGTATGTTAGACAAAATGTGACCACATGCCACAAAAAATAGGTATCACAAAAAACCATAATTTTAAGATTGAAGTCCTATGATTATTTTAAATGGTTTGCTAATCTTACATTATTCAATATTATTATTTTGAGTAAAGTCGTTCGTACATTTTCTTATTTTTTTTCCATTTTTCAAAATGTAACCATACTAATTGAATAAAACTTCCATGAGCAAAAAAATATTTTCTATGATGATTACTAGTCGTTGCATGCATGATATAAATTTAGGCGCAGAATGCACATAGTTTGAGATGTGAAAAAATATTTAATGAATTTTAGCACAGATTTTTACATACAGACAAATTAAAATTAATGTTTTATATATGTACAAATTTTGTAATAATTTTTTTAAAGATTATTGCGAAACTGAAAAAAAAAATGCAGTTGGAAGACTGCGTTGATTTGGCACAACTCCCTGCAGTTCTTTTGAAGTTGACATAACTATAAATTTACTGCAGTAAGTATGTAGTTATCAATTACACACTTACTGCAGTAAATTTATAAATATACACTTATATATAATATTGTATTATACATAATTATAAATTTAACATTCCATATGAAGTGTGAATTCTAAAGTCTTGTTTAAAGAACGAGTTGACATAGATGTTTTGAATCAATGGAAGTATGCATATTTGGATTTATAGATTTTGATAATGGACTCGGAGGAAAAATTAACAGGTTGATATTATTGACAGGTGAAGGACATTGTACAGATACATCTGTTTCATGTTTTTGAAAAAAATTTCTTGTAGGTTTTAGAGGGTGCAAGTTATTCTGCATTCATACATGTTAAGTTAATTTCATTTGGTTAAATTGCAATTTTAATGTAATTTTCTAAATGACCGTTTTATTAAAGAAAAAGTTTTTGTTTTTCAATTATGCTTTGTTTACATTACTTTTTTGTTTAAATTTGGTTTATTTTAGCCTTTTTGAATTTTGTTTCTAAAATGACAATAGTTTTTTCTGTATTAAGAGCAGGATGGACGTGTGTTCAGAAAACTGCAACCTTTTAACAGTGGGGGTGGATTTAGGTCTGTCTGTCCTCTTACTGATGAAGAACAGTCTATTTTGGACTATGGTTTTTTTTTTTTTTTTTTTTTTTTTTTTGTAACCTGTATTTTAAAAAGTTTTTTGGATTTTTATAGTTAAATATTGCTGATATACACTTTCTTTTCGGAGTGAAATACATTGTGATGAAATACATTTTGTTCATTTGATATGAGCCGCTATTAGCGCCAGTTGTGCAATAATTTTTTCATTAATTGTTTCTAATAATATATATATATATATATATATATATATATATATATATACATATATATATATATATATATATATATATATATACTTTTGAGTGAAATAATTAAAAACTCGAAATTCGTCATTTTTAGGGTTCCGTACTTAAAAAGTAAAACGGAACCATTATAAGATCACTCCTGTGTCTGTCTGTCTGTCTGTCACAGCCACTTTACTCGTAAACTATGGAACGTGGAAAGTTCAAATTGGGGTTAATTAGTTAATAAAGTCTATTGACCCACATATTTAAAGATTAATAAATATTCATAAACATATTTAGGAAAAATGTATAGGGGCTAATTAAGTTACTTGAAAAAAGAAATCTTTTCTTTGTGTATCGTGTGGGGTATCGTGTGAAAGCTCTCGTAACGCTAAACTCAAAAATACATTTTTTTAAATTTTCGATATTATATTTTCAAAGTTATGGTCGAAAATGTAGCCCAAAAATATGTTCCCCCCATCTAATTCCGAAGCTACTGAAACTAAAATTCTCAAAAAAATTAGAGGTAGTACACGTTAGTTTAAACCTTGCCAGAAAATTATAGCGATTGCCATATGTCACTCGGTTTTTGAGAAAATCGCATTTTTCCGTTACACACAAATTTCGATTTACGGGCATTCAGTAAAAGTGTGGAGCAGCGCTAGAGGTACCTATCGTAACAGAAGTATAAAAGCATTGTTAATCATGAATTTTATAAAAATCGTCGGTAATTAGCCGAGATATTAACCGTTAAAGACACAGACGATTTGGACATACATAATGATGGACATGGCGTATTCTATGCTCCATCACTTTTAAAGCCTAGATAACAACTTTTAAGGATATAATTGTGTAATGCCCAGTAGCAGTATAAAAGCAATAAACGTCAAATTGCTAAAAACAGATTAATTTAATGAGAATTAATCACATAAATACTATGGGATCCGCGACTAGTTTGCATTGATTGGCTCTCTCAATACACCTACTGTGTATATAAAGGTTAACTAAAAACCTGTATGGAAAAACGCGGCACAGACCAAAGCGGCTTTGCTAATTTGCTACCTCCTTTCGAAGCTATGCCAATTTTAAACTTTGAACAAGGGTTTTGTTTTAGATACACTGTAAAAAGAAAAGATTATTACGACGCTGAATTTAGTTTTATGAAATGCCAAATGAAGTTTAAATATGCACTACTTTTCTTGTCAGTGCCGAATTAAATTCATCATGAACAGATTCGGATAAGATTTGTATAAGATTTATTCAGAATAGCAATATTTGATATTATTTAGGCTTCATATCTCTTTGAACTTTTGCGGTATACCCATTCAAACTTTTCTAGTGTATATACAGATATATCAACCCTACGTTGTATAGTTTTTACGAAGTCTTATTTTTCTTTAAAAACGATTGTCTTAATAATACAATTCAAAATTCATATACTTATTGTACGGAACCCTATGAGCGCGAGTAGTTCTCGCACTTGACCGTTTATTATATGACAAGTGACTTCGTGCTTCTTTGAAAACACTTTATCTTTAACATAAAATTTTTAGAAATATTTTGAATGTTTGTTTGAGACAATTGATGGATAGAAAGGTCAATATTAAATATAGTTCCCGAAAAGTTTTGGAAAGTGAAAATATTTTTATGTTTTATTTCTACGCTTCACAAAAGCTAAAGTAATATAATATTCTACCTTATATCAATATGTGCTTTTCTTGTTTGTAAATGCCAGTAAAACAGGAAATATATTTGAAACAAAGTCATGAACAGAAAATGAATATTTTCCAATATTTTAGGTAAACTATAGATGACAGATGTTCATTTAAAAGATGTAAGTATAAAAATAAATACTTTGAAATAACTCATGGAAAAGGAATAAAATCGATAATTTAAAAAAAAAACAATATTTGCTGATTAATATAGAGTGCAATAATTAAATCATTAATCTTTTAGATTTCAACGATTTCAAAGCATGTATTTTTTTAAGTCGATAAATTTTGAAATGCGAACTACCTACAAAGCCTTAAATTTCAAACAAAAATAAGGTTTACTTAAAATTTAATTATGGGCAATTAAATTTAATTTCGGATTATATAAATCTCAGGTTTAAATTTCATGGAATCACATTGATACTGTATATTTCAAATGCATGAAAAAGCCAGTTTTTCACACATTTAAATTCATATACAGTATGTTTTATGAAATATGTGTAAAACTTTAAGAGGTGCTAATACACATACTAATAAACAACTTTCATATCTATTACTGGTGCAGTTGTCGGGAGAGGAATGACAGACATAGCATAAAAAATATGATATGTGAAAGAAGAAGAACGCGTGTGCAAAATTTTACTTCGATTATTACATTTAAAGCCGCTGATCGGAGTGTGCAACTGTAAATCACGGTTGAAACGCACCGTAAGATGTTGCTCTTCGCTAATAGGGAAAAGGCTGATATGCATTTTAGCTACGGAATTACTAATGGAATTTGTTCGGATGCTCAACGATTGCACGGAGAGAAATTTCCCAACTTGCTCTTGTCTGTTAATCTTTCTTTGTGTGTTTTTGCATCTTATTACAAAATCAGCTTCCCCACCCTCTAGTACCTTTGCGTTTTCATTACGACTATTTGTGCCAAACCATGCTATCTGTCATTCAGACCTGAAGAATATCTTGTTTGCTATTTATTCTTTAAAACACCTTTTTAATCATTTGGGAATTAAATTAAGAAAATTACTGAAATAGATGTTAGAATATTTTTAGTGGATTTACTCTGCTGCATATTACAAAACTCCTACTTTAAATAAAATAGCGCTGTTTAAATATGGTAAATAACGCCTAAATTTCGACTATCTCTCATTTTTAACCTCTGTTGGAGTTGAATTTTAAAAGATTCCTTCTTACAGGTTCCCTATTACTTCTTACATGTATACGTATACTTTCAAGAGCCAAAGCTTTTATTTTCAATAGTTTTATTGTGTATTGATAAAAGAGTCACTCAAAACATACCTTCTTATAAATATATATTAAGTCCACATTTTTGCCTTTTTAATACTAAAAGTGGCATCAATTAAAAATTTGACCCATTACATATATATCAATCGTGAAAAATAAATTATCATTAATTGTCTTTAAATTATTTCTCTTTTCTTCCGTAATCGGGATCATAGTCAAAGGTAGCGTAAATAATGAGCTATTATGCAAAAAATGTATTTTTAAAATTCTGAGGGTGAACCCAATCGTTACTTCAATAAGATTGATAACAGGACCAGCAACGCTGTAAGTACTCACAAATAAGAAATACAATAGATTATAGAATAACCTCTTGTTTTGCATTTTTAACTTTCAACAGGTTCTCTTACCACTTGTCGTTAAAATTTTAAGAAATTTCTAACACATGTGTTGAATCACTTTTTCAGTAGTATTTTCATGCTTCACTTCTAGATCCTATCTAAACTGCCCGTTACAATATGGTGGCATGAACTAAGACCTTTGACGGCCTTTTTGAACCCCATAGGAGGAGAATTATAAAAGGCTTTATAATAGTGGTAATCTGTTAATATACACGCAAAAGTTCAAGTTTATGTCTTCTATAATTCAGTCTTTATTTTAATCAATTAAAATATTCCATAAATTATAATGTTAATGCATTTATGCCTGAAAATTATAAAATTTAATACATATAGTTATTTTCAGTATATTTAATGAAATGATATGCATTAAAAATCAAAAAGTATCTTGTGCTTTATTTTTAAATAGACGCTATTTATAATTTAGATAAAAGGTGTGAATTTTTTTCTATATGATGATACTTTTTTATCACACAAATAAAGTTGTTTTATTAAAATTTAGTAGCTATAAATTACTTTAATATGTTGAATAATGTTTTATTAAATTCAAAAATTGTTTTCGGCCGGTGGTCTGCACTTTCTTGAAAACCTCCTAGTCTATTTCACCCTAAATTGATTATTTTTATTTTGCATTACAAATCTTGCAGAACTAAGATTGGGAAAAGGAAATATAGTTCGATCAATATATTTCTATCTTAAAACTGAAAAAAAAAATTATTTTTAATCTGTTAAATGTTGATTTATGATATCATATAGGATATTACTAAGGAAGAAAATTTGAACTCTCTCCAAAAATGTCAGGATAATTCATCTCTAATTTTCTCACTGCTCTCAGTTGATTAAAATCAAAACTTTGTTTTTAAGATGGAAGTTTATTGATTATAATAAGGATAAAAGAATAATATAAATATGCAATATTAAAACTTTTTTTCAACTTTAACGCTCATGAAATTACGAAAAATAGTTTAATTAGTGATAAAATTCAAAAACTTACTTTATCATGGATAACTGTTTACATTTTTTATTAAGGAACAAAAGGCAAGCTTTCAAATTTGCACAACGGATTTTTCACAAAACAAATACAATTTGAGTATTGCATTTACAAATGTATAATAAAGGAATCTTAAAAATATATATACGGCAATCAGTATATAACCAGGGAATATCATTCTCGTAAGAAGGGTTTAACACAAAATTGTTCCCTGCATATTATTATTTAATGTATATATTTAAATTATAAAAATATGATTTTTATAAACTCAATAGATTTTTTATTTCATCATGCTAACGAAAAAAAAACTATTTTGCTTTTCATATTTTATTGCGTTTTATTTAAATAAATGCAGATATATGTATGTTACAATATTAAATCTTCATTCCCGATTTCCCTATATTATTCTAAATTACTACTCTTTATCACTAAATACTTATCATTAAATAATCTCTACCGTTAACTCTGTTAAATTCAATCTAATTTAATGTCTCACTCGTCTGATTCCCTTAATTATTACGCTTTAAGTATTATTAAATTAAATGTTCCGTTTCCGATCTTCCGAGTTTTAGAATGTTCTTTTTGGTAGCCATTTTATTCCAGTCAAGAATTTCCTTTCCCGCGCTTAATTCCGGAGTTTCCTTTTTACCTTCTTATTCATCCGCTTCTCTGTCAGCCCTCTTTCATGGCATGATATATTTATGTCTTAATTGGTTTAGAGCGCGTGCTTCGTCATTTTTGTAGTCCTACGTTTAGGGGATAAAAAGCGGCTACACACGATTCTCCTGCAGGATTTGCTGATTTTTCGAAGTGTAAACTTCCCCCCGGCTGTGTCTGTCATTATGTAGTTCTGTCTAAAGATTTACCTAAGATGTAATCAAAATGATTACAAACGAATGTAGATGTTAAACACATCAAACTTATCGATGCTACTACACCACATTTTTGTGAGAAATGCTTATTAAATAAAAACTTGTGACCAGAAATGCTTTTTTCCTTGTGTCCAGGAGAAATTCCTAATCTTCATATAAATTGTTCTGACCATTAAACGCTCGAGGGCAACCCAGCTTAAATGAGAAACGATGATAATGACGGCAAAGATTAATCTGCTAACTGAATCTGTGAAGTTCTTACTCTACATTCACTTACTACATTTACTTACATCGATTCTCCAACTCCATCCATTACATCATATAACGTATAATGTTATATCGACCACCTCTAATGAGATGATTATCGCCATATAAGCACGGCAGGATGCTTCAAGAGATCTTAACCTACAACAGATCGACCTAATTTTTCCAGAAGCCCTTGTATATATATTTTTCTGATTTTTTAGTTTTGAATAAATTCAAACCAGATATTGTGGTATTTGCTACACGAAACTTTGAAAAAACACTGTCACGAGAATAGTTTTATCAAACCATAAAATTTGCATTAACGAGTATTATTAATTAGTGGCCCAATATTGACAGTTTGTCATATCCGTTGAGATGGGAATGGTAGGTTGTAAAATAGTCAGTATTTGGTAGATTACAGAAGTGTTTTTTTTTTTTTTAACTTATCTGAGCAGGATTCATAACAGTTAACATTTGAACTGCTCTTAAATCTGTCTTGGAAAATTGCTCGTTTGTCCAATGCACACACATATTTATAATTTAGATAACTCGTAGAAAATATTTCGCCTCCATTTTTAAACCCCGAATGAGGACAATTTTGAAAGACTCTTTAGTAATGTATTTCTACTAATATACATATATTTTAAACTAGTGAAAATTAAAATTTCATTTAAACCAAGGATACTCTTACAATGAGATTGGTACTTTGGAAATTTCCATACGTTTCTCTTTTAATATACATATATACTATACATATTAGAATATAACTCACATCACAAAAAATAGTTTTTCTAACTATCATTCTGAAGATGTAACTTATATGCAGCTTTATTTGAAAAGATAATTTTGGGAATAGAATGGCCAAACAGCATGTGAAAAGCACAGTAGTCAGCATTATATTTGTTTGGCATCTAATGTGTGCTATTATTATACAGATTGATACATATTACTAGCAAAAGCCCTGCTTTGTTTGGATTCGCGAAGCATTATTTCTACCCTATATATATATAAAATCCTAATGAAATGAATTGATGAAATGTCTTTATGAAACAATTTTATGAAACGACTGAATGAACAACTGACTATGTTTCTCGGCGATTTCTCCTAAAATATGGAATATTATGCGATGGAATTAACACCAAAAATCCGTATTGATCTGTAGATCTCAAAACTGGTATTAGAATTTTAAAATTCGATTTAGTTTTCGAGATATTAACTTTTTGTTAATTTTAAACACTTTTTCTCTAATGATGGCAACTCATATATTACCATAACAGGTGTTTTTTTTCATATTTTAGAAAAGGCTATTATTTTAAACTATTTTGGCGACCCTTAAATGTAAGCTAAGAAATGTATCATGTTAATTTTATTCATAATTCAATTTACTTGAACAATCGTTCGTTCGGAAGATTCTGATAGAGAAATGAAGAACTCGGAATTTTTATGTTAGCGCGACGGAGATAATAAATCGCCCAATATTTCTCCCGTCGGATTTTTTTTTCATTATTATTTTAT
Organism: Maratus speciosus; assembly: GCA_963932465.1. Taxonomy (NCBI): domain Eukaryota; kingdom Metazoa; phylum Arthropoda; class Arachnida; order Araneae; family Salticidae; genus Maratus; species Maratus speciosus. The sequence goes on from OZ010795.1 coordinate 418,103,075, forward strand.
TTAAAACTAGGGGGCTCGGCCCCCTACGAGCTACGCTCGCCAACCCCCGTCCAGACACCGCAGACTCTAAATGCACGCTAATTTGATCGGCTTAAAAAAGATTTCGAGAGACTGAATTATAATTTAAAAAACAGTGGCGATCTCCCTATAAACGAATTTCTATTCATTTCTCTTTGATTGGGGAATTTTAACGCCAAATCCGCTGCGGTGCTACTTGATTATCCTGTCTACCAATTTCGCCAAATTATATAAATCGCCAAACCACTCGCCAAATTATACAAATTGATATAATTTTTATTTTAAATAACGAAAGAACAAATAAATTCGTACAACATTAATAAAAACATGAATAAAACGTCGAAATAAAAATAACTTGATGACGTATACACGTGTAACAACATTTCAAAATAAGCTAATATAAAAGGAATTAAGTAAAGAGAGTCTTTTTCTCCTGGTATTTTTTAACAAAGCGAAAAGAAAGTTCTTTTAAATGAGACATTTTAAATTAATTCTCAAAATATCAAATAAATGTCTAGCGCAATTTCTAAATTTAAACTTTTTTGCAATATTATTTTGTGTTCATTTTATGTAATAACTATAATGTGACGTAAATATGACGTAATTTCTCCCAAGACTTCTAACGCATGTTAATGAATTTATTATTTTACAATATCCTTTCCCTTTTAAAATTCACGTGTATACTTTTTATGACGTAATTTTTAATAAGTTCCTGCTTTTTATACGTAATTATTTAATTCTAATTTGAAAGTTTTTTCCTGTTTATAATAGTCACGTGTAAATAAATTTTTAATTTGAAGCAAACATTATTGCTTGCGCTTTTTATACAGTTGGAAACAGTTTAAATTAGTACAATTTTCTGAAATCTGTAAAAAATATCTCTAGAAATGCTGAAAATTTGAATTTAAAATAGAAATAAAACCTGAAAAAATGAGTCAAAATAAAAAAAATTAATGCAATCTGCACTCCGGCAAATTCTAACGCATAAAATGATCTAAAAATGATTACACTGCCATGTATAGTTTTTGCTGCTATAAATCTTTTTTAGTGGAACGATTTTGTCCAACTTTAGCATTAAATAACTCTTAAAATAATTCTTCGATTTGAAAACTGTCTGCATCAGCGTGTTTATCAAACATTTCTGTATAAAACCACCAATTTTCATATTTTTGTATGCATTAGTTTTGTTAATATGAACGTAGAAAGGCCTCCGGTCACAAAAAAATCAAAACCGGCGGCGGCGGCGGCGGTGACGGCGGTAGTTACTTTTTTTTAGAATAGAGAGATACAAAATATTCATTTAAAACTCGAACATTTAAAATTAATGGCTTTCACTAGCCGGGCGCAGGTGATAAATCGCAAAATATTGTCCCATCGCCATCATTTCATCTATATTATAACAGTCCAAGCCATCTGATTGTCATAAACAATTACGGGCTGACCCATTCGCCGTTCATATGCAAGGTGGCTATTTTTAATCAAAATTATTTTTTTTTCGAGTGAAACTACATAAAATTTACCATGATCGCAAAGAATTCTCGGTACTTTTATGTCAGTCGGGAGCAAATTTCGCCAATAGCATTTTTTAAGACTCCAGTTAGCCTTTTTCATTTCTCGCTTGGAAAATTAAAACAATGCTTTGATGTTGAAATTAAATGTCATAGTTTATGGTATTATTTTTCCTTTTCTGTTATTTTTCTCTTTTAATTTTTTATGAAATAGTGGAAAGTCATGAATTTTTAAATGTTTCAGTTTAAAATTAAAGTTAAGTGTTTCAAATAAAATGAGTGAAAGGTTTATGTTTTTAATGAAATCGAAAAATGCGACGAGAACATTGTTTGGCGTATGCGCTCAGTATCGTATGCGCTCATCTAACATAAAAATACAGAGTTCTCGATTTCTCTAACGGAATCTCCCGATTTGGTAAAGGACTGAGACAGTAAATTAAAATAAGAATAAAAATAATATGATACAAAGCTTAGCATACAATTAAGGGAGTCCAAAGTGGTCGCCATGGGTGGCTAGTATTAAATAATAAAACAAATTATGACATTTAATTTAAACTTCAAAGCAATGTTTTAATGGTACTACTTAGTTATCCCGTCGACCAATTTCGCCAAGTTATATAAAAAGCCGAACCACTCGCCAAATTATACAAATTGACTTAATATTAATTTTAAATAGCTAAAGGACTAATAAATTAGTATAACACTAATAAAAATACAAAGAAAATGTCGAAATAAAAATCACTTGATAACGTAAATAAGTGTAACTTCCTTACAGTCAAGTGAATGTGACATTTACGATCAACTATTATCGGCATTTAATCTTATAGTTTGGAGATATATTTTTGTTCGACGGGATAACCAAGTAGTACCGTTTTAATTTACCACTCGAAAAAAAAATCATAATTTGCGAGTTTTAAAGAAAAGCTATTGTGGAGCTAACATAAAATTACCACGAATTCTTTGCGATCATGGCAGCTTTTATGTAGTTTTATTCGAAAAAATAATTTTGATTCTTTAATCAAAATGAAAACCTTGCATATGAAAAGCGAAGGGATCGGCCCGTAATTGTTTATGGCAATTACATGACTTGGACTATTATAAGACGGGGTCCCATCTCCCTATAGATGAAATGATGGCGATAGAATAATATTTGGCGATTTATCACCTGTGGATCGCTAACATTAAAGTACCAAAATGGCCGCCTGGAATATAAAAAGCGAAGGGATACGTCCAGAAATGTTGATGATAGTCACATGACTTAGGCTATTATTATAGAGATTGTTTTCAATTCTAAAAACAGCCTACAGAATAATATTTCCTTACGATTAAAAATTTATTTACACGTGACTACTAAAAAAAAAAAAAAAAAAAAAAAAAAAAAACCTTTAAACTTACTATTAAATGAGTATGTGTTAAAAGCAGAAAAATATTGAAAAATATGTCTTGAAAATTGTATTTACACGTGAATACAGAGAAAAGAAATTTTATAAATACAATATGTATGTATTTTAATAAATACATTAATAAGCATTTAACCCTTTCAGGGGCAAGGTACTTCTGTTCGTAAAATGTTGAAATCAGTGAATGACACCATAATTTACAAAAAAAATTATTTCGAAATACGAAAATGCTTTTGTTCAGTTACTTAATAAAAGGAAAATTTTCATTCCTATATTCTGATGCCAATGTGGCATTTAAGAATTAAAATTAAGTTGTCCAAAAATCAGCCACCACCCTTGAAAGGTTTAAAGCAGTAAATTGTAGTAATCGTAGTAAATTGTATTATGTCAATCGTATTATAACACTGTAAAAAAATATCGGAAGGCAAAGACTCTGTGTACCTGATTTACTTAATTTTAGCTTATTTTCAAATGTTTAACTGATCTTCTTTAATCAAGCACCAAAACAACCATTGGATGTATTAACAGAAACTGATTCGGCCTTAAATTTTCTCAGTCAAAGGGAAATGAATGGAAACCCGTTTACAGGGAGATCGATACAGGCTTTTCATTATAATTCAGTCTTCTCTATTTTTTTTAACCGATCAGATTACATGCTTTTAGATAATGTGGTGTCTAAACGGGGGTTGGCGAGCATAGCTTGCAGTGGACAAAGCCCCGTTAGAAATAAGATAAATATTTGAAAGCCACATTATTTTTTTTACATTATTTTTGCATCTTTATTAAGCAAAAACGTAATTTTATGTTTTGCCGCATTTTAATTTTAGAAATGTAAATGCAGTCAATTACATTTTAAGAATTGCCGCGGATTTTTTATATATATATATATATAAATGAAAATTTGTCTGTTTGTCTGTAATGCTATACAAATCCACAGTTTGGAAAGCAGAATTGTGAAATGTTATGTACATGTGCATTAAAACACGGCCGACGCAACTAAAGCAATCCGAAATCGAAATAATTTATATTTTAATTTTGATTAATAAAAAATGAAAAATTTTCAGCAATTTTCTATCAAATTTAAACATTTTTCGTTATAGCAGCTGCCAACAATTAAATTTTCACAATAAAATTCTTACCACAACACTTATCTTTCTATCGCAATACGCATTGCATATTACGTACGCCACGCTGCAATATATAAAAAGCTGTAGCGGGTATTACGATAATTCTTTTACCTCACATGCAAATAATTAGAGCTATATATATTACGTATGCCACGCTGGAATAATAAGAAGCTTTAGCGGGTATTACGAGATTTATTTTACCTCATATGCAAATAATTTGAGATTATTTAATTGCGCTTAATTATTACAATTTTTAAAAAATAAAGAAACACATTTTATCACAAACATCAACAAAATTTTTATTCCCTTATTCCAATGATATCGTTTCTATCGTCTGCTGTTTTAGTAACTGGATACATTTAATTTCATTAAAAAAAGGCACAGTAGTAGTTAAATATTTGACTAAATCGAATAGTTATTTTTAATTATGGTTTTAGAATTAAATTCAAGAACTCCGTGCATAGAACGGGTTAAACAGCTAGTTTATGATATAACGAATATAACAATTAATCTTATTTGTTTACAATTCTTTTGTTTCTACTTTAAAAAAAAAATCATAATATTATTATTTTAAAATACGTAAATATCGTCTGCGTAAATGTTTTCACATAATTAGAATAAATTGTGTATTTGAATTCTTAACACTGAAAAATACCTCTATTACTGAATGTAAATAACTGAATTTTCACAAATTTTAATTCATTAAAAATATGCTATAATTTTCATAAAAAAGGTATTTTAAAAATTTCATAAAAAAAATCGTTAAACTGAAACTATTGAACTATTTAATTGAAACTATTTATTGAAACTAATCCATGTTTCTATCCATAATGACTAACTTCATGATTCATTTCTTCTTCTGAATATATACATGTTTCATTTTTTATTTACAAAAATGCGTCCGTAATGGAAAAGCGTGTAAAATGAATTAATTAAAATAATACATTTTTTAAGGTTATTATTCTGTGAAAAAAAAAAAAATATATATATATATATATATATATACCGGGTGTCCCAAAAAGGACTGACTGATTTTAAAATTCAATAACTTGCAAACGGTGACAGATATTAAAAAAATTCTTGCAGCAGGGTTATGCATAAGGTCAAAAGTTTTATTACAGTGATTTTCAATTTTAGTTCGATTTACAAACAATAGATGGCGCTGTAAGCAATAGTCGATAAATACAGGCTCGATTTTTGGTCCTTTATCTTGTTCCATGTAGAAAAAGGAGATGGAAATGTATTATCCGGGCCACGAAGTACCAAAAATCGAGCCTGTATTTAGCGACTATTGCTTACAGCGCCATCTATTCTTTGTAAATCGAACTAAAATTGAAAATCACTGTAATAAAACTTTTGACCTTATGCATAACACTCCTGCAAGAATTTTTTTAATATCTGTCACCGTTTGCAAGTTATTGAATTTTAAAATTAGTCAGTCCTTTTTGGGACACCCGGTATATATATTGTGCAAAGCTACAGGTTATAATTTATTTTTATGTTTAATTTCGAGACAAAATACTGAATAGTTTTTTTGTGTAAAGTGTACGACAAAATGTAATTTGTGTGGCCTAGTAGAGGATTCACTTCGCTCATCCTAATTATACAGATTCAACACATAATACTGGGTGATGTAAATGGACACTTTCTTTAAGAGCTACCATAAAATAGTCAAATAAATTGAAAATATCACTTGTGTGTGCTTTTAATTAACTTGAATAAATTTCTTAATGTATCTATTTTAAAGGAAAATGACGGCAACAATCATGTTTATATTTTGTTGTTTAAAATATATTTAGACATCGATCGTTAGCTTCTTCTGACAAAGTTCTATAACGATTATAAATATTCAGAAATAGCTCATTACGGTATCCATCTCCACTATAAAGTAGTAGATTCGCAAACTTTAAAATCAATCAGAAAATGCGAGACATGCAAGGCGGCCATTTCTTAGTGTTGCAATCTTTATACAACAATTAACCAACTTTTTGCGATCGTTTGCGCAATCATTTTGTGCTATTTGGGAAAAAACTTTCACGTAAATATATATATATATATATATATATATATATATACATATATATAAACATATAATTGACCATAGCAGACGTTTATTATTAGGATGCGAGTGAAATTCGATTGTGGAAATATAATTTATATAATTCATTTATGCAAATTATTACATTAACCACTTCACTCCCAGCCTTAATTTCGCTGGTGAAGGGCTATATACACTGTAAAAAAAATGTAAAGTTACTAAAGTTTTTCTAGGGAATTCGGATTCCTAGAACTTTTTATGCAACGGCGACAACAAAAATTCATGTAACAGACACACGTTTGCGCCGAAAATAAAAAAAATCTGTAAGGTTACTAAGAATTTTTTTAGGAAACTGGGATGACTAGAACTTTTCATGTAACTGTAACCAGGGTTGCATATAAAATTTTTGTAAGATTACTGTAATTTTAGCAGATTAATTTGGAAAGTTACAGATTTCTGTAGCTTTACAAAAAGTAGTTTGGTAGATTTGCAGCTTTTTTTGCACAGTTACAGATGAAAGTTTAGTAAACATGTAATTCTACATCTGTAGATCTACGGATTTTTTTTACACTGTACCAAGCTGTGCGGTGTAAAATGTTTGTGTCATAAATCATTTCATACCTTCCGTGATATAATAGTAATAAATTAAAGTTCGTTAAAGGAGTTACAGCATTTTCATAATACGTATAAAATAATATATAAAACTTAAGCATTATATTCATATATTGATATACATACAAACAGTATACACATGGCACTCAGGAATTTATTTTAAAGATTTGTGATATTGAAAAAAATGACTTCTACTGCACAGTCCTGGAAAATTTTCACAACCAGAACACATTAGCCAAGTACTTTTCCTAACACGTTTAGTTGTACAAAAGCGGCATCGCTTTTGGGACAGTTTCTTTCGATCTGTGCTTGAGAACTGAACAATTTTATGGTGAGATTTAGTTTCGTCTCCTTTACTACTGCGAGCAGAAAACATTTCTGTGTAACTTTCACTGTGCTCTATAAGTATTTCTTCAGAGCATTTTATAACAAAATCTTTTAACATAACATGTTCACCCCCAGCATTTCTACGATATCTGGTTTCTGATTACTGAAATGGGAGGACAAAAGTAGCGCGAAAGTAGCCTAGAACTTTTTGTGTAACGGCAACAAGAAAAATTCCTGTAACAGACACTGTTACAGGAATTTTTGTTGTTGTCGTTACATAAAATGTTCTAGGAATCCCAGTTTCCTAGAAAAACTTTAGTGAATTTACAGATTTATTTATTTATTTATTTATTTATTTATTTATTTTTTACAGTGCAGTTGTCCTTGGCAGGAAATCTTATCTCGATTCTTAAAAAAAAAAAAAAAAAAAAAAAAAAAAAAAAAAAAAAAAAAAATATTAGCGCTATCACCGCCGAAAAAGTTTTGTTTTTTTTTTTTTTTTTTTTTTTTCGTTACATATTTGGTCAGATTTTGTTTAAAGAAATTATTCGGCGAATTTTGATTTTCAAATTATGTATTATATTACAGATATATATATATATATATATATATAATGCAAATGCATCTGCCAACGAAGCGTGATTCGAAAAATATTCGGGAGCCTTAATAGGTGTTAGTACATAAAGAAAAAAATATGGAATTACTCTAGTACTGCCATACTTTTTTAATACAAAATGCAATTGTAATATAAATATATTTCATGACTTTAACTAACATGTATATTTAAGAGCAGTTTTTAATAGCATTATCTATGTTTGTTCTAAATAAATGACACGTTATCATGAAAAACTTTTGGAAATGTGTATATTTTCGCTCAATAAAACAATACAGATATTTAAATGTATTGGTAACTATGAATAGTCTAGTTCAGCACTATTTGGATGAGATCGACAGCTACATTAATCATCCCTTAAGATATCATGTTTAATGACATATAATACTTAAATATTATAAAGGTAAGATATTCTTACATTTCACACAAAAAAGAGACAGTCTATTTCGAATTTTGCGTGAATATTTTATTTATTATTAGAGTTATGAATGAAATTTCAAATTACGTTTCGAGCGATATATCTTTTATTTTTGCAAGAATAAATACATTGTGACTCTAACTTACTACACAAAATTTATTCGGTGTTGCGACTATTAAAACATTTTAAGTATTCATTTTTTAATCGTCGTGTATCGAATTAATCAAACAGAAAATTATACACATATTGTTATAATCAAAGAAATAATTTAAATGTCCTTTTACAGTTTAACAGTTTTTAAAAAAAATTATAAATAGTTTTGAATTAAATGTATAGGTAATGTCTTTAAGTACTTTTTTTATGATTCAACTGTTTTGTGTTAAATAAATAAAACGTACACATATATAGAATTTCTGTCGAATAACATTTACTGTTTTTCTTTTAATTCCACGTGGTTTACTAAAACCAAGTGCATTAATTTCTATTTTCTACCATTGCTAACATTTTGTTTAACGCAAACAACAGGAAACATGCAGACATCACTCAAATTTATCTAATAAAAAAAAATCTATAAATCTTTGAATAAATGAAATATATTAAATCGATAATTATTCATTCCCCTGGAAAGATAGCAGAATTAAAACATGTTTGAGTATTTGTTTCTCTACATATGCAACGAGGTGATGTCAATTGCCATTTTGATTATGGGAACAATACTAATTTTGAAATCAAAATTATGTAACGATATATTTATGCATTTATTCTCAAGGGAAATGTTAAAAATGAAGATTTTGAAATATATTAATGAATACAAAATCCCAAGAAAAAAAGCTTTCAAATGTAAAAGATGGAGACAGAAAAGCTTTTAACTTAAATCACTTTTATTTAAGCACACATTTATAACGACACTTTTAGCGTTAAAATAAATTGTAGAGAACAAAAATGTTTGATTCAAAATGATATTTCTAAGTTAATGTACAGTTTTAAAAATATAGAGTATGAAATATTAAAATCCATTCTAGAAATCATATTTAAGAATAAGAAAGTAGCTTTTCTAGAAAGCATTTGCGTTAGTTAATGTAATCTTTTAAAAAACATTGAAAAAATATTACATGAAAAGTATTTATTTTAATTAGAGATATTAAAAATACCCTCTCATTTTTCTAGCCGGTTTCTCTCTATAAACATAAAATATTTACACATTTTTACACTCTGTATACTGCATAAAATATATGTACTTTATATATTACATAATGTTTATATATTTAACTGCAAAGATAAAAATGCAAAAGAATGTTTTTGAAGAAATAATTTAAATATAAAAAAAGAAGGTATTGAAAAGGTTTTAACTTTAATCACATTTCTTTAAGAGCATATTTTTAGTTATTGGAAATTTTGAGTTGTGAAATCTATATTTTAGCATTAAAACACTGTACAAAAGAAAAATAATAATTAAAAAAAACAGTTTTCGAGGAAACGACTTTTTTATTGAATGATTTTTATTTTATTTTATATATTTATTCTTTTTCTTTACAATAGTAAGTATATATATCTATATATTCTATATGGAGAAATTCAATAAAATTCAATAAAATCGCAATTTTACTTTTTCTTGGAAGAAATTTTCCATTTATATATACTCATTGTTTTTTTTTTTTTTTTTTTTTTTTTTTTTTTTTTTTTTTTTTTTTTTTAATCTGTATGATAAAAGAAATCTGCAGGATTATTTTTTGTTAATTTTAAATTTGTGTTATTTTAAAATGAAATAGTGATTATTTAACAAACTGTTTATTTGAGCAAGTTTACATATATTCGACGACATATAATTTGATTCAATTATTTTAACCTAATTAATTAATTGTAACTGATAAAAATATATAAATTATTTTATATCGTGATAATTTTCTTTCTAATTTTTTACCTTTTTCTTTTACATGTAAAATCTCTTTTATTTGAAGAGGAGATAATTTTAGATATATGTCATTGAATTAACTCTTTATATATAAAATAACTAGGGGGCACTGCCCCCTACGAGCTATGCTCCCCAAGCCCCGTTCAGGTACACCAAAATCCAAAAAGCATACTAATTTGATAGGCTTTAAAAATATTGAATTAAAATTAAAAAAACAGTAGCGATCTCTCTGTAAACGGGTTTCCATTCGTTTTCCTTGGATTGGGGATTTTAAAGGCCAAATCTGTTGCTGTTAAGAGATACAATGTCTGTTTTCGTATTTAATTTAAAAAAAAATGGTTAAACATTTGAAAATAAGCTAATGTAAAATGAATTAAGTAAACAGTGTCATTGTCTCCCGGTATTTTTTAACAGAGCTATAAGATAGTTCTTTTAAATAATTCATTTTAAATGTATCGTTTCAAATCTAACGTAATTTACACCAAAGTTTTATTTCTCTTATTAATATTCACGTGAAAATACTTCTGTTGTTAGAAGGAAATATTATTTGCGCAGTCTTCGAATTCACGATAATAGTTGAAAAGATTATCTCAAAATATCTCGCGCAAATATATTTTTAAATTTAAATTGTTTTGCTATATTTTTTGCCATTTTAAATATGACGTAATTTCCTCAAATTACAAGTTTTCATGCATAATAATGATTTTTTTAATTTTAAGATTTTGTTTATCTTTTAAAATTCAAGTGCAAATATGGTTCGGCACAGATGTCATATACGTCCCATATTGGCGCAATTTTTTTCTGACGTCAATTTCACATACGCAACAGGTACTTAACTGGTGCTAAAGTGTTGTTATTTTGCTTGATATGGTAAACAGGATGTTGTTGTTTATGCTATTAATGTTTTCGCCTAATTGGCGTCGGAAAAAAATTGCTCCCATATGCGCGAATATGACATCTGTGCCTATGATTCTTATGACGTAATTTTCCTGCTTTTAACATGTAATCATTTAATTCTAATTTTAAAGATTTTTTTTCTGTTTGTAATAGTCACGTGTAAATAAATTTTTAATTTGAAGTAAACATTATTGTTTGCGCTGTTTATGCAACTGGCAACAGTTTAAATTAATAACATTTTCTAAAATTTGTAAAAAATATCTCTCGAAATGCTGAAAATTTGAATTTAAAATTAAAATAAAACCTCAAAAAATAAGTCAAATAAGAAAACTAAATGCAATCTGCACACTGGGAACTTATGACGTATGAAATGATCTAAAAATGATTAAATTCTCATGTATAGTTTTTGCTCCAATAAATCTTTTTTAATGGAACGATTTTGTCCAAATTTAGCATTAACTATCTCTTAAAATAATTCTTCGATTTGAAAACTGTCTGCATCAGCGTGTTTATCAAACATTTCTCTATAATACCACCGATTTTCATACTTTTGTATGCAACAGTTTTTTTAATATTAACGATGAAAGGCCATGCTTAAGTATTCAAATTGGATGCGATCTACCCGGATTTTCTACGCAGATTTTCATTGGTCCATTTCCAAATCAAAACTTTTTTTTATATATATAGAAGGATTTTGAAAACACAAATTGTATTTTAAAACCTTCGCATATTGGGAATAACGCCTGCTAAAATGTTTGCTTAATATTTATATTCAGCATTCCTGTATTTTTAATGTAAATATTGTAATGTTTTGTCCACAAACACAATTGTGCCATATTGCACATGTTATCTAGATCAGGGCTGTTCAACGTGGAACCTGCGGGCGCCATGGTTCCCTTTGAAGGTATTCTTCCGCCCTTCTGAAGGATTCTGTTATTAGACATTTTAAAAGTAAAATTCCATTATAAAGAATACAGACTTTAAAATGATTAATATTTTCATTAAGAGATATTTCCAAGACCTGCGAAAACACACTGAAAACCAGAAACATACTTTAAAATTTACATGAATATTTTCACGGTTTTTAGTTATTGTTTACAAAGTGTAATTATGATGGTTAAATTAGGTAATAATTGGAAATAGCTCTTTTAATACATAAGAATTAACTAAGAAATAAAAATTTCCCTCCTTGCCCCGCTCCTTTGAAGTCTACATAAAAGTTCTGCTTTTATATTTTTGCTACTGACACACTGGCACAATTTTTGTTTTATACGAGGGATAAAGGGGCTTAATTTTTCCTTTTTGATTTTTGAAATTTTAGGGATTTTTTTTTATTTATTTACTTCGAAAAATTAAAAAAACACTGCAGAATTATTTCCTTCTATGAAAGCATTTCCAGACTGTTGAGAATGCCAACTTGGCGATATTTGCCATTTTCTGTCAGTCGTTTGCTGTGGCAACCCCCTTTTATTGTTTTCTGATTTTCTTTAAAAAGGTAGATGTAAAAATTTGATTTGAACAGTCTGTCTGTAAAAATGGAAATCTCAAATTAGAGTAATAATATATTAATATTGTTATGTAAATAAACTCGAAAGGAAGTTTTTAAAGAAAGGAAGGCTGGTTGTAAAGGAAGTTTTTTAATTTAAGATCTAGGGTTGTGAGCGTGCCTTTTTTTGTTTTTATAAGAGAAACCTTTCGAATTTGATTTATATAAAAGCTTCCAATTTCGATACAAAAGAATATTATCATGTATGTTTCGAGCCTGCAGTTTAAACGACGTGTAGTATCATTTTTGGCGTCTCAGCGACTGAATTATTGATGTCTGGATTTCATCATTGAATGAGGTAAGTACCTCAAATTAAATTATATTGAATAAATTGAAGTTCATTGAATATATATTTTATTGATTAAATTCTTTATTTTACGATGGATCTGGAAACTCTTAAGAAAAAAAAAGAGCCACGATTTGTAGTCAAACTACGAAAATATTTCATAGAATAAGGGATTTATTAGATAATACACAAAATTTAGATCTCGAGAATAAAAAATCACAGCTAGATATTTTAAAACAGCAGTTGAATGATAAAATGAAAACTTTAAAATCATTAAATTCTGAGATTGAACCACTGGTTCGAGGTACGGAATTTGAAAAAAAAAAATCGAGAAATCTGAATCTTTTAATGAAAATATTATTGAATGGAAAAATAAAATTTCAAAATTTATAAATAATAACACCGTTACTCCCGAAACTAAACAAGATGCTTCAGACATTGAAAGAGATAGTAGTAGCAAAAATAGTTCTCTACTAAAAAGGTCAGAAAATTCTGAATCAAAATCTGGTAAAACTTCCTAAACTTAATATATCTAAATATTATGGTGATTCGTGTTTATGGCTTGAATTTTGGAGTCAATTAATTTTCGAATGCAATTGATAATAATGGACATTTAACGCCGATTGATAAATTTTTCTACTTAAAGTCGCTTTTGGGTAGAAGTGCTGCAAATACTATAGCAAGCGTTTCGCTGACTAAGGAAAATTATGTTCATGCTGCAGATTTATTGAAAAATCGTTTTGGTCGTAATGACCTGGTGATAAATAGTCACATGACTAAACTACTAAATTTGAAACCTGTACGAAATTCTAGTAATATTAAAGCTCTAAGAGATTTTTATGATGAATGCGAAATTCACATAAGAAATTTTAATTCTTTAGGTGTTGCATCAGGTTGATGTGGGTACTTATTATGTCCGATTCTTCTGAAACTTATTCCATCAGATATTTCGTTGGAACTTAATAGAAAACGTTCCAAACATACTGACTGGGATGTTAATGAACTGATCAATTTTATGAAAGACGAAATTGAATCTCGCGAGGCCACGGTACATTTAAACTATTTTGAAAAAAAAAAATCCCTGAGAAGCCGGAAAATTATAAAAAATCGTATTAAAAATAACTGTATTTTCTGTAACCAGACTGATCACAATACTGAAAATTGTAAGTCTTTCACCATTCCGGAAATGCGAGAAAAATGGAAAAGGGAAGGAAGATACTTTAAATGCTTCCGTAAATTTCACATCACTGTTTTTTGTAAATTTTCGAATGAGAATTGCAAAGCGTGTGGCAAAACATATCATAATGCTACACTTTGTAATTCTAATTAAAAAAACAGAAGTATAAAAAAATCAAATAGTATTATATCCTCCGTATCTCATTGTAAAAGCAATATAAATAATATCAGTAGAGAAGTAATATTGCAACCAATTCAAGTAAAAATAGAAGCGGGTGATAATTCAGAAACTGCACTTTGTTTAATTGACTCTGCTAGTCACCGAACTTTCATTGCTGAAAATTTAGTTTCAAAATTAAAACCCAAGCCCCTTAGAAAGGAAAATTTATTTGTTTATACTTTCGGTTCGAAAAAATCTGAAAAACGATGTTATGGTGTCGTTAAACTAAAGCTAATTCACTTGACGGACAGAAAATGTAGTACAATAACTGAAGCATTAGTCACGTTGCTAATAACCAATTATTTGATACAAATCCTACCTCTTTCAATTAAAATTAAGAAAACACTTTCTAAATTTCGTCTCGACAGATGGGAACATTTTGAAAATATTGAGGTCGATATATTAATAGGAGCTGACTATTTATTTCAAATTAATGAGGGAACATATCCCATAAATAAATCATTGTTCGTCTGTGAAAATTTATTTGGGCATTCCCTCTGCGGGGCAATTGACGTAAATAAAAATAGTGAGAGTCAACATGCAGGGGTCTTATCTACTCAGGTTATGAAACCTATTCAAAATGATTTGAAAACATTGTGGGAGTTAGAAACTTTAGGGATGAATACAGAAGAAAATATTTCTGAATTAGATAAAGAGATAACAATTTGTTGAAACAATTTGCATTTTCTTTAGCACCATTACGAAGTTAATTTGTTATGGAAAGATGATAAAAGAGATTTAGGAAGTAATTACAGAAATGCAAGAAACCGATTAATTAACTTAAACCGAAAATTGCTTAAAGATAAGGAATTATTGTAGAAATATGAAGAAATTGTAATTGAACAGAAATTGAATAACATAGTGGAAGAATTCTCTAATAAAACTGTAAATAGCGGTTATTTTATGCTCCACCGGCCTGTCTTGCGAGATGATAAACCCATAACTAAAGTTAGAATCATATTTGATACTTCCTCAAAAGAAAACAACAAATCATTAAATAATTTCAGAAAATTCAATACTACGTTTTGTACATAGATTGAAAAGGCCTTTCTTCAAATTTCTGTAGCTGAAGAAGACAGAGATTATCTTAATTTTTTTTGATTCGATAATGACGCAAACAACTTTTTCAAAATTTTAAGATTTAGACGTGTACCATTTGGCGTTTCATGCTCACCATTTATTTTGGCTGCCACAATTAAACATCATATAGAGAAATATCGAAATGAACATCCAAGTGTTGTATATATGTTAGATAATCCCCTATATGTCGATGATTTAATTTCCGGATGAGATTTACATAACGAAGCTTATTATTTACCAGTTTCAGCTTCTGAAATTCTTAAAGAAGCTGTAATGAATTTGAGAAAATATAAAACAAATTCTATTAAATTAAGAGAAATGTGGGAATCCGATAACTTAGATATAAGTGAGGAAAACACAGGTAGGATCTTAAAAGTGCTAGGACTGATTTGGAATACTGAATCTGATGTTTTAATGCTAGATGTGCAGCCCTTTGAAGAATGTTATATTCATGATCCCTCGAAGCGGACTGTGCTTAAAATGTTACTGAAAATTTATGATCCATTAGGATTTGTGAATCCATTTGTAATACGTATTAAAGCTTTGTTGCAAGAAACGTGGCAAAGAGGTTTAGAGTGGGACAATAAATTACCCGAATATTTGAACTGCGAGTGGAAAACTTTGTGTTCACAAGTTGTACGTTTACGAACTTTTGAAATACCACGAAAATATTTTCCTAATGGGATAAACATTTCTGAAAATTCACAAATTCACATTTTCTGTGACAAGGGTATGGTGCAGTTGCTTATATGCGTTCCATTTCGTAAACTGGTGAAATTCAAACAAGTTTTATTTGGAGTAAATGTAGAATAGCCCCCCTCAAGAAGCTAACCATTGATCAGTGGCTGGAATTGATCAGTGCAGTAATTGTCGCTAGAATGTGGAAATATTTAAAACAAATATTGCATATTTCGAATTTAAGTATAAAGTTATGGTCAGACTCAGAAATAACTCTTTGATGGATTAGGGGATCTACTACAAACTGGAAACCCTTTATTTCCAATCGTGTAACTGAAATTCAATCATTGACAGATCCAAAGGATTAGAATTATTGTCCCGGAAAAGAAAACCCTTCAGATCTGCTTACGCGAGGGAAAAACTTATCGAAGTTAATGGGTAATAATGCATGGTGGTGCAGCCCACCTTGGTTATCACTACCGGAAGATATGTGGCCTTCAAAAAGGTCTATAGAAATTGATCCCCAAGTTTTTAATGAAATAAAAGCAAAACAAAATTTAACACGATTGTGCAACGAATCAAACTATACTCCTAAGCCAGTATTTGATATGGCAAAGTTTAATAGTTTAAATCGCATGTATAATATTTCTGCTTCGATAAGGCGTTTTATTCAGAATGCCAATTCGAAAAACCCTAAAATTTTAGACCTTTAACTACTACAGAAATAGAAATAGTAGAAAAATTCTAGATTAAACAAACCCAAGAAACTTCATTTAAAGTTGAAATAGAAGCACTTAAAAAAAAAAAAAAAAAAAACAAAACATAACACTCAATAAAGTTACTTCTTTATACAAACTTAATCCACAATTAGATGAAAATAACTTACTTGTTTTATCCGGAAGACTTCAGTTTTCTGAAGTTACAGAGCAGGAAAAACATCCGTGGATATTTCCTAATAAATCTTATTTTAGAAAATTAATAATTAAGGATGCTCATGAAAGAATGTACCATTTTCGTGTAGCTGTCACTTTAGCTCACCTTCGTGAAAGGTATTTTATAATAAAGGGAAGAAGATTTGTAAAATCCGTCTTAAGATCGTGTATGATATGTCGAAAACTTAATGCTATTCCTGAAAAGGTGGAAATAGCACCTTTACTGAAAGACAGAATCATCAAAACACCAGTTTTTGAAACCTATGTTGTAGATTTTGCCGGTCCAATTTATTATAAAACTTCTGAAGGTACAGGGAAGGCTTATATTGTCGTATTCACCATGTGCTGTGACTAGAGCGATATATCTAGAGTTAGTTACCAATCTAAGTACTGAAACCTTTAGCTTAGAACTACGAAGATTTTTCTCTAGGATAAATTTCTGCAAAATAATATACAGTACAATGCCAAGAGGTGTTCTAAGGCTGATTTGGTGTTAAAAGATCCTTTGAAAAGAATTTCTAAGCAAGAAATGTTTGATTATTTGAGAAAGAATAAGATAACATGGAAGTTTGTAATTCCCAGGGCTTCGTGGTGGGGCGGCTTCTGGGAAAGAATGGTCAGATCAGTCAAAACACCTTTAAAAAATATTCTAGACAAAGCTTGTCTCAGTTATGAAGAGATAGTAACAATACTTACAGAAATTGAAGGTGTGGTCATTTCACGTCCTTTATGTTATCTTTACAAAGAAAATGCTGAACCATCACCTTTAACGCCATCTCCTTTTTTGGTAGGTAAACGATTAATGTCCTTACCTTCTTATGAATTACCAATTTTGACGCAAGAGAAATCCAATAAGATTTTGTTGACGAAAAAATATAAATATAAGCAACAAATTAATGACCACTTTTGGAAAAGGTGGAGAAATGAATATTTTTTAGAACTTAGATTTGAATTTCAAGTGAAAAACATAAATTCATCACCTCAGTTCAAAGTTTACGATATAGTGATAATTCATGATGAAAAGCTCCCAAAACATATGAAGAAATGTGGCCGTGTTAAAAAAATCATATTTGGTCGTGACTCTAAATTACGATCCTGTATGTTAAAGACTGCAAAAGGCGATCTCAAACGACCTGTGCAACTCTTGTATAATCTGGAAATGGAATTGATGGACTAAATTAATAGGCACTAAAAACTTGGACATTAAGAAAAAAATCTTAAAATTTTAATTTATTTTCTTACTCATATTTACGTTTATTATTGTTTAATTTGCATTAATTTTATACGTTTTAATTTCTTTCTTAGATTGCAGCATTCATATTACTTTTCTTGAATATCTGCAGCTGCATTTAAGTATGTTAAGTGCAAATTTGTCATGTATGTATGTATATTCTTATGTTTATTAATTTTTTTAATTTAGATGCTTAACTAAGTGTTCAGCCGGGGGCATTGTGTTGAGAATGCCAACTTGGCGATGCTTGCCATTTTCTGTCAGTCGGTTGTTGTGGCAACCCCCTTTTATTGTTTTCTGATTTTCTTTAAAAAGGTAGATGTCAAAATTTGATTTGAACCGTCTGTAGGTAAAACTGGAACTCTCAAATGAGAGTAATAATATTTTAATATTGTTATGTAAATAAAGTGTAAATATACGTTTTTAAAGGAAGTTTTTTTAATTTACGATCTAGTGTGTTAATTTATTAGGGTTGTTGTGAGCGTGCCTTTCTTCGTTTTTATAAGAGATACCTTTCGAATTTGATTTATATAAAAGCTTCCAATTTCGACACAAACGAATATTATCATGCATGTTTCGAGCCTGCAGTTTAAACGACGCATAGTATCACAGACGATATCTCTTGAACGAGCCATATGTATTGGTCTCTGCCATCCCTATTTTTGTTTTTGCAGCTTTAATAAAACTAAGTTCTCGCCTTCAATTTAAGTCAAAGTATATTTTCACATCATAAAAGAAATCTTTGAGAATATCTCTGATATATCTATATATATGTATGTATTTATATATACAGGGTGTTTCTAAACTCATGGTACATACGCTAGGGGTGATAGAACACATCAAGACGAGTAATAGTGAATAGGAAACCAAGGGTCCCAAACGTCTTCCGAAGGAGATAGGCGCCTTTAAAGCTTAGGCACCAAAATTTCAAATGATTATAAAAACGGGAAAATTGGTCGATTCGTTTGCAGTTTTCACTAAAACAATTCTTTATGTCAGTATTTTCTTGAAAATAAATTTTAAAGATACAGTTCAAAAAATGCCGATAGAGGGCGCTATAGACTTTGGAGTAACCAACAACTATTTTTTACCGTTATTTTTTGTATCTCATTACATGCTTTCAAAAGCTTAGACTTAAACTTAAATTTTGAGCTCAAAATCTGAATCGTCGGGAGTGGTTAAGTAGCGCAAACTAAACTGTTTACAGTAGTTAAAATTTCAAATAATTATAAAAAAAACGGAAAAACTGGTCGATTCGTTTGCGGTTTTCACTAAAACTATTCTTTATGTCAGTATTTTCTTGAAAATCAATTTTAAAGATACAGTTCAAAAATGCCGATAGAGGGCGTTTTAGACTTTGGAGTAACCAACAACTATTTTTTATCGTTTTTTTTTTTTTTTTTTTTTTTTTTTTTTTTTTAATCATATTACATGCTTTCAAAAGCTTAGACTTAAACTTAAATTTTGAGCTCAAAATCTGAATCGTCGGGAGTGGTTAAGTAGCGCAAACTGAACTGTTTTCAGTAGTTAAAATTTCAAATGATTATAAAAAAACGGAAAAATTGGTCGATTCGCTTGCGGTTTTCACTAAAACTATTATTTATGTCAGCATTTTCAGCTATGTCAGCATTCAAAAGCTTAGACTTAAATTTTGAGCTCAAAATCTGAATCGGTGGGATTGGTTAAGTAGCGCAAACTTAACTGTGATCATGAGTTGAAATTTGAACCCCCCTCCTGAACACAGTTCGGTTTGCGCTACTTAACCACTCGCAGCGATTCAGATTTTGAGCTCAAAATTTAAGTTTAATTCTAAGCTTTTGAAAGTATGTAATGAAATACAAAAAATAACGGTAAAAAATAGTTTTCCGTTACTCCAAAGTCTAAAGCGCCCTCTATCGGTATTTGTTTAACTTTATCTTTAAAATTTATTTTCAAAACAATACTGACATAAAGAATAGTTTTAGTGAAAACCGCAAACGAATCGACCAATTTTTCCGTTTTCTATAATCATTTGAAATTTTGGTGCCTAAATTTTAAAGGCGCCTATCTCCTTTGGATGACGTTTGTGTCCCTTGGTTTCCTATTCACTACTACTCGTCTTGATGTGTTCTGTCACCCCCTAGCGTATGTACCATGAATTTAGAAACACCCTGTATATACACTTCTCAAAACAA